>CM063502.1:161772708-161925208 GCA_032207245.1 Pardosa pseudoannulata
AGATTTACTGCGATATATTCGCGCTATGGGCTGGAATCTAGTAACTAATTGATTCTTACGTTTCGTAAAAGGGAAACTGGTGGAATTAATTTTTATTTACCATGCACTAGAGCTGGATGACATTAGAAATTTAATATCGTGATTATCCCCAAACTAATATTGTTATTATTGATATATCGCGATAACACTTTAAAATAGAAGTGTATCGCTATATATATATATATATATATATATATAATGTATATGAGTGTTAACTATTTTTTATTTTATTTTATTTTTAAGAATTAAAATTTTTAGGATAAAAATTATGATTTCTGAAAGATAAAAACAATTTTTTAGGAGTAATTCATTTTAACACTTACAAGAAAAAATTTGTTGATCAAAAGTAATTTATTCAGGTACTGAACATAATTGTTTATTCCAATAGAAATCATTACTGCTAATTTAAATTGTTTATTTATGCCAAATTATATTTCCCTAAATCGAAACTAAATTTTCTAACTCCTTTCACTGGTCAGCTGATCTTCGGTACTGGATTCCGCGAGTTCGAATTTCGCTTCCGGCATGGATGCTCGTAACCGTTCAGAATCAGCTTCAAGTAGTAGGTGTCAGTAAATAGTAGACAATAGCGATTCAAACCAAACTGACAGCATTGGTAAAATATTCAGCAGGCGAAAGCGGGATATAACCTACAATTTTCAACCCACAGAGCTGAAAAGTTATAAGCTAAAAATCTCACGAGTATTCTAAAAATCAGTCAAATGCATTAATGAACAGATCAGTTTTAACTTTTCTAATGACTATGATTGAAATATTTTTAAAAGCTCTCGTACTCTTAAACAGAAGACACGACAGACGAAACTATTTAGCAACATTTCGCTACTTCACATTTTAAGTCTTTATTGTAATTCTAGTGTCTTTATATTATCTGGGAGAAACGAAATATTTATATATTTCAAATTTGAAGTTCAATAGAAAATGGTTTATTTTGTTAAATTTTTAATTTTGTTTACACGGACTCTCCAAACACAATAAATATCCCGTCTGAAATATTTACTTTTTTAATTTAATGCTGATATCTTTCTTAAAATAAATTTATAAGAATAAAAATTTCGTTGATCCATTGAAATTTAGTAAAACTAAATAGAAAATTTATAATGAACTGTTTAATAAATTATTAAAAAGAAATAACTAAGTAACATATAAAATTAGATTTCAATTTTTAAAAATAAAAAGACAGTTCTCAACTGGAATTTAGATTCTGATATGTGAATTTCCGGTCTTGGCGCGACTGCTTCGTTATCGGGATATACTAACTATTTAATAATTAGGATGTCTTTCGGCGATCCATGTTATCACGCGAGAGTAAAAAACAGTATCGTCGCCGGGGACTATATCGGTAGAGAAGAATTTTAATACTGTTATCGCGATATTTAAAGTATATCAATATTTGACAATATACTGATAAACGATCCAACCCTAACAACCACACGGATCTGATTGAAGAAGAAACACAACAATTCTTAACGCTTAATATAGAGGAAGTAAAACAAGTTTCGGACCTCCAAAGCTTCATTATTAAAATAATAACCGCAGCTTCAAGCTCTTAATTAAAAGCGTTCAATTGTATTCTTCTTCTTTTATAAAATAAGGGAATCCATTCCACCTTCAAGATGTTTACTTCCAACGTGACCCTACGACTCAAGTTAAAATATTTCACGCCATGTACAAGATTGCTTTTTCTACTATGAATATCTATGACATTTCCCTTTTTGGGTCCGGTTGCATTCGGTAAACGAATGACAAAGTGTAACAGAACACTACGAAATTTTGACACCTGATTCGAGAAGCAGTAAAAGAGTAGGTAGTGCAAATGTCCTTCCAGTTATTGAGCTTGCATTGCAACTTTTTCACCCTTTAACGATACAACACTTGGTATTCCTTCCTTTTGAAAAACTGATAGTGTTTTAATGCCATTGCAGGTAACGGAACATATGAAAATGGACCATTTGATTAAAATGACAATATCCCTGTTCGGATCGACGAGTATTGAAGTGGGATTTGAGCTACGTCGAAAACGAAAAGGTTTTACCAAGGTTGGTTTCCCGAATTAGGAGTGACAAGGTATTATAAATGAGATGAGGCAAATTAATTTGACATTATGTCTATTTTCCTAGATCGCGGTCAACACCCTAGATATATACATAATTCTAAGCTTAAAATAGTTATAGTAGTAAAAAGAAGATTAAGGTAAATAAATGAAAAAATAGATTACGAATAAATAAATCCTGCTTTAAATAGTTTCAAAATTTTATGCCTTTTTCTAAAATATGTCGAAACCCAATTAATTTTTGCTTGAATCTGCGATTATTATTTTTAAGTTGATCTTCACAATTCCCATTATATCTTTACTCTTTAAGTTATTATTCTGTAATTTAAATTTGACATTATTAGTTAACCAAAATGAGTGTGCCTGCAAAGGAACTCCTATCGAAATATCTTAATTCTTTCCTTGAAATGATCAGGATTTCTATAAAATAGTGATTCGACTTTGAAATAGGTAAGGAGTCTAAGTTCAAGTTATCGAATCTAGCATTTTTTGAACGGCTAACATTCTGTGTTTAGTTAACAAATAGTGGAAAATTTTAGAGAAAAAATTGAATTCACTCTAGTAGGATTTTTTATTGCTTTTATTCAATGAAATATCAAAGCCTAAATATATATTTATTTTTCTAACCTTCTACTTATAGATGATACAAGCCCTGAATTTCTTCCAGAAAAACAGAAAAAAGCTCTTGGAAATCGAAAATAGGAACCTGTTTTCCTAACTACTGCTCTCTCATTATATAGCTTATTACGTAACAATTTTTCATAAAAGAAAATTAATAAAAAAAATATCTCATTTCTAGGCCATTCAAATAAAGCGACGCTCTATTCTTTTTATTCCATTATGCTAATTTAGACAGCAATTTAGGAATGATTATCATTCCGTTTCGAAAAGGTTGTTCATCGACTTGACATTTCTACTTTGATTGTTTCGCATCTTCTCAATTATCAAGAAATACTTAAAATTAAAATCTATTTAAAATGTAGCTCAAACTGAAATAGAACGTATTTAATTCTCCTAAAATAGGCCATTAAAAATTATGAAATATTTTCTCCTTCAATTCGTGTTATTTTTAAAAATTCAATGAAACATCGAAAATAGTTAACGTAAATTGTTGAAATCCGTTTCAAATTTTCCGTATATAGGAAAGTTTTTTAATAACAATTTCACCTAGTTACATATGATAGTTCATAATTAGATATTTGTGCTTTAGTAACTCATAAGTCATTGTTCAAACCATTTCATTAGAGGATAAAATACTTGGGCAAATTAAATAATAGAGATTAATCGTGATTTTGAGTTAAACCTAAATTGTTAGTTTTTCCTTACTTTTGTCATGTTGAAAAAAGTATATGCCATATATATATATATATATATATATATATATATATATATATATATATATGGCATATACTTATGGCATATACTATATATATATATATGTGTGTGTGTGTGTGTGTGTGTGTGTGTGTGTGTGTGTGTTTGCGTATTTGTATAATGTATGTGTATATAAATATGCGTATCGGCAGAATGCCAACATTTTCATCATTACCACATGTTTGCAGTTGAAATACCAGAATGGTCAATCTGCGAGACGTTGAGTATATTAATGTGGTTGGCTTCATGTTAATTCTTCTACTTCTTTTCATTGAACTATTTGTTAATTCAAATTTTACCACGAGATAGAGCGTAGACGGCTCCATTAATATGCGGAAGAGCGAAAACTATATATTTTAAAAATATATACATTTAATACAAAAAATATATACATTTGAAATTATCTGAGAAACATTTTGGCATTTAGTCATTTAAATTTTAAAAAGAGAAAAAGTACAACAGTAAAGAAAAGTTCAAACATGTCATTTTTAAGCAAATAAATATTAATTTGCAAAGGTGTGAGAAATGAATAAAAATGTTATCGATAGAGAAATCTCAACACGTATCTCCATGTGCCAAAAAGCAGCACAAAGGCGTGAATCGGAACCCCTTATCCAAAAAATTGAGGTGTCAAAGAATTCTACCTTTCGACTGGAACCTTTCCCATGATCTTTAGTGTTTGGCCGACTGTACGAATCTCTTCGATTGCAAGGAATCTATCCCAAATGATTAGTTGATGGAAGGAAAATGATTTGGAGTTGATTCAATACACCTTAGCAAGCACAAAGTTGATGTTACGCATTTTTAAAATTAAAAACAATGTTCTAGATTAAATTATAACTTTCTGTATTAAAATGTTTGTTATGTACGCGAGAGGTTGATTGTATAAAAAAATACTTTACTACGAAAAATGATCAGCAGTTTGCTTGGAACTGACTTTGAAATCGTTGAATTATTACTTGTTAGGTAATAAAACAAACATTTACAGATTTAATATTTAATAAGTAGTAAATAATAAAATCAAATTTGATTTTGTTTTGGGAAAACAGAGGGGGGAGTCAAAATAATATAAATTCTACATGAATATTTAATTTTGTTCTGTTATTTATGAATAGCCTGTTTGTTGTGCAGTTTTTATTCTAATCTTATAATTTTTCCATTCATAAAATAAAAAGTTGTACATTTAGAATGATTTTTTTTATTTTTAATTTAAAATTGCATTAATTTCAAAAAATGATTTAGTTTTATCATTTAAAGTTGTAGATTTATAAAATGACAAAATATACGCACATAATGAAAACAATGAAATTTACTTACCCACAAAATAAATTTTGAAATATATATCTTAGAAAATAAATTTTTAAGACAAACTGGAACGAATTATATTTTTTGTTCTATAAACCTAAAAGTTCCTAACATTTTAAAATTTAAAACACAGTTAAAAAACTGTTTAGAGACTTAAAACATACCTTTTATCATGCTATAAAATAATCGCACGTATTAATATAATTAAGGTTCACAGAAAAAGAGTTAGCTTCTATTAAAAATGAGAAACTTTTTTCGAATTTAAACATTTCAAAAGATATTAAGTAAATTTTTATTCTTTTCACTCGGTTACATATTTTATGTTTTTAAAAAACTTATTACTGCATATGACAAGACTAATTTTTTTATAGTTTTAGTATAGTATAGTATATAATATAGTTACAGTATAATTTGTAATATTAAATAATTTTTTATAGTTAGGCCCTTAATAATGATCCATGAAAAATGTTATTCTAAAAAGATCAGAACTTTTTATTTTATATTAAATAAAAAATAGAGTAGAGTATAAATAATGTTTCAGCTTCAAAAGAACTAGGTTCCTTCAATCTTTCCTAGAATTTAAAGCGATTTCATCTAAGTCGTATTCGAATTTTTGTCTCCGTTCTCTATTAAGCAAGGTTAGGTTTTTGCAAAGTAAAATAGTTAAATAAAAATTTTAAAAAGTCAAAAAACAGAAAAAAAAAATGAATAAAACCTAATTTTTTTACTGTACGTTATATATCATTTTCTCTTTATACTACAGACTTCGATTTAATAAAAATGTCTAAAGATGTGTAACATAAAGAATAATTTCAATATGTAATGAGTAATTTATTCATAAAATAAAAATACAAAATGACTGCTTAGAATTTTTTCATTAATGAAATCATAGATAGCTTTTCTATATCAAAATTAGCTTCAGTACGTAACATTGCATAGCAAAATAAACGTTTGGATGAAGCTTCCGAGTGAATGTCTGTTTCTCATATCGGGATGACTAAAATATTTTAAGTTTTCATCCTAATTTAACGAATTTTTCATTTCAAATTTTATAAAGAAACGTAGACGCCGCACTTTGCGTCCAAAAGTAAACTAAGGCACGAATAATAAGATTGCACTTCCGAATGATCACGTGACTTCTGACGACTGCTGATGTAAACGGGTTTTTCCGACCCTCCAAGTAAAATCCCTTTGACCCGATAAAAAAAATGAAGCTAATTTGACTAGCATATGTAAATGGGACTTCCAAATAAATGAGAGAAACTATTCTTTCCCTTGAACCCCAACTATGATACACTAGAAATTTAGAAATCGGGTGGTTTGGTTATATATATATATATATATATATATATATATATATATATATATATATATATATATATATATATATATATATATATATATATATCTGTGTGTGTGTGTAATAAGATGGACTTCTCGATGGGTGGTTGCAGTCATGGCCCATAAAAATGACACCGTTTTAGCTAATGACCTTTATTAACATAACATTGGAGGAGAGGTTCTCACTTCGTCACAGGGACGGGACCAACTGAAGGGTCAGCTAGTATGAAGTTATATGTATAAAACCCTTAACACCTGGGTCAACATCTGTGGGAAAATCTCTAGCAAAATCTGCCTCCGACCAAGTGCATCTCCTTTTTGTTTGGAAATTTCATAAATTGTCCGCTAGGGCAATTTAGAGTTATAATAGGACAGACCCATTCTCTGAGGGCGTAAACTGTAGCCCCATTGGTCAATTTAGGTTAGGGGTTACAAAGCGGAATGCAAAAGGACGCGGAAATTTTTAGCCCTTGACTTCAGATTTGAAAACAACTGAGAATTTTCCTTAGAATTTATTCTCACCGTTACAATCGTAAATTTTAGCCCCTATTATTTGGATTGCAAGGTTTGAGAGAACCTAAGTGATTTGCAGTCTTGCATCCATTAAAAAAAGTGCGTGCAACGTTGTGGAGCTTAACTTTATCGACGCTAAAAATGAACGTCTTTAGAAGATAAAAACTCTGCATTGAATGCTCAAGAATACACTTCTTTCTCAAAATTTTCGCAACATCCAGTGATTACTTGAATTTATTCTGAAGAGAACATGGTATTATTCAGCGTTATTAAAAACTAAACTCCTCGACGCAACAGCCCCTAAGGGGCCAGGGCATACGGAGTCAATCTCCGTTTCCGAGACCAAGGGCCCTGGGGTGCGAAGCATACGTTCGGATTAGGAAGTCAACCAACCTTACGCGGAACCACCAGTGTTTAGTTTCCAGGCATGTTTGGCCCTCAGATTGTCTAACCACAGAAGGGATGAAGGGCTGAGTCAACCTTGTCCAGATCGGGGATCGAACCTCGGACCTGTGTCATGGGAGCGCCACTGGGCTTCACTTAGCGTTGTCAGAAATGAACTTTGATAGTTTAAGTCAGTTTGAAAACCACATACGTAGCAATATAGACATTGGATGAGTAAAATTATTTCCTTGAGACAGCTGGAAAATGTGGCCAATGGACAGAAAATGAGCATTTATTCTAGCTTTAGTTTTGAAAGACCGGTAGAAAGAATCTAAGTCGGTGAACACTCCTTTAAATCTGGCATTTTATGATCGGAAAATTAAATATTAAAGAATGGGAAGGGGAAAAAGAAAAATTTTAGATAGATGTTTTAGGTGTAATATTATATATATATATATATATATATATATATATATATATATATATATATATATATATATATATATATATAGTATGTGTATATATAAAATATATAGTATATGGGAACTGAAGAAATACCAGTACCTAGATACTATACATATATCCGTCATTTATGAAACTTAAATAAATTTTAAAAAATAATAATAAAATAAATAAAAGTAAATTATATATTTATCTAGATGCATAATTTTATTTCTATATACTCCGTATTCCAAATCCAGAAATCTGAATTCCCAAAATCACTTGCAATTCAGGAAAATAGATCCAAATAGTACAAACTAAATATGTTGCGGGTAAATTGTTATAATGCACCAATATGTAATTGAAATAATACATACAACATTTAGTGAGGACACAATTGCAATTGACAGGAATGGAATTTGGTACAGGGGTTCTTCGTAAAAGAACTCAAATCTTTTAAGTAACTTAATACATCTGATTGTGTTTAAAATAGGTTTTCGGATAATACGATTTTCCTTGCTTTTTAACTCTATCTATTTCAATTATCCATTTTATCAATTTTAATTAAGTATATGTCTTTTATTTTTATTTCACTCACGCTATTTGTTTTTCCGTTTTTAGAAGCCAATCTTATTCCAAAAGTAATTAACATTTATGTCAAGTAATATTTTTATTTGTAGATACATTTGTTCTCATTAAATGATCATGTAAAAAACTTACGCGCTTTTTTCGTTACTCCGTGCAAGGATAAATTGCGAAATTTATTTTTTTATTTCTTTAGATTATATTTATTAAATTCATGGTGAAAATTAAATTTAAATGAAAATATTTTTCGTTTTATGATAAAGAGTTGCTTTATTTTCAAAATTGCTTAAAATCTAAAAAGCAACTAAAAATTGGAAATAAATAGAACCTTCATTTGGGAGCCAGGGGGACTGAGTGCACCCCACTGATATTTCATTATTTTTTAACGAAAAACACATAAAATATAGTAAAAAGATATACAATTTAATATTAATAATTGTATTAAAAATGATACAAAATTTAAACATCTAAAAGCCCATGCACAGTGTTGTGTAATTTATTTCACTAAATGCATAAAAAAGTTAGAGCAAACATATTAAAATTTTAAAAAAGTATATGGAAAATAAAAATTTAAACCATTTGTTTTTTAATCCCTCTCATCAGTTATTAGAGTTAATATACCTTCACTAAAAAGATTTTTTAAAGATATATTTTAGAATTGACTAGGAAAACATTTATTTTTAGCAACAAAATTTGGATTTCGTTTAATAGCTCCAATCTCTCCGAGTTCATTTCAAATCGGGTTCTCCTCGAATAAATAAGATACCTTTGTGTGCTTTCTGCGCTTAATAATAGTAATAATAATAATAATAATAATAATAATAATAAACTTTTTGTGGATCTAGAGCATTTCTAGTAGCACAGACTACATGAAAATTTTGTTGCTGACACCTGTTTGGAGCGCTAATTTTTTTCCTCCACGATGGCTAATGAGACTGTTGGACATTATTCTCTAATCGCTTCCGAGAGGTTTGGCCGATTTGTTTTGATGGAGCCGAAATGCTGGCCCGATTTTCCACCCTTTTATTCGATTCTATTAAATGTAGTTCCTTTATTCAGTTGTAAATACGTTGTAACAGTGCTGTACAAAACATAATAATAATCTTACAATTAGGAAACTTTGTACACATATATATTGAAATATGATTAAAACAGTCAAACTTTAAAAAAATTTCAATTAGAATTCAGGAATTCATCTTTTTAAAAATGTTTTATTAATTTTTAAATATTTCTTACTTATTAATCTCTAGTTTTGTCTTTTATTTTTCCTTTATTATTGCTCTAAAATAACTTTTAAACATTTTGGGGGTTACAATTTTGTTGGCAGATTGAATAGCGAATTTATAGGAAATATTTTTATGCCTGTACACTGAATTTTTTAGAAAAATTCTGAGTTTCCTACATTTCCTTTAAGATTTATAATTATATATATAAATTCAAATATTAAAACGAATATCAAGATTTATTTTAATATATATTAAGAGTACTGATAAACGTGTTGTTAGAATCTATGAAAAATGAACAGTTTAAAAAATGACAAAAGATTTCATAAAAGTGACTGCTTTGAAAATAAGTGTGAATGAAAGTAAGAAATAAATTAATTTGTTTAAATTTCAAATATATATATTTGTACAGAGTTTAATACATTTAAGTTAAAATTTTCTATAAACGTCCACTCCCCCACCCCAAAAAGACGACTCTCGTGATTTGGAAAAAGGCCACAAAGTGGACCCATTTTCAAGAGTGAGGAATATCTTTTGAGTGATTCAATGTTTTGTTAAAATCCATAATAAACCTCATCCATAAAAATCCATAAAAATATTACAAAATCTAATAAAACTATTCTGAACGTGACTTTAAATGCAAACTAATTAAGTTAAAATGCGCAAATAATTATAGCCCGATACTCAGTAATGTTCGAGGTGATAAAAACTTTACTTTTGACCTAACCATTCATAAATTAATTTTAATTCTAATATTTGCATCAAACAAAACAACCAATAAACATATGATTGTAGAAACTCTAAATCCAAATTTCCTTACCAAAATCATAATGACAGAAAAAAAAAAAACTATCGAAATTAAATATTTAAGGATTCCTATTGATACAACAATTACAAAAACAAAATTTATCTTGTCAGGATTATAAGCTGATGATCTTGGGAAAAAGTTAAAGTACTATTATTTCATGCAACTGCATATTCCAAAATTTATAAAACAACTTTAGTAACTACAATATATATTCTTCTTCATGACTACTCCATACAAACTAAACCATATTTAATACCCCGACATGTTAAAAATTTGGCTGAAAAAAAATCACATTTTTTATAAGCTCAAATGACTCAATGTGCGTATTTCCAATAATATTTATTAAGAAAAAAAATCTTGTGACTATAAAAAAGATAAAATATCGATTGATCACCGTCTATTAAATGGAAACAACCCACGTTAAAACCAACAGTGGTAAACAGTTGTGTAGAGTTCGCCAAATTATGTTGCGACAAAAAGAAATTACCTGAAAGTAGCTCTTATCAAAGTGCGATATTTTGGCTCAATTAATGCAATCAACACAAATGTGTCAGACTTATTCCTGATGCTGATACGTAGAAGAAATGCTCTATATTTTTTATCAAGTCTTGTCCATACCAAAGGGTATAGAGATCCAGTTAAGAGTGAAATTCAATTTAAATAATCAGACCTTTGATTTAATTTTAATAGAAAACATATTTTTAATTGAAATAATAACATATTGAACTCAATATTAAGTTCGTCTTCCAAATTTCCATGCACCAATTTACTTAATTAGTAACTTGTACACCATCACGAAGGTAAATTACGCTTCATAAAATTTGAAATTAAAAGTAATCGAGATTAACTATATATATATATATATATATATATATATATATATATATATATATATATATATATATATATATATATATATATATATATATATATAGTCACGCATTCTAATAAGACTTCATTTTTACATTTTAACCAATTCCAAACCTCCCACTATTTAAAACTTGAAAAACAATGTGATATCGTTTCTCAACTTTGAAATTTATCACAATTCAACGTTTCTTTAAATATAAAAGTTACAAACTCATTGAGAACTTTTTTTGCAGTGAACTCATATTTACGTACAGAAATCCTTACAAGAAGAAGAAAAATACTATGCAAAGTCATCCAAGAAATTCAATACACACACATATATATAATCTGAGATACCAAAGTATCATTGATACAATAACAATTAGAGACAAAAATAAGCAAAACGGAATGTGTTTAATTTTCTAAAAATGAAATAATGGAAAGTAGCCATTCAGGTCATTTTGCATTTAAAAATTTATGAGAACGATACGATTCTTTTGTGTAAGAATCTATCAAACCAAGATACATTTCTGCGCTATCTTTATAAACTTCCAAAAACTTTATTCTACTAAAATTTAATTCTACTAAAAGTGACAAAAGACTATGATTCAGGTGTAGCACTGTACTGTGCATCTAAATAAGTAATACATAAGATTTTTACAATCATTATGATACTTTTAGTACACATCTCAAAGCATTTCTTACAAAAGAAAAGCGCTCTATAACAAATCAATTCAAAGAATATTTTGCAAAATATAAATAAATTGCTTCAGATATTTTACCCCCAAAGAATTGAAAGAATAATACTAAAAAATAATGTATCGGTTCAGTTCCGATTTTCGTTAAGCCAAAAATAACGGTTTTCGGTTAAGTTGAAAATAAATTATTTTATTTTATTTATACTCTTATTTGCACTAAAAATATAATTCTATCAAAATTTAGAATCATTCATTCTTTTTTTTTAATTGGTACACTATGTGAATTGATATAATTAACATCGCATTTTACAACTGAATATTCAACTGAATTAAAACTGCGTTCTACAAGTAGTTTTATGCGAAACTGAAACAGAAAAGTACTAGTGGACGTCAAAACAGGAAATCGAGAAGCAATGTACATGTAAGGACTATAATTATATGGTTGACGTTAAATTCGAAAATATTGCTAAGTTGGTTACAGTAACGAAATGACTGAAAATATGTCCAACCGAAATAAACGGATATTTTTTTCTGTTCAGTTCTGATAAATAAGCCATAATTACAACAACTCGGTTTATCGAACACTCATCTTAACATCTAACAAAATTTTCTTCGCACGAGAACTATGTACAACCTTTATCTACCTTATGAAAACCAAAGGATATTTAAACAATATCTCAGTACCTTGAAAAACCGCTAACACATGGCAGAAATTAAGAAACTAGCATTGAAAAACGAAGACAAAATTATGGTGGAATACAAGAACAAATAATTTAGAATATAAGATATCAATATTGGGTGCACAAAAGCATTTAATAAGCGAATTTCCAACCAGTACGGAGCACTACGGTCTACTTTTTTGCTACACGAGGGATAATGAGACCGGGGCCTACTACTTAAAGCCGATTCCGAATGGTTACGAGCATCCATGCCACAGTGGGATTCTAACCCATGAACCTCGGTACCGAAGATAAGCGCACTAACCATTCGGTCCTCGTTTGCAAGTCAGGTCTGGAAACCGAAACAACGGATAATTCGACACCTCAAAATTAAGTCGATTCCCATAGTCTAGGAACATTTGCGAATAAAATCCAAGGCTAGAATTTTTGCTACAGAACATCGTTTCAAAAGTAGTTTATTTCGCACCAACACTACAAAAATGAATTTAAAATAAATCAATAGTTTCCTTTTTGAGATAATACATCTTTTCACAAAAGAGAAGAAAAAAAATTTGTCCATAAAAACCGCTCTACAATTTCGAGGGATCCCTCAGATCTGTTCTTGTGATCCGTTACTAGACTTCAGAGATATTCAACATATGGCCAAAATAATTAGTATTCAAAAATGACGTTCATCATCTTAAAGAGATTCAACTGAAAATTAGAAGCGATTTCATGTTTCAAGGTAAAAAAAAAGAAGAGCAAACGCACAAACAACAACAAAAGCAATAATAATTATACAACAACAATTATACTTTTTGTTTGCATATTACCAAACTGTATATTAATGGATAATGAGAATCAATTATTGAATCCTTTAATTGTCGGAACAGACTCAAGACCAGTTATGTTATTGTATAAAGGTATTACTTCATAAAGCATATAGGTATCTTTGTTGTTGTTTAAATATGTTTTAGACTTTTATACTAAAACGAAAAAAAAAATTCCTCTTGTATCAAGCGTATTAACTTTACAATATAAGTACCTTTTCGGTACAAAATAGTGAACACACATGTTATATTTTTCATATACCTCAATCTGTTATTTTTTTCTTATGTTTACTGTAAACCTCATGCCATATTAAATAGTGCATTTATAATACACTACTCTACTTTTTCAATTTTTTTAAATACATCCGATTCTGTTTTTCAGCCTAAGGTAATTTGTTATCGATTTCTTTCATTAAAAGCTTATTTTAAGCCTTACTCACCACCTAATTAAGAAAAAAAACTCTGCAACGACGATTTCATCATCACTGAACAAACCATTGTTTTTCCAAACGGATTACAATTTACGTTCTCAGCTAAAATTCCACTCACATACGCCCCCCCTCTCATAAAAAAATTTTAAAAAAATTTCTCCAAGAAGAGTTGATAATTGTTCATTTTTCTCCGATTATTTCTGGATGCCTTGTTTTGATGTCCAGCAGAGAATGGTTCTTCCATCTTAAAATTGGGGAGCCTCTGTGCTTGCAGGAATGAGACACAAATTTTTAGAACCGAACATCTGACATTTTTGGACCAAAATGAGCCAAGAGGGGCTGAAAACCTATAAAAAATGACCACCATCTAGCAAGGTCAATCAGACCGCGCATTTTTCTTCAATGGACACATCCCTCAGAACAAAAGATGAGTTCATCCCGGGATCAGAGAAAGAAATAGACAGAGTATATTCTACTGGTGAGTCGCATTTCCATACCCTACACAAATTGTGTGTCAAAAATAAAGTGGTAAACTGGGCAACTTTTGTAATACTTAATTTACTAAAATTTATATTAAAATAAAACTGCAAACTTAAAAATTAATTCCTGGTCCTCTTTAATTTCAATCTACCCATTAATGTTAACCTTTGTTTTAAATTTCATATTTCTATCCACAGTGCAATATGGTCAAGAAAGGACACTCGATTGTTGCATTTGTTTTCCAACAGACAATGCTCAAGTTTCGGGATTATAATTAATTCCTGGAAATTCAAATTCATTTTAGAAAATTAATTAACTAGGGTAATTTTTAACAAATGTATAGATATAAAATAAGAAATTAATCCCGGAAAACTATTTGACACATACACACACACACACACAAAAAGTTTTTAAAAAGTTTCTGGTTGTGAACCCCTCAATTAGAAAAATATTGTGTGCTGTGTATATATATATATATATTTATGTACATACAATGTAACCCACTTAAGAACTTTCCTTTTTAAGATGCTTTATTTGTATGGTCCCGATTTCTCCCAGATATTGGTGGCTGTAAAATGTCCCGTTTAAAAGTTTTCTCCGGCGAAACTTTCTTTGAAATTTATTGTGAAGTCTAAACGGAGATCCCCAAAAATGGAGAGACACACAACCGGCTGGAAATTGTCAAAGTCTCCTAGACAATTCTCCTAGAGGCTTTGATATTGTCCATGGAATTGGGCAATAAAATATCGGGTTACACTATAAGTCGTCAGTAGGCCATAAAACTTCAGAGAAAAAGTTCTCTCTCCTAGTGTGGTAATTTCATTCTGGAATACATAACAAAAGGGCACATTTTAGGATACTTTCTTACTGTTTTGCACTTAGTAGTTCGAGATTTAGTTCTGCTATTCCTTAAGTAATTCAAGATCAATTTTAGATCCATTTTAACTCTGATTATATAATCTGGAAATACGCTGAAATTGCTTTGTGCATTATTAAATACCCAGAAGTGGTGTACTAAACCAAATAAGGATTTTGGATTCTTTTTACATTTTATTTTAATTTTAGGTGTCATATGTGTGTGTGTGCTAAATCATGGGTTCCTTTGGAATTTACGTATTTTCCAAATAACTTAAAATTAATCGACTAAATAACTTTTACTGTTTAAAGAACAGAGCTCGCTTTCCAGTAAATGTTAGGGGGATAGACGCATTGATAGAGGTTTCCATAAATTGGATATAAAATCTTGATTAATAAAATACTATGATTTGTAACTTTAGTGTACCACTTCACTGATAATTGGAAATAAGCTTATTTTTAATCATGATTTATATATTAAACAGGATCCAAATACTCCATTAAACACTCGGAATTTCTTTGTCAGTTTCTTCTTGACTCCCAGAGTTTATATCAGCAGCTTACAAAACTTTCAGAAAAACTGTATTTGTAAGAAAATTTTTGGAAAAAAAAAGAATAAAAACAAGCACCTCTAAAAACATCCCAGAAAATATCTGTAGACAACTGTCAGGAGCTAAAATTTCATTTCCCCAGTTCGAAATGCATACAAAGTGATGGGATCGAATAATGCAGGAAAAAACTAATAGTGTGAGAACGGTAGATAGAGGTGCCATTGTATAGATTGCTTTAAATTATTTTTTATTATTATTACCATTATTATTATTATTACATTCTTGCTTTCGACTTTTCATAAAACTGGATTTTTAATAGAATAGGAGTATACAACGAATTAAAAAATTCAATTTGTGAAAAAGCTATACAATTTTTGATACTTTTTGAAGAGTGATGAAAATGCGGCTCTCTATAACACAGGTAACTTTCCTAATTTACACTTGGATCCTATGTGCTTGGATTTTTTTTAATCGTTGTTCAAATTGGATAAATTAGGTACCTCCTATAATCAATTATATAACTATAACGTTTAACTTCGAAATACACAACTTTGCTGCAAATTCCAAAAGCTGTTGATATTAACTCAGGGAAAAAAATTCGAATCTATCAAAAGAAACATATCTACGTAATACATGAGCCACATCATGTAAATATTGTCTATAGGCGGCGGTTAAATGTTATATAATATTTTCAGCTTTTTACTTTTTTTGCAAACTGTGGATGCTTTAGCCAAGAGCAGTAGGAATTCCGTTAGTATTTAAAAATAAGTAAAAATAGTACGTATAAGCAAATACAAAGCAATCAACACACAAATGTAAATATCACCAAAATCGGATAAATAATAACGTAAAAAAAAATCTATCTGCCTGAAATCATGGATTTTATAAAGAACGAAAAGAGCTGCTGTTCTGCATTCCATGACAACCAATTATATATAAACTCACTACTCACAACAAATTAAATTGCTCAATGTATTGTTCTAAAAGATCTTCGATTTACTCTAATATTGTTTTGAAAGATATCCGTTATATTCTGGAAATAATAAGACTAGATTTCAATATGTTCAAAGAATCGAGTATTAAAGTTTCTCAAAATTTTTATAATAGCCTAAATAACCTACCAAACGAAATAATAATCGAACTTCCAGATTATGATTATAATAGACCATCTAACTGTTGACTACCACGTGCCGCACTACATTGCTATCAATAATAGCGTTACTTTTATAATTCCCATTAGCTCTTATTACTTGACTTTGGATTTACGAGTTATATGCTTTAATGTGATATTAAAAAATATTTTGTATTTGGTGTTATATTACAAATTTCACAGAGAAATGAAATTATGTATCGCACCGTTTCTATTAATCATATCTTCCTTTTCAGGGTACTAATAAATGTGTAACGTGTAACGTTACAGACAGCAAGACACAAATTAGCCCTCACTGATTTTTGCCTTAAAGACCTTTCACGACTGACATGTACAACATTACCCCGTTTCAAAACTTAAATTCGATTTACTCATAGATTGCATCTTAATTACTAGTTACCTTTAGGAACGGGAATAAGGCCGTCTGGATAAGGAGCCCCATAACCGTCTGTTTAAACGAAGGAGGCGATATACTCTTGATATTGTCCATCTAGGTCAATTATTTTAGAATTTTATTGGGGAATAGTGTGCATATTACAAATATTAGAGTAATAAAAAACAATAAAATGACTTCATTCCTCTCACAATAATCTTTTCACTTTGTCTTTACATTCGTTCGGATTTCGAATTAATTAGATTCTGCAAACCTCAATTATATTAATACGAATCATATATTGAATTTTATAGCAAGGTAAAGGCTATTTTTTGAGCGTCATCACTGTTATTACTAATGTTAAGCACATAAGCCTGAATTAAGGCGTTTGAAAGAGCTCAAATTGTCATTTCGAGGCACCCATTGGACGAACCATCGATGACTTTGAGCTCCGTATACTACTTGAAATGCCCATTACTTTTTTTAAAGCTTTGATGAAATTCATTTAAAAAAGAACATTTTAGGACGAATCGAAAAAAAAGTCTTTTTAATTTGATACCAAGTTTAAGGAAACTTTCTCAAAATATTAATAATTTCAATCCCATCTTTTTGTGTCTTCACTATAGCATATTTTTAAAAAAATTAATAAATATTTTTATAAAAATAGATAGCATTCATTGTTCTGAGAGTTACCTGATACACTTTTTTTTCTGTCACTATTTTAAATGAAATTAAAAAAAGTTTTAAAATAATACCGTAATGAAATTTATTACTTTTAAGTATTCTACATATTTTAGTGGAGTTATTACAATTTTTTATTTTGTACTTTTAACTTAGTAATTCATAATAAATAGTATTCACCAAATAATAACACTGAAAAAATAAGAGAAAAAATCTTGTTCATTTTTCAATTACATCAATTGAAAATGGTAAACATGATAAAATTCGGTTACCTTTCATTTTATGGAATAGGGAAAATACTTATAATTGGATCAAACTATACATATGAAAAGTTCGTTGTATATTATAACAGTTGGCATAATTTTGATGGCATTCTCCCCTATATTCTATTTACACTAGCGTTAGATAGTTCTGTAGAGACCATTTCTTAAATTTGATACTATGATTCCTGCAAACACTTCTCTTTCTCAAATGTCATTTTTTTGGAAGGAGGAGGTGACGGCGAATGTATTTTTTATTATTTAATAAATAAAATTAAAGATACATAATCATCATACAGTCCTAAGATAGGCATTTATAGCTGAATGTTCATAATGAATGAATAAATGAATAATATTCATAATGAACTCTCTCTCTCTCTCTCTCTCTCTCTCTCTCTCTCTATATATATATATATATATATATATATATATATATATATATATATATATATATATATATATATATATATATATATATATATATAGAGAGAGAGAGAGAGAGAGAGAGAGAGAGAGATTAACATATTCTGTGAATTTACAGGTGGTATTTATAGTATTTATTTGTTTACATAAATATTGTCAAATAATTTTTTCAATAAACCAATTATGTTTGAACAAATGGGCTACGGACAGAAAGGTTTTATTTGTTAGAATTCTAAAATAGTTTAAAATTTATTGAATTATATATAAAAAAGTTTAATTAACAAGAATACACAAGTGGGTTCTGCTTTAATAAATAAAATAAATAACCAATAGATCTAAATTAGCGTGATTTGGAAATATTTTTGAAAATGAACAGTATAAAAATTTCTAATTTCTTTTACTAAGCAAATTTATGTATTCGATGAGTCCTGGTGCTTAATCTACTCTGCTTCCGCTGAAATTATTTTTATGTTATTGGAGTTCTTACATCTGTTTTGTTTAATTTGAGTTTGGAAGTGACACTCTGCGATTGCTACTCACAGAAAGGATTCCTAAATGAATTGGGAACACATGCACAGAAATTGAGAAAGCAATTTTTTAAATGATTTTTTCTTATTATTGGAAATATTTCTAATGAACTGTATTTCGTAAAATAATTCAATGCCTGAAATGTCTTTTCTGATTTCATCAGCGAGTACTCATTCTCACATATAACTATGACTTTGTGAAAAATGGCACAAAATGTTGAAATAACTTTGCGCCCTTGTTCATTTGATTCGTCCAAGTAGTGCATTTACGATGTAATTCAAAACTTCATAAAAGAGAAAAAAATGAATTTTGTTTTTTCGTAATGAACATATATTTTCTTTATAAAACACTATCTTACGTCATCCTGTTCTGAACCTTTTAGAATCGGTCAAAATATCCAATCTGCGGATGATGTATTCAGCATCTGTAATTATTTTGTAAAATCTACAGCATTTAGCTGTATCTGTTGTGGGTGAGATCCAATTGTAAAGAGATCTTAGAAAAATAGCAAATAATATATTGTACAATGGGGGGGGGGTGATAGAAATAGAGGAATACAAATAAGGACCATTTTGCGTCGCAGTCAGACTGAAAAAAAAAAGGATGATCGCTAGGAAATTAGGATGTATTTCTTGATGCACTCCGTAAATTGTGACTAGTCAGGGTTATCATCATTAAAAAAAAAAAAACCTTTTCTCTACAAAAAAAAAAAAAAAAAAAAAAAAAAAATGATATTTCTAAAAATTATGTCAAATATTTTTTAAAAAGTAAGAAAAAACACGAATATGCATTGAAAAATAAATATTCTCCAAAATTTAACAAGATTCCCTCCGTGTAGAAAATAGTGAATTGTCGTAGATAAGGTGATTGCAGTGGGGTATGTTATTTCTATTTTTAAGTGCTTGTTGTCAGGTTTCTCTTAAAAAAAAAAAAAGGAAAAGTGACGTTTATGAAGTAATGTCAATTGCCTAGGGTTTGTTAGTAATGTCAGCTATGTGGGAAACACTTTTTTTGTAAACAGATGAATGGGGAAACAAGAACAGAAGGAAATGAGAGAATTTCGCTTAGAATGAAATCATTTAACAAAAATGGAGGAAGGCGATAATTTGGCTTATAAGTGCGTGAATTTTTCAAAATGCGAGAATTTAGTGCAGTAATAAAAATTAACACGAGAAAAGCAAAAATTACCCAAGTTCCTCACGCTGTAGTTAGAACAGTGGTAGTGTGTTGTAGCCTAGAGCCGGGCATGCATGTGCACGCATATATATATATATATATATATATACATATATATATATATATATATATATATATATATATATATATGTGTGTGTGTGTGTGTGTGTGTGTGTGTTTCAGAACTCCTTTACTGATAAATCGGCTCGAAAGTTTCATTCATTTCTCAGTCCGAGAAATGATAGCCATTCTCATTTGTTGATAGCCATCCAAACTGCGTAAACAATCAAGAAAAATTAGGAAAATATTAAAGTTGTCTTCCCTCGCCACTGTCGAATTGCGACCAGGTTGATTTTCTATAACTTTAATGTTTGCATTTTGCAGCAAGGTGTCGGGTCGAAAAAAGTTCCAAAAAATTCTTGAAAGGGAATAAAAATTAATGAATTGCAAGTTCACCATTTCAAACCGGAGAACAAAAACCGCTGGGATAACTTCTACTCAAAATGAAGCAGTATGTGTGTGTGTGTGTGTGTGTAATTATGACTATGTCATTCTCAGGTTTACCTGCATTAGGAAAATTGTGCAACGAAAGTATGTAGTGGAATTATTATCATTACTACTTAACTATTACCTTTATTTAAAAGTAAATGCTTCACGTCTAGCCTTAAGTTGTTAAGGTTTTTAATTGTGTTAATAGATTCTCAATATTTATAATGTAACTGTCTCAATATTTATTTCAAAGTTCAAATTAATTTTTCATTTTACACTAACAATAGATGCAATAAAACAACTCATTATCATAAACCGAGAATTTAAATTGAATTTAATCTTGAACTTATAAAATGAAAATATGAGCTCATATCAGGAAAAATATAATATAAAGAAATAGAAGATAAATTGCTGCGATTTTTCTTTAAACAATTTACCTCATTATTTAAAAAAAAAAAAAAAAAAAAAAAAAAAAAAAAAAAAAAAAAAAAAAAAAGAGTGAAATATTTTGATTTAGCAATAAAATAGCAATTTTACCTTTAAAATTGCTATTTGAGGGCACTTTTTTTCTGCAGGTTTTATTTCCTTCGGATAAATCTAATACAACGTGGCTTTAGAGCTTAAGAATGTACCCGAGGATTGCTTTTTGATTGGCGAATTCAATGGATAGTGTCCAGCCGGGTGTGTTTCTCCTCTCCTTTTTTGATTCCTATTTCATGGAGACAGTTTCCATTGGCGATTTACAATAAAGTTAAACGAAGGTTCGGAGTATCCAAGTTAACAAATATGAAATTCAATCAATATTCATTACGAAATCTGAAGGATGACAAAGAAAAATTTCGTCATAGGATATTATTTGGAACTGTAAAGCCAAGCTTTATAATAGATAAGCTATTAGTCATCTACCGAAAATGTAAAATGATGTGTGAGTCTCGAAAAATAACAAAATTAAAAACAATAGTCGAAAATTTGGTCGACTCCTTAGAGGATTGCCATATATTTTTGCTTCGCTCTGTGAAAACATGTTGTTGCACAACAACGCAATCAACGCCCTCTGGCGTTTTATATATTATCTCAGTAGTTAATTGGTCGATGTCCAGATCAGACGTTCGGTTCAATGGGGATCCGAACTTGCCATTGTTTTCAAACTTCGTTCTTGGAATTTATTATATACTTCTTATAGCAGAAGTATTAGCTTTAGTATGTCTAGCAGTAAAATTGATCAAAATACAGTCCGCTCTCGTTAAGTTGCTAGCTATTTTTTATTTACTTTCGTTTCTGGTATTGAGCTATCGGCGCCTTCAACAAACAAACTATTTTTAAGCATTAATGGGTTAAGCAAAGAGCTTTGTGCATTTCAAAGGCAACATGTACTGGATTTTAAAAATTACAAAAAATTTACTTGAAAAGCAGTATTCTTCAACTCGAATCATTAAAAACAGCGTATAAAATAATAGGAAATTCGAAGAAAGACATAGCAGACAAAATCGCAGATTCAGTTTACTTTAGAAAGACATGGGCACATTGCAAGATGAATATCTTAATAATTTAGAACGATTTGGAAGCTGATTACTTGAATTCATTGTTGGAATTGTTTCAGCGTCAAAATCGAATGCAACATTTCGTGTAGGGTTTGATAACTAACTTGCTTGGGAATAAACCATTTATCATTCCAAAACTTCCAAAACCTTTATAAATCATTCCAAAACTTTGTACCTGCTAATGACAAATAACGGAATATAATTTCGAATGGAACTCTGAAGTGGAAATATGAAAAAGGAAGCAAATGACTGTTTAGTAATTAGGAATACTGTTGGGTAAAATAAGAAGTTTTCCGCTGTTTTGAAGTGTAAAGTAGCTGTTTTAAATCTCGCCAATCTTCTTTTGCACCCTTGCCTTTTGCTGTCTAGAAGAGGACCTCTTAATCACGTTCCGAACTCGTCTGCTGTAATTGGAGAAACCAGTTTGGCCCCATATCTAAAAATTAAACACGACTTATAATTACTCTCCCTAATTCTTGCACAAATTTCCGGTACATCCAAATAATAATATTTAATATTTCGAAACACTACACAGCTCTCTCCAAGGAGACATTTAAACTCAATATAACATTAATTTTCATCTAGCAGTTCACAAAAAAATTAATTATCTTTGGAAACGAATCAATGAGACGCGTAATTAATGAAATAAGAAATAGTAATACAAATACATCTACCAATTCATAACTCAAATTCATCACACACACACACACACACACACACATATATATATATATATATATGTATATATATATATATGAAATGAGATACATGTGGAATAACAAAAAATTCTTAGATTGCTTTGGCAAAAATATTTGAATGCTTTAACCCGTACCACGATTAGTTGTTACATTAGGGATTATGAGCCCTAAATTGTAGAATCAAAAGTGTCAGAGTTTCGGCTGTATTCCTCATTTGAAGTAACAAATCCTCAAGAGACTACTGGGAGTCACATTTTTTTTTTTTTTTTTTTTTTTTTTTTTTTTTTTTTTTTTTTTTTTTTTTTTTTACAGTGGGGACGTTTGGAATAATTACAACTCTACATTTTTCAAGTCCTACTTCTGTACAAAGGTTTGTAATATTGGTAAGTTGCAAAATATCCGATGGAAATGAAACTCACAACAGTAGATCTGCGTTTGAAGTTTTTTATTTACAATATTCGTCCCTTATACATAGCCTGTGATATATACCTGCTACAGATAATTTCATTGCGATTACAGAGCTAATTATTTTCTAAACACGGAGAAGGGAAATTATCATTAGAGCTTCAGTTTCGTGGCTATGTACAAATTCAAGAATGTTTCCCACATCTACTCACATCAACTTCTCTACTACAAATCTTTAATTATTAGTAATTGATGTTTTGACGACCATTCGTTTTTAAAAAATGTTAAGTTCTAAAAAATATCTTGTAAAGTTTTATTACTCTTTTAGTGCTTATATTTTAATTTTAGTGATTTCATATTTTTCAAAAATATTTTATAAATTACTTATTAAACCATTAATTACATTTATTGTTGAATACATTGTTTGCATTTTACATTAAGTATTTTGTGTTTGACATAAAGATTCATAAACCAAAAATTATTACAAGTATTTAGTACCTATCACCTTTTCTTTATTTTTCCGAGAAAAAATTTCCAATATTCTAAATTTAACAAATTTTGAATACCGGTCAATATAATAGTCGGCTTATTTCGGAATTTTTTCGATTAAGCCGAAATAAATTTTTGCGTGCAGGCCAATTGAATCTAGGCAATTTTCTGAAGCATTCTTCTCTCCACATACGACATTTACACCTTTTATTTATTCACTAAAAATATCGTTCAATGCTCAAAGCTAGAGAATGTCAAATATTACTCCTTAATCTGTTATGCAGCAAAATCGAAGAGCATCGGTCAAGTTTCATTAACTTTCATTAATTCCTTTTAATAAGTATACTGTTTATCACAGAAATTATTAATGTTCAAATTTTTATTTTTTTTACCTTAATCCTGGAGTGCTATCCTGAACGTTATTGCAACTTTTTAAAAATTTATTTGAAAGCCAGGAAAAGCAAGTAATTTTCCAAAACTATTTTCAGTTTTTAACGGTATATTATTTTATTCTCTTAGGGTTAATATTTGACGAAAGATGAGAAAATATCTCGATTAGGATAATTTTCAAAGCATCCTGTGGCATTCAGATAAAGAGCCAGAAATTTGACAGACAAGTAAGTTGCTTTCCAAATTGTAAACTAAACATAGACATTCCTCAGAAGACTTGATTTTGGAACACATATTAGTAAGAAAAACTCCAACTTCTTATTATTGCTATTATTAGAGGAAGTTAATGAAACCAGTTAAATGGGAGGAATACTTCTATCGAGGAAGATTTTCATCATCTGTCTTATTTCACACGTATGTTATCTCAAATAGTCCAAATTATCCCGTTTCTAGAATTTGGAAAAATTTTAGTACAAGAAGATTTTCTCGTTTTCAGAATATTTCCATTGGGAGTAAGAACTTTTGCAGTCTAAAATAATGTAGTCAAAAGTAATAACGCACTATTTCCAAATTCATTCGAAGACAATTCTGCTTTATGTATTATATTTAGCTATTTCTTAGATTTCAAGTTATAATTTTTAAAATGTGTTAATGCAATTATAATATTATAAATATTTTATACAGACTATTTTACTGATAATAAGGCTAGTTTTAAATATGGAATTTTTTAAAATTTTGATTCCAAATATAAATATTTTTTGATAAAATTTACTTCTGCAAGGAAGATATTTCATGCCATTATACTATTACATCAAGATGTAAAAAATTGTCAGATGATGGCCGAATGAGTACGGCACTGCTTTTCTCTGACAGCATGAGTGTTTGTAGCCGTTTGGAATCAGTTAATTCCGTTCTAACGTGTTGAGGGGAAAAAAAACACACAGTGTTTTAAACTAAATCTATTATTCTAAAATGGGCGGCTTCGAAATATGGAGCGACAATTTGAAGAAGTAAAGCAAATTGGGCTTGAAATACAATTTTAAGGTCTGCTGTAGGACAAATTTATATTATATACTATCTTTGCAACATTTCTCAGTTACCGACATTATCGCATCACTCTTCTAGTTTCAACCGAGACGAAAATAGAACTGATCTGCTATTTTCCTCCATTATCCTACTAACGCCTTCAAAACAGCTTGTAAAATGATCTTCTTTTTTGAAAATGTAGGCGGCAATTCTATAAACAATCATTTATAATTTTGTCATTTGGATCGACATTTTATGGTTTTTCAAACCTTGAAACTTCTCTATGAAAGCATCGTGTTTAGATATGATAGCAAATAAATCTTTCATCGAACACTTTTTCTTTTATATAAATATTTAAAATGACTGCTCGTCACTAATGAAAACGAGCAGTAAAAGAAAAAAAATTTCCCTCTCTTTGATTCAAGACATTTAGTCTCAGTGATTCGGGCATTAATGGGTGGCTCAAATGTTGAGAAAAAGATGAAAACAGTTGGAGGTCTACAATAGCGTACTGTTTTTTTTTTTTTTTTTTTTTTTTTTTCTGTTAATGAGGCAGAGGTCGATATCAGAAATCCTTATCAGTATTCCCATTTGAATGAGGCTCAATTGCTTTGAAGGTTGATCCTCCCAAATAAGACACAATTGACTGTTTTAAAAAGCGATGATTGAAGAAACCACATATTTGTAGCAAATTTCCTCTGGGATTACAAATAGATGTATGATATCCACCTACTTTCTGAGGCGACACTTGTTATATTAAAAATATTATTGAATCAGGCACGATGCATTGTTTTGTAAAATTGAATTTTATCATATTCATTAAACATTGGGATATTTTGTATAAAATAAATACAGCCAGTGGTTTCAGTAGAAGTAGTTATATTCATTCCCATTCAAAGCTTTCTAAAAGAAGCATTGAAATTCGTCTTTGTCTTGACGATGGCCGAATCCTTTCGGTACCCTAGTTCGTGGGCTTGAGTCCCGCTGCTGCTATGGGTTAACTTTAAACAGTAGGTCACAGTCTGGGGAATCCTCGTATTTACAGTAGCACTCCAAACCAAGCCTAACGAAACTATCCTCGACAAGTTTCATTTCACTGTTTAAACATTTCGCCTCGAGAACATTTAAACCTTTCACCTCGAATTCGAATGTTTAAATATTTCGCTTCTTTTAAAGAACTTGTAAATATTTTTTTAAACTTGCGTTCTCATATTAATTTGAGTTCCATGGAAGAGTTAGACAGCAAAGAAGTGAGCTTTCTAAAACATTAATGAACAAAAGAAAGTTTTCAAATGAAAATAATTTATGGTAACTCTCCAAAGCAGGCGTAACGAAATTATTCTCAACAATTTTCATATCACTATTTAAAAACTTCAGCTTAATTTCGTTCTACTTTCGTTCGCTCTATTTTTAAAAAACTCAGGTAAACTCTTTAATCATTTTTTTTTTCGAAATTCGTTTGAATTTTATGGACGAGGGGAGTGTGAACAGTGATCTTTCTAAGAAGTATCTGTTCAAAAAGAAATTTTCAACTGAAAATAGTCGAATATCTGGGGCTGCTAATGGTTGTTGATAAAATGTGTATCTTCACTGTGCATTAATGTTTGGAAGAATCACTCAATTAAGTCGTCTCTGAGTGTCAATATGGCTGTTTCTATTTGCTCTTCCCCTCCCCCCAATATGAGGGACATCTAAATAGGTAACTATCAAAGGGTAATGTGTCGATTTCCGATGGGTCTGAAATTTGATTCCATTTTGGAGTTGAATGTGAGGCTTGTATTATGGCAACCCTGAGTTGAAGCCTGAGGCTATCTATTGGAAGGCGTGTCCGCGGTAGCTTGGCGGGCCACACCCTCTGCCTAGCTTGGGGTCAAGTGAAAAGTATAACAAAGAGAAAACGTATATCCACGTGGTTTCAGTTACGCCTTTTGGCATATGTCGCCAAAACAATAAATCATTCCCCTAAAGAGGGAACCATAAAAAGGAAATCGGAAAAATTCCCTTTTAGGCTTCAATTCACTTTAAAACAAACATTTCACAAACTGATTTTACAAAAAACTACTCCACAATCACAAACATTATGGAGGGTGAGCCAAAAAAGCCGAAAATTGATCTAAGGGCGTAGCGAGAAATTTATCATTGGGTCCTTCACTTCAACTGGTATTTCAAAATTAATATATTGATCCTTACTTATATAACATGTGTAGAGTATCTTTATACAACCAACACATCCCCTCTCGCACTCAATTGCAGTACACTTTTTGAAAATAAATGACATTAGAGAAATATTGTGGTTAATAGATAATCTCAGTTTTCGGTTCATTCTGCCACTAAAAAATAATTCACAGAAGTCAGAAACAAAGTACAATCTTACGACTAAACTAAACCTTAGATTAGAAATTTAAAATTTCTAACGTTGTCTAAAACTGAGATTTAAAAGTTCAATTGCATCAGCGAAAATTTTTAACACGTTGACTTTCATGATGAAAAAAAAAAAGCAAAGATAGATATTTTATAGAAACGATGTAAAACCTAAATAAATAATAGCAGGTTAGGATAAATGCTGAGAAATTTATATGCGCTAAATTTTAATAAATAAGGGATTCAAGTTTAAAAATCTAGAAAGAAGGACAGACAATATTGTTTCAAATTTTAGGCCTTTAGAGGATAAAAATTTTATTATAAATACTTAATCTTTCATAATAATAACAACCAATAATGCTTAATAAAACTATTATACGTACATGAAACATTTATTAAAGACCAAAAATATATTGCTGGAATTTTATATACAGACAACTGTAAAGCCTTATTATTTAAATAAAATCATGGGATATAGAATATATTATTATCCATTATATATATATATATATATATATATATATATATATATATATATATATATATATATATATATATATATATAAAGTTGATATGCTAATAGTGAAAACATGTAAAGAATAATTTGTTTTTTAGCGTTTAGCCCAACATTTAGTAAAAAGCCTCATTAAATTTCATTTCTTTACTTATTTCTAACTGCTTCTCCATAAACCAGCAGAAAATCCCAGTTATTCGCTATTAGAACTCGGCAAAAATCAAAAAGAAATACGAAGATTTAATTTCTCGAATGAGCGAGAAACTGGAATAAAATGTTGGCATTATTGAGATTCTTAGATGAGAATCAACAGGAGATGGTGTCATTACAAATAGTTTAACTACTGTAACTATTATACTAGTAAACTGTGGTCATTTAACGGAAATGGAGAGCCAATACCCTTCAGGTTCTGTACCTACGTGAACGCTTTTAGAGGATTGACAAACTTTCTTCAAATATACTGAAACTCATAAAGCCATTAACTCCCTAAACAAAGTCTGATGGAAGATATTCTTTGACAGTAATTACAGATATGTCCTCAGTTTAAAATAGCCCCAAAACTTGGTAATAGTTTACTAAAGTAAGGACAAAAAGCTGAAATCCTTTCTGTGATCTGAAGCTGACATTAAATTTGGAAAAACTTTGTCCAATCAACTGTGTTTCCGAATAATGTCCCAAATGATTCGATACATGCCTGACACATGGCAAATAATAGCTCTGTAACCACAAAGCATGCGGTTTATTATTTTCAATTCTTTCGTCAAGCTGTGTAATCTTACATCCAGAACAGCAGATTGACAGTACTCAAGGTTTCTTGTTCTTTATTTTCGAAAATTCGGCTCTTCTTGCAGTCAATGATGGACACTTAGTGCTCCGTTGGAGCAGAACAGCGTGTTTCTGGGAGGTGAAAAAAAAAGTTCTAGCTTTTGTTCAAGATTTCTCTCCAAAATACTTTTATCGATCCATTCTCAAAAAATATTATTCTACCACCCACTTTCTTTTCCATATACAAAGGAATCAACGGTTACTCATTTCTTTCACTGCATCAATTAATCAAATATATATATATATATATATATATATATATATATATATATATATATATATATATACATATATATATATATATATATATATATATATATATATATATATATATATATATATATATACTTTCATAAAAGGTATTACAGCAAAAGTACATAGAATATAAAAAGTGAGACTTTCCACATAATGTTAATTCTTCAGTCATTACAATTATTTTTCACATTTTTATCGTTCCCAATATGATCTGTTGGAAATCCTAAGTGAGAAAGGCGATAGTTTTGTTATGTATAAACCTAAGAGAAAAATAGAGCTAAGACAGTTTCGGAGGACTTCTTCTCTTCCGACGCACTATCTACATACGAGAAAATGGGGAAAAAAATCTTTTTTGATGCAAATTGTTGAGAAAGCAAAATATATTATTAATTTTCAGTGTTTGAAAAGCAAATACCATCTGTATCTATATTCTTGCTTCCAACTAGAGAGTTGGATCCTGTATGGGATCATTTTATAGTTCAACGAAATTCTCTTAAATTTGTTCTCATTCGGCTTTCTGCTCTATAACTTACGATAAAGAGGCATCTAATGGAACAGTCCATCCTATCAGTATATTAACGCTGAAATACGATCTCGATAGCAAAACATACATTAATCTAAACACACTTCCATCTTGTTTGAAAGTAGAATCCATGTCTAGGTTTTCTTTAGCACAAAATATCTTTCGAATTATTGTTGAAATAAAAAAAAGATTTTAGTCTAAAAAATCTTTTTATTGACCAAATGTACTAGCACAATTATTACTCATTTCTTTTTTTTAAATATTTCGTCAACCTGCAATAACCTAAGAATGATTTAAAATATTTAAATCTAAACGGCAGAAATTAATTTTCATAAATTAAAAATTGAAAATAATATTTTTAATAGAAATTCCACGCTATCTATCTAGGGTGGTGAGGTTTATGATATGCATTTTGTTTGCTTTGTATAAATTTTTCTTAGCATGACCAGTGGTACAGAACGTTATTACAGATTAGTACCTACCTGTTTAACGACTGATCAAACTTGAAAGAGAAACAAATTGATTTTCTTCCGTATGTATTTCGAATGCGTTTAACGGGAATTGTTCGATTGCATAGTCATATATTTAGATGCTTAAAAGATACTTATAGTGTGTTGTATACGGTGAAAGTGACTAGCTAGAGATTTGAAATTTCGCCCATGGGTTCAATTGTTCAATTCTGGTGACAATACGATATTTAAGCTTAAAAAATTAGATTGGAGAAAAAAAGAAAATCTGTGTGGTAATACGAAAAGCTGTTCAGCGTATTTGGTTTGGTTTCGAGCGCTACGGTCTACTTTTTTGCAATACGAGAACTAACGAGACCGGGACCTACTGCTTAAAGCGATTTCGAACTGCTACGATAATCCATTCCCCAGTGGGATTCGAATCCACAAACTGCCGAAGATCAGCGCTCTAACCATTCGGCCATCGTTCAGCTTCATAGTATTTTGGAATCCCAGTTACACAGATTTTAAATCAGTATTGCCATCTAGCTGCATAACTAAAAGTCAAACAATGTTTTTTTTACTTTTTAGTACATATTTATCGCTTATTAAATAAAAGCGAATTACAAAAATATTTTTCTAAAATTTTTCTTGTTTTCAATAATTTAGTATTCTGAGAAAATAGAACGATGGCCGAATGGTAGAGCGCTGCTCTTCGGAACCGGAGTTCGCGGGTTCGAATCCCGCTGCTGGCATGGATGTTCGTAGCCGTTCGGAATCGGCTTTAAACCGTAGGTCCCGGTCTCATTAGCCCTCGTGTGCAAAACAGTAGACCGTAGCGCTCCAAACGAAACCAAACCAACTGAGAAAATAAACACTTGAGTAAGATGATTCTAATTTGACTCTAAGATATAGATGATTGTTTGAAGATTGAATTAACAACTTTTCTTTCTTATCAAAGGCTCAATTTCACAGTTATTTGGATTGACCTAGAACATTCGCAGCATAAATATAATGAATTGGTGGTTATTATAACGACATTTAGAGTACATTGTTAACATTTTTCGACTTGAAATTTGAATTGTCTAATCATTTGAATTTGAAATTTATAGTAATCACTAGGAAGATTCAAAAGTTAACTGGATTCATCTTTTTGTGACTGAATTACTTTTCTTATATTAATATTCCTTCCCCCTTCAAACTAACTATACAAACAGAATGTAGTTATTGGAATTTGATTATTTAATTACTGGGATTGGTAATTACAAAGTAATTGAGAAATTTATCTATACAGCGATCGATTAACTTTTTATTTCTTGATAACTTCAATTTCTGGAGACGATTTAGACCTCTTTTTTTTTAAGCATAAGGCTGAAGTTTTCTTGTTTGGTAACTATATTTACACCATACAAAATGCTAACAGTTATTTTGTATTATCAATAATTATTAGCAAGAATCTAAAATGCGTAGCAATTTCCGGTTTTAAGATTAAATATTTGTAGCAAGCAATGTTTCTTTAAAACTGCACGTAATTTATGAAAAATAATCGTTTTGAAAAGAGAAATACTAAATTAAACTAAATTATACCCCCCGGCGATACAAGCCAACTAGTAAGGCCATGGCTAACAGCGGCAATCTCCGTTTTTGAATTCGAGGGCCGAAACATATGTTCCCCCGATTGGGTGAAGAACTCTCAGCGTTTACTTCCAAAGCATGCTTGGTCCCCAATTTGTCTATCCCCGAAAGGCTGAGTCAAACTCGCCCAGACGAGCTTAGGACCATATCTCAATGCCAAGGGGTTTCTAAAAAGAGAAATGCCCAAAGAATGTAATCATTGCCCCAAATAGTGAAAAGTGACATTTGAGGGAGTTAGGGAAAAACTTAGTTTTTTGTTTTCATCTCAATTTTAGAATTTTATAAAATCAAGTAAGTATCGATTATATCGATGCTTTTTGTTTGATTGCTGTCTCATCGGAATTTTCTGATATTACAATATTATCTTTATTGGACCTTGACTATTCAACAGATTTAAAAACATTGTTACAATTGCATGTGAATGCATCGATATCTTGTTCTATTGTAGCCAAAAATTATGCTTGTTAAATGGAAAATTTTCATTATATTGACTGTAACCGAAAAGAGAGGTACCCATCTAGACAGTTTAAATACAAAACTCCAATTTCGTACAGCCAATCGTTTTTGGTTTGGTTTGGTGGGGAGAGCTACGGTCTACTGTTTTGCCACACGAAAGATAATGAGACGGGTTTAGTTTGGTTTGGAGAGCTAAGGTCTGTTTTGCTCACCGGGGCTAATGAGACCGGGACCTACTGCTTAAAGCCGATTACGGACGGTTACAAATATCCATGCCATTAGCTGGATTCAAACACCCGAATTCTGGTACCGAAGAGCAACACTCTACCATTCGCCCAGTGTTGGGCTACTAACCATTTTTTAAGCAATACATTAATGTACATGAGAAAGGATTAAATACTTTCTTTCCCAATTTCAATCGGACCCTGATACAGTGAATGCGAGAATTCCACTCAATTTTCGTTTCAGTGATCTCTTTTCACCACTCCAAAGTTGAAATTCAAAAGATAAAGAAGGCTTCTTTTGCAATCAAGTCAAATTCCACCTTATAGAGAAAACAAGAAATTGGATCCTGCAAGTTTTAGATAGGCAAGTCTTATAATAGTCAAATAATTTAACACCTCAACCATATCGTTCAATTTGTTTTATTTCGCATTGATTTGGTTTACAGATTTAGTTACTGCATTTGATGGTTGTTTTAACTCATTTCTACTCTGGAATTCTTATAGGTAAACAAAAGAGATTTAAATCAAACGCAACAAATTTTAATGTTAGTTGTATTGACCATTAGGTAAGAGGGAGCATTAGAATTTTTTAGCAATAGGGCGTCGACAAAGTTTGGAACCTCTGGTCGTCAAGAATAGGCTGTTCGATTGAAAGATGTTGGAACATTTAGATAATCATTTAGCAGAACAATTTTAGTTTGATTCAGTTTTATAATAAAGAATTCGAGATCGGATATTTTCACTTATTAATGCTATAATTCTATGCATTTCCACACCTACCCTAATATTTTCATTAGAACGGACATTTCTCGATTCATCGTGAAATAAAATTTTTTCAATAAGATGTTTATTAATACTTTAATGCAAAACAAAGGCCGAGTGGTAGAGTGCTGATCTTCGGTACGGGGGTTCAAATACCGCTACTGGCATGGATGTTCGTAGCCGTTCGGAATCGGCTTTAAGCTGTAGATCCCGGTCTCATTAGCCCTCATGAGCAAAACAGTAGACCGTAGAGCTTCAAACCAAACCAAACCAATTAATACTTTAATAAAATTCTAACATTAGAAGAAAATATATTTAGTCTTACTATTTTCAATAATATATTTTTTACTCAAACTTAAAGTATATGCACAAAAAAAAAAAAAAAAGTGTACTATAAGATTTGTATTAAGAGAGAAATTTTTTAAACCAGTACCATAAGTATCTTTTATATCGAAACAAGATGGCTTTTTGATTCTGTAAATTAATTTATTTTTATTTAATCAAGTTTTAAAAACCTAAAAACACTTAAAAATGTCAAATTTATTGTTATTATAATTTGTATTTATTACGAAATAATATTAAATATATTGCTAGTATTTTGGTATTCAACGTAGTTGAGATTCACAGAAAATAAAAAAAATATATTAAACATGAATAGGATAGAAAATTTAGTTTCTAATTCATGCATTTCAAGAGCTATCCCGTAAATAAATTTAATTTTTTTTCCCATTTGCGTACGCATTGCATGATTTTAATATATATATATATATATATATATATATATATATATATATATATATATATATATATATATATTGCCTAACTAAATAATTTTTGCATCCATTTTATTAATTGAATAATCATTTTTATAAATTTATTCTCCCGTTTCGCTTCTATGTCTATTGTGTTACATAACCTTGTTTCTTTTGTCTGATGATTCACTTGCACAGTTTTTCAAGATTACTTTCATGTACCTTTCGTTTTTTAAGGTAACAGTATGTCTGAGTCGAGCTCAACTATTTGATACTTATCGTTAGTTCGCTATTTTGTTCTAAACAGAAACGTTTCGCGATTCCAATACTTTGTACCAGTGAGCAATAATCAGAAAAATTGTTTAAATTATTCTTTGCGAATTTTAATTTTGTTTCTCAAAAGCATTGTTACAAGTACATATGAACACGTTGATGCATGTGCATATAAACACGTTGCTGTTGTGGTTTTTCGTTCTATAGAGCAATGGAAAAAAGAGGTGGCAAATAATGCTTCATTGAGCCTATACTTTAAACCTCCCAGAAAGAAATATACAATATTTAAACAGGAAATATTCATTTCTTTAGATTCATTTTTAACTGATTCATTTTTAAACTGTTTTTTCAATGCAGCAGGCAATACAGACATTATCTTAATGCTTCTACAAGGCTGCGAAGTTGTTACCCATTTAGCACCATCCGAGGAGCACGTGTAGCTTAAGGTATGCTACGGACGCGATTAATATTACATCACCCCCGCTGGGTGCTGCTAATTTAGAATCAGGGACCAAGCAGAAGACCGCCAGGCTTTAAACTGCTAAGTTCTTTAATCAATTGCCTTCAATAATGGATTGAAATATTATAATATTACTTTTCAAAATTTTCAGACATTTCATTGAGAGCAAACATTATAAAAAGATCTAGTTTTAGTAAGCGATCTCCGAGTTACTCTTGAGTTGAATTTTTTATTCTACTGGAAATATATAAATTGAACCAATCCCCTATATGACAATAGCCTAAAATATCTTTCCGTCTGTCTTCGAATTTTTGATGCGGTTGGAACCGGAATGGAAAGAGGCCTCCATATTGGATTCTTGATGAGTTAGGGTTAGCAAAATTCAAAGCCAGTAAATTCTATCTTCTCCTAAACTATCGAGCCGATTCTAAAATAAATTGATATAAATAAGCTTCATATTACAGAGAAAAATACTGTGTCTTTAAAACGTTCGAAATCCCCTCCTTCCCCACTTTTTGAGCGTTTAATGCCATTATGAAGCCCTATTTTCCTCAGTTAATAGCAGACTATTAAATATATCAATTTATCACTTAATAAATAGATAAAAGCAACATTTTTTCTAGCATTATGACGTCATTCCTTTAACCATCTCATTTAATCATTTCTTCTCTTAAATTATTTAAATATCGTCTGTGTTATTTTCATGTTTCATCACTGAACTCAGATCTACATAAATACTTTTCTTTTATATTTGGCTTAAATAACAGATTAGGCACATATATGAGAATTTTAAATTTAATTATCTATTATTTTTTGTTTCAATGAAAATTTTATCACCGGTATTAATAAATTCTTTTCATAAAAGTCTAGGAGTCTATTTCACGGACTAATAAATATCTACCGTTTAAGTTATATACCTTTGAAAATTAAGAAGTGTGTTCGTTTGTGTGATTTTTATACATAACCACACTTTTAGGAAAATGAAGACAAACAAATTATTGAGAGTCTACCAGATAATTCTCATCCAAAAAACAAATCATCTTTTTACCTGCCTCATAGGGTACTTTACAATTCTGGAAAATTAAAAATTTTACTGATCCCGTTGTATGACAGGATATATGCTATTATAGTGGAGTAGATTGTAAAAACTCTTTATGCCATGTATTGTGTGATAGAATGTTTTTAGATATATCAGGTGTCAATTTCAACGAGTGTTTTAAAATCAAAGGGAATTTTAATAAGTTTAAAATGATTTGTTTATAAAAGAATATATAGTATTGTATTTCGTTAACGTTATAAACAAAGAATTAAACCAGAAAGTGAAGAAAAATTATATTTCATTACTATATTGGAATTATAATGTAGGAAGGCTTGATGCGAATTTAATTACAGATGTAATTAAAAATTGGAAAGGTAGAAATGTGTTATAAATTATTATTTAATTAATAAATTTGTTTTGAGAATCTACATTCGAAGAAAAATGTAAAATATTATTTGCCTACAGCCTTCTGGCTTATGTAATGTTATTCCAAATTTTTAATTTTTTTGTTGATTGTGGATATTAATCTCTCCTTCTAACGGGGCTTCAACGATTGTAAAATTTTTTGGGTGGGTGTGGGTGAGAGTGGTATCAATCCTAAATAGTTCTCTTAAATTAGCTAACAGCAAAATACCAAAAGGCTAGCGTTTCGATCCTCTCAGACAGCAAAGGTAGCCTGCTAGCAATTGCGATATTCCATCAAAATTACTCAAGTGCAGGAAATTCAATATTCTTTGTTTCGACTATCCAAAACTAAAACCAAATTAAGGCGGTACTGGATTAAAGCACATGTAGAACATAAAGGTAACGAAATGGCGGACAAGTTAGCAAATTATGCGAACCTCCCTCTCACCGAGTGCCGTGCTAATAACTTAATAAAAATGGATTGCTAACGCTATTGAGACAATGCACAAACTTTTTTAAAATACTTCAACTAGGTTAACCCAATCTGCTTGTTCGATTTGCGCTCTAATCACTGGACAGTCTCTTCCCCAACTATGTCTCACCTGGGGAACGAGTGTCCGAATTTCGTTTGTGAGAACGAAATTCGGAACGAAATGCTCTCCACTATCTTTTTTCTTGCACTTTGTCCAAAGATTTTAATCTAAATGTTCCTCCAACTGAAACAGAAACAAAGTGCTTCACCAAATATACACAAATAAATTTTCCGCAATAAGTGCCACCTGGTTGATGACAAACTATGAGCTCCACTCAAACTCGAGCTAGTGTAAAACTCTATTTCCACTATTAAAAGAGCTTCATGTTTCAGTATTTTATTGTACTTGGAATTGTTTTATTGTCATTGCTCATACTCAATTTTCTATTACCTTTTACAAGTTTTTTCCTATTCTTGTAATGTGTTAATTTTCAAGTAGCCTGTTCTTGCAAGCCCCAGTAACATGTAATCTAGGCAAGTTTCTAGTAGGAGGCGGATATCCTCCCACCTAGTGCTCAAATTATTCTAAGGTAACTGTGCTACAAACAAGCCCGAATCTAGACTAGGCACATTAGGCAAAGGTGCGTCCTAAATACAATAATTCGACCTTCTATAGCTAATGATTTATTTTTGAGCTATGCGAAAACACACGTATGTACTAAACAAAATTATATCTAGACAAAATTGTCAAAACCAGTTCAGGAAAGATCAAATGTGTACTTAAAGTTTCCTTCTACGTAACACTGAAACTTGTCGAAATTAAAGCAGTCATGTTATAAATTATAATTTTCTTTGAAAATTTTCAGGAATATAACACACAAGAGAAAATAATATGGGTTTTCAAATAAGAGACTTCAAAGCTTGCTTGTCAAATACTCATCTGGAGTTCGTCAACTAAATTATCTACTAAATATATGTAACGCCCTTAATCTAGATGTTATATATATATATATATATATATTAATATATATATATATATATATATATATATATATATATATATATATATATATATATATATATATATACACACACATAGACAAAATCCCAATTTTTCGAGAAAATTCAATATACAGAAGAGGGTCTTAAAAGTTTTTTTTTTTTTCTAATTTTTCTACTCTTTAAATGAAAATGATTTAACTAAAACTTATTATATAAAAAGTTTAATAAATGTAAGTTAATAGTTTACATAAATGTTTTAAAATTTGTTAAATTAGTGTTTGAAACTTTGTACACATATACATGAGGTATAAATGAATAAATACCCTTTTTAAATATAAAATCAGATAATTCTTTTTTGTTATTTTTTAAAATACTTCATTTTTTATAGAAGTTTATCGGACACTCCTAATATACAGTGAAATAAATTTAAGTATCCGTTTTAAATTTCGAAATTATTCAGATTATTAAAACTCAATATAAATTTAGAAAAGTCCAAAGTTTTCAAGGAAATTGAATGCATACACATAAAATTGTTTCCTCGAAATCAACTTTTCAATACATTGAAAAAAAATAATGCTCAAAAGCGTTCGAAAATGTATTTTTAAGTAACAATGCAGCAAATATAGATGAAAAAATTTAAAAGTAATACGAGAAGAACATATAAAAAATACCAAAAAATTGGATTATAAAATTATTCCATCTTACAATTTTAAATGAGACTTATTTAGTTATTCATGTTATATGAGTAGGAATTTCTATAATTTTAAATAAATAGCTTCCAAACAAACTTTGCAACACCTACAGTTCTCTTATATAAGATTACGTTGATTTCTTTTTACATATAGCTTGGAATTAAATTAATATTATAGTTCATAAATATAGTAAGTTTTTGCATACATAGCAAATTATTGTTTCATAATGTGATATAAGTTTTATATTCGAGCCTTGGAAGTTGAGAAACATTTTTCGAAAAAACACCCGGCCACTTAATTCAATCTTTATTGCGATAATAAAGAACTTACACAAAATTTTATTCGTACTCTTTTTACTTTAGGACGAACTGAGAATTTATTCTGTTCGAATAAATTCTTGGTTCAAAAGGTAAAAAGAGATTTAAAAGTAAATGCTAATTCAAACTAATTAATTCATAAAAATTTCTTAATCTTTCGTTTCTTTGCGGGATCTTCCCCAATTATTCCTCCCCCATAGAACTTATTTCATATCCATGCGTTTTCATAACCAATTTCGGAAAATTCTTTTGGCCCTTATTTTCAAGGGAAATAAATCTGCAGTATAGCTCTAGATAGCTCCCTCTCTCTTTTAAGCTACATAATAGTGCACAAAAATCATTATCCTAATTGAAAAGTTATTCTTCGTTTTCTATCTTTATAGTTCTCTTGAAGAGTGGTCTTCTCTTTAAATACCGGCTAGTTATATATTTCATGTCATTTATTCTCTAAACATAATTTTACATCATTTTGGAAAAAAGAAAACTAGAAAATTTTCAATTACGGAAAAGAGGTTAATTTTATATTAGTTCTAAGAACCATTTCTCAATACTCCATCTAATAGTGTGCGTGTATGTGGAATTATTAAAATTCCATTTCTCTGAGAAATTATATATGGTTCATTTGATGAAAAGACTCCGTGACAAGAATTCGAATAACAACTTTAAATATTTTACAAAGTATAACTGATTTTTAACCCTTTGCAAAGAAAACATCATTAGGAAATAAGTTTTTATTTGTTATGAGCACTAAAGAGCCAAAAAACTGCTATAGGCAAGTGTATACGTGGTCTTGTAATCGGCACAAGACAGAAGGGAGATAGCATCTTTGAGGTAGCGCTGAAATTTGGATTTTCATGTACTATTATTTCACGAGTACACCACAAATATCGGGAATGCAGTAAAACATCAAATCTCAGACATCTATGAGGCCGGAAAAAGATCGTGCAAGAACGGGACCAACGACGACTGAGGAGAATCATTAAACGTGACAAAAGTGCAACCCTTCCGCAAATTGCTGCAGATTTCAATACTGTGCATCAACGTGTCAGCATACGAACCATTCAACGAAATGTCACTGATATACGCTTTCGGAGACGAAAGCTACTTGCGTATCCTTGATGACTGCCCGACACTAAGTTTTAAGCCTCTCCTGGGTCTGTCAACACCGACACTAGATTGTTGGTAACTGGAAACACGTTGCCTGGTCTGATGAGTCTCGTTTCAAATTGCAGATGGACGTGTATGGATATAGAGGAAACTTCATGAATCCATGGACTCTGAATGTCAACAGGGGACTGTTAGAGCTGGTGGAGACTCTGGATGGTATGGGGCGCGTGCAGTTGGAGTGATATGGGACTCTGATACGTCTATATACGACTCTGACAGGTGACACGTAAGCATCCTGTTTATCACCTGTACCCATTCATATCCATTGTGCATTCCGATGTACTTGGGGAATTCCAGCAGGAAAATGCGACATCCCGCACGTTCAGAATTACTACAGAGTAGCTATAGGACCACTCTTCTGACTTTAAACATTTTCGCCGGCCCCCAAATCCCCACACAAGAACATAATTGAGTATATCTGGGATGCTTTGCAAAGTGCTGTTCAGGAAAGATCTCATACACCTCTTATTGTTAAGGATTTATGGACAGCCCTGCTGGATTTATGATGTCAGTTACCTCCAGCACTATTCAGACATTAGTCGAGTCCATGTCGCGTCTTGTTGCGGCACTTATGCGTGCTCGCGGAGGCCCTACACGATATTTGACAGGTGTACCATTTTGTTTTTCATTTTTAGTGTATAAACATAGGCCTAGAATTTCAGCTAAAGATAGCTTGTAGAAAAGAATTTGAATATCATAAAGCAGCTTATTTTGAATGGTAAGGGAGAAACTGAAATCTAACATAAGGCTTCATTGATCTCGAAATCAAAGTTCTTTTGTTGAAAAATAAATGAATCTGTGTTTAACTATGTTGTCAATAGTAAGGAATAAATGACACAGATAGCAAGTTGAGTTAAGAAGGACCTAAAATAGAGGTGGTAAAAAAACAACTGGGTGTAATAACAAACTTCCCTTTTCAGAATATCTGGGGAGAACATGTATTTCCATTTTCGATATTCTGAACTCTTTTTGTTTATATAGATTTGAGCGAATATTTACAAAATGCTTCTTATAGCTCAAAGTAGAAAGGATATAAAATACCTTAAGAGAAGACAAAAGTAAATGAAATATGAATAATTGCTAGTAACATACATTTAATGTGGAGTAGGAAGGCTAATGGTAATTCCGTTCATAGATGTAAGAGGCTCCCACCTAAAAATAGGAATGAAATATTGTATCAAAACGAGCCCGAAGTAAAGAAGTAATGTGGGACAAAATAGGAAAAGTCGGTTGTTTTCTGTAATTGATTTGGAAGCTCATTGTTTTTATCATCTATCCGATAGAAAACATTGAAATTGATCCTCTCTTCACTCCAGCCTGAAATTCTATTTGAAAACTTTTTCGCATGGGATGTTTTAATGTGCAGCAAGAGCGAGAGTTTTGGATTTTCTTCTGCTTTCATCGGATGTTGAGACGCGGCTAACAGCTTCTTTTGGGTAATAAGTTCAAGACATAATCAACCTCTGCAATAAAACTGGATAAAAATAGCGTTTCTCAAATATTGAGGTTTCAGTTTAGATTGCTCAAAACAAAAGAAAGCATCCTTCTATTTCTTCATTTTTGAAACGAAATTCATGTTAATAAAATCGACGATTATACAAAAGGTATCGAAAAATTCAGAGCCATTCTAAAACAGATAAAATAATCTTTATTTCACTGCAAAAAGTCCGTTATTTATTTTTTTTTCCTGTAGGGTTTGAAATATAAAGGCTAAAAAACTAAGGCACAGACAGTGATGGGGAGCAGAAAACAAGTTATGAAAAAGCAAGGTATTGCCACCCGCAAACTTCAACAAAAGAATCAACACCTAAATCCTCCACCGGTATTTTTTTCCTAGAGAATAAAAATGAAAATGAATGGACAACTGAACACTAAAGGACTAATATTATGGATCGGGAAGAAAAAACAGGCGATTCCTAACATGTACCTGAAAGCCACTATTTGGACAGTCAACTGCATCCATCGGAAATTATAAATTAGGGAAATTATTTTAAAAGGAATACTCCATTTCCAAATAAAAGGTCAAATTCGAGAGGAAAACGCACAAATTCCTCAATATTCAATTATTACCAAAGAAATACTTTGGTTCTTTTCCTGTCCAACCCTTGTTGAAGGATTTACAGTTTCTTTTTTGAGCAACATCCTTGCTGAAAGCTGTTGGAGAGAGAGAAATCATTGAAAACTGTACCCAGTTATTGTTAATGGCGCGTAAAATTTATTTATGAAACTTTCTTTTTCTAACAAAAGAATTTAGAATTACAAAACGGTTTATAAATAAAAAGAGTATTCACTTCAGATGCCCCTTTTCTCCTATTTTTCTTATAAGAAATAAAGAAGGAATATTTCAAAATACTTAAAAAATTAATTTAAGAATTTTTTTCTAACAACAAATAAAATGTATCATTCTACAACTGTTACCCCTCTAAAAGAACCACACAATTTTATTTTTCAGTCGGCACTATGAACAAATTTAATTCTCTATAGCAGGGGTGGCCAAAGTGCGGCTCTTTGGAAGATTATTTCTGACTCTCGATAAATGTACCTGAGTTCACTTTTCATTTTTGTGTTATTATATTTTAAAAATATTATTACTAATGGAGCTCCGACAATGCTAGGTAAGAAAATCGGTGTTATTGGGCTTTTAAGAGATGATTCTCAAATTCCACAATTCATACCAATTCACTGTATAACTCACCGAGAACATTTCGTTACAAAATGTTAAAAATATCCTGATGTTATGAAAACAGTGTAACACACTGTAAATTACATTCGCACCAATGAAAAAAATCATCGACAATTTAAAAATTTCCTTGAAAAATTAAAGGACGAAGAACTTCCGAATGACATTTAATAAACATAATTTCTGTAAAAAAAAAATTTAATATCTTTTTTACATACCTTTTACATACGTATTTAATGGCGGCTCGCGAAAAATTTCAAATTTTGAAAAATGGCTAGGATTATCAAGGAGCTTGGCCACCCCTGCTCTATAGCAAAATTTTATGAAATTTCCGTGATGCAGTCATTTTATTGGAAAAATAAATTTCTCTTTTAAATTTAAAAATAAAAATATCGATTTCTCGATGGAAAGAGTGTGTTTCCATTGTTGTTATTTCGCCTGTTTTGAGTAACGTCAATTAACTCGAATCCAAAAGACGTGAAATGATTTCATTCGATGTAAGAGGATGGTTTGTAAGTGGGAGTTGATTCAAGTATTTCAAATGATTCAATAAATGCACAATAAAACATCCTATTCATTGAGCGATAAAAATCAATCTACCGTATTATCATGACAGACTGATTTGTCTGAAATGGGGTTGACATTGAAAATATTTGTGATATTTCTCCTTTGTGGAAAATATCATCGGCGTTTCTATCAAAATTATTAAATTCAATTGCACTGGAGGAACTTCTCAACCATGATCAGAGTATTCACAGATAAAACTGTTTGGAACCAGCATACAGAAATTCTAGAACAGTAAAAATATATTATTCGCCAATGCTGGTAATCAAATATTACTATCAACACCTGTTTCTAGAAACTAAAATTCTCTTATGCAGATGTCTAATTCTATATATACCTTTAATATATTTACAAATAATTCCATTTTCCCATCCTAGTTACAAATTCCTAAACATTATTTGTGTAATTAATGAAGTGGTAGGAACATTCTTTTTTTTAACTTTGTAACAAATGATTCGAACATCGAACATAATAGTTCCACTTGTTCCTTCCTGCCCACAATCTCTTGAAATGATGGTAATTAACCTTTTATGTGTTACCAAATCTTAACTCAAAAAAAGAAGGCCTAATCATTCTTTTTCCAGATATGTTTGAAACATTTAATCCTTTACATGTAGTATTTCAATTCTTAAACATGCATTTTTAGCGGTGTGCGTAATGATATTGCTTCTCGATTTAACTGATTAATCGAAACTTAGAACAAAAGTGACCATATAGCAGATATTTTTTTAATGGTTTCGATTTTCGAGACTTGGTTTTAAAACAACTGACGCATGTTTGATAAACGAAATATTATGAATATTTCCGCATTCGTACTAACTGATGCATACAGACATAAATGCCTTATCTCTCTGCAAATATATATATATATATATATATATATATATATATATATATATGTGTGTGTGTGTGTGTGTGTGTGTGTGTGTGTGTGTGTATGTGTAATAGTATTTTTTTATGCGTGTTGTGTTGAGTTTCTTTATAAAATGTATATGCAGTAACATCCGAAATAAACAAACCGTTACTGGTTCGAGAACAGGAGATCGTGAAAATTTTAATTCGTGTGTATTATAATTCGTGTGTGTAAAAATATTAAATTTTTGATATATGAACATTTTTTAAATCTTTTTAATTGAGAATGATATAATTTTTATATTAAGATTATTTGATAGCCCAATATATAAGGTATCAAATATAGAAGTTTATTTTAAAATAGATACCAAAAATTTAATTTTAGCAACTTTGCTTAATTTGTGCATTAATTAAGATATGTGATAATGATCGGAAGACTTGCATGTCAAATTTTTATATAAATGTTATAATGATGTGATTCGCAGTAAAAAGGCTCATATCGTTAAATATTTCTATTTTGATTGTAAAGTCAAGTTTGCTGAAAACGGCATTAGACTGGGTAGGAAACCTTTATATCTGCATGAAAATTCTCACAGATAATTTATTTTCCTGTGGAAAGCATTATTTTTAAAACATCATCCAATACATTATTTTTTAAGGTTCTCTAATTGTCTTTAGAACTAAACCTTCACCAAAATATATGACGTCTAACATGCTCTTTACATTTCCTGTCTCCTAGTTGATTATTGCAGTAGTCGAAAAAATCGCTTACGTTTTATACACTACTGTTATATGTGCCTATGTGCCCATTTATTTATTTATTTATTTATGTGTACTAATCATGCTTATTTATGGCAAATAAGAAATGTCTGAGAACCATTTCTTACAATATTTATTTTGGAAATAGATATAGTTTTGAAGTGCACAAACTTTTATATACTTTCTATATCTTTTATTTACAAATAAACTCCAAATGCACATAGAAGGAAAACTTGTTAAGAATTTTTAAAGAATTGTTTGTAACTAGCTGAAGAGAAACAGATGACTTTAAATAAAATATAAAAAACCACCATATTATTTTTTGGAAGGGATAAAACTGACCAATTATTTGAAATCTAAATAAATGTATAAAGAAAGCCGCCTGACTGAATCGAAAGATACTTTCAAATGAAAGACACGCCGCCAAATTGTTGAGGATAGTTCGAAAGGAAAGGGAAAACATTCCGTTTGGAATGCGCCAAATAATTTATTATGATCCTAGTGGACCATTAAAATGGCTCAATAAAGGATACAAGTCAAATCTTTTTTGATTTTGAAATAATAATGAACCATTTTCATCCCAGCAAACTCACATATACTGCTGTTCAAGGATTTTACCGGCAACAGGTAAATATTTTGCATTCTTATTAGAAAATTAACTCGATTAGTGGGAAAAAGTTTCCAACATAGGAGAACAAAAAATAACTAATTTTCAAGATGTTTCTTAATCGTTTCACATATCTATTTGTCTTCATGACTGAATTATTTTAATAGCGTAGTATAGAATTGGGTCGTGTTAGAGTACGAGCCCAATTGGGGATCTCAGTTGTCTCCAGTCCGCATAACAACCTCATTTCTACCCTCCATTCGGCGCCAAAAACATCTCATATATTCCCCCAAAGCCTCACATACCAATTTCCTACAACAGCACATGCCACTCTTTTCATTGATTGTTCACTTCAGTCCAATCCCATTGGCAGTCGGCTTGCTTTCCCCTCGTTTGCAATTGAAAAGGACTTGTTTCCCCCCCTCCCCCTCTTTTACATCCATTGAAAAGCAGGACTTTTCAATAGAAGCTCTGATGAAAAGCAAAAAAGGTTGACCTGTGGATCTCTCTCTCTTTTTTTTTTTTCTTTTCTCTCCTCAAACTGCTTAGGGTTTAGGGCTCTTTTTGGTATGAAATTCGGAGAGAAAATTCGTTGTTCGCGCTCTTTGTTTCACCTCTGCAGCTGCATCATTAGCTGAAATTACCATGACCTCGTCTTCTTTTCTTACCATTGTTGTGCTACTGTTGTTCATTTAGTGAAAACTTTTGCTCCACTTGGAAGGCAATAATAAAAAACCAATTGAAGAAGTTGTAGGAGCATAAAATGCATTATTAAAATGCTTCGGGCTTAAAACGCTGCAAAAGAAAGTATTGACGCTAGCTACGGTAGACGGCATAAGTGATGGATTTATTTATTCTACGAGATTTCTCTTTCGAATTCCAAATAATAAAAATCGATAGAAATTTTGAGAATTTAAAATTAGATTGTGGCTTAAACTAGAGGCACTCCTTTGAATAAAGATTTTAATTTTACAAAATGAGCGATAAAATCTTTCAGATCTTATGTTTGAAATTATACTCGGTAAATGTCTAGGCGTATAATTGTTTACAATGATTTCTTTTTGCTAGATCCTTTTGATTAAGAAAAGTTATTTATCTTGTGTTTTATAGAAATTAACATTGCAATAATCGAATGGAAAAATAAAACTGGTAGGTGTCACAGATATGCCTAAGATTTTTTAGTATATTCATCCTGTTGGACAATAAAAGAAATTTATTTCATTTTATATCCCCTCCCAAGGGTTAGAAATTTTTTTTTTATTTTTAAAAGAACATTATTATAATATTAACTATGGTGCCAGAGATACTGTCTAGTATAAAATTAGATAGTATATATATATAAATACATATATATATATATATATATATATATATATATATAAATACATATATATATATATATATATATATATATATATATATATATATATGTATATATATATACTATAACCCATATTATATTTTAGTGCACAACAATTTTAAGCGCAGATCTTGGAGTGATAAATAAATATTGCAGTGGTGGTTTTTTTTCTTTTTTTTTTTTTTTTCTAAATACAGCCAACCTCTAATCCTTTAACTCTGATAGGGACAGTCGAGTTTCTTTATTTTTCTTGCTTTGGATCCTAAAACCTTTAAATGATGTGATCTCTCTTGTTATACCGAACTGCATAGTTCAAATACTAGACTCCTCCGAAAACATATAATTTATAACCTGCCACTTGGACTAGTTCTATTAATACGAACCTAGGTAATTATACAAGACTCGGTCACCCAAATTTTGTATATTTGAGATAAAGCTTTCTGAAGCAGTCCTTAAAAATTAAATTCAGCCTTTCCATCTTTTGAAATTCAAAGACAATACCTCATCGCCTAATTGAGATGGAAAACTAATCGAAATAAATTCTTTTGTAACCGAGTGTCACTTTGTACTAAAATGAATTCGTAAATTCTTTTGTAAATATATTATTTAGAAATAAAATTGTTTTGAGCAAAGTTCAGATTAAAAGAAATTGAAATTAATAAGAATAAAAACTAGACAAGGCTTTGGCTGGAATAGAGAGAACTGTCAAAGATCCAAATCAAACAACTTCAAACTCTTCACTAATTCTCTGCTAAAAAATATCACACCATTCCTGCTATAAAATCACTTCCTGAGGGAAAGCATCACCCACCATATTGCCCCCTCTCCGATGCTCCTTACTTTTCGATAATTTTGTGCCTAGAAATTTGATCTGGAGAGAGTAAAGGGATGATTTTAATCCTTCAATTTTTTTCTGCCGACCTCCAAAGGTGAAACGCTGGAAAACATTCACATTTCTAACAAGGAGAAAAATTGGGGGTGGAGGGGGGATTTTCTGCCTTATTTGTAAAAAACATCATTATCATTTTTCTTTTTTTTTCTCAATTTTTTCGCTTATTTTTTACATATTCCAGTTTTTAATTCCTCCTCCCACCAACACACCGCAATAATAAAAATATGTAGCAACAGTGTTTGTTAAAACTGATTGATGGAGGAAGGGGACTATGATAAAAACAACTCAACTAATTATTTGATGTCTAAAACAATATTCGATTATTGTATTTAAAAGTGTTCAAACTAAAAGTATTCCTTTGAAAATCAGAACTAAGAATGCAAAAACCTAAGAAATATTTCTAAAACGGACATGGAGATGTAAAATTGTACCGTAGCCAATGGAACTAAGATGGTTTTCTTTGGGTTTTAGTCAATAAATAAATGCATCATTATTGTAAAGCTATTGAACCGGATGCGGTTGATATTCTAAGTTTGATACATATGTCTAAATTGATAATGATAATTTGTGTGCAGTAGCGCGGTCCCGCCTACTCCAAGCGGAGGCATTTACTCCACGCCAAAGAAATTACGGTGCGCATTGTGAGGGAAAAAAGGCTGTGGTCTTGTCACGACTTGCTAAGCTAAATATGTTTCTGATGATCAGACAAACTCGGGAACTAGTAATTAGTTTCAACAAACTCTATGGTTCGACAGAAAAATGACGCAATGCTACGTGATACCTGGGCTAGACAGAATTAATGATAGCTTGTTAATAATTACTCTTTCAGCTCAACTCTCCTGTAGACTTGAAAGACACTAGGTCTTTGAGCCCATACAATTCAGTAGCAGTACCAAGAGAAACATTCTCACATTTAGAACTCAAGAGGCAGTAGAATGAAACGTGTTATACACATATAGTTAAATTCGAAAGAAACCTTTGTTTGCAATCTGCTGAGCAAAGGTAAATGGGAATTCCAAATGGGTTATTGAAGAGCGAATCTCTTTTAGGGATGCTACAAATATTTTAATTAAAGCTTCAAGTACTTTACAACTGTCGCCCAAAAAATTTATTTCTTCCCCTTAACTGCATTTCGGAGACATTTGTAATTTCTGTAAGCTCTTCCTTCAGAATCAAAGGGGATTCCAGACTGCTTGCATGGGGGTAATATTAGTCTCTCATTTCCCAAATTCGCATCTTAAATAATATTAAATGAAATATTCGAGAAGGGATAATCCCCCAGTGTGCTTAAGTATTTGCCAAATATATATTTTTGATAAAAATGTCTACCATTTATTTTTTTAAATAAGAGTTATCAATAATTGAAAGTATAATACCACCACAGTTCTTAAATTTTATAAAGTTTTTAAGATTAAATAAGTAATTATTCTGCAGAAAGAGGAGAAAGTGTTAATATAATTTTTCTAAAAATAACACTAATAATGTATGTTATCCGTGCTATCAGGAACTTTGGGATTAAGTTACTCACTGGTCATAAGTTATCCTCCAGTTTTGAAAGCTAGAGAGACAATCATTTTTTATGTTTCAAATTGCTGAAGTAGACAACAGACTGATAGGATTTTCTCTTCAAAAACCACCTATTACTGCAATCCAGAAAACATTTTAACTGCTATTATGTGTTCGTAATCAATATATGGCTAAAATATGAAACATTTTGCTAAAATGTTGTACATTTTAGCTCTTCGGGACGGATGAATAATAACCTTTTGTATCACTGTGTTGCAACACTGCCCCCAACCTGTTGTTACTGACTCAGTGATTCTTGGGGAGAAAAAAAAAACTTGCATTTTTTGTAATATATTTTCTGCCAAGATCGCCGTTGGATGGCGCTGTAGTGTACTGTTTTGAATATAGAGTTGAGTTAATGTAATGACTGGAGAAAACTTTAGCTGCTCATCTTGACGAGCAGAATATTTAAATAGAAATATTAAAGCCCTTGGAAGATTTACATACTTGTTTCTTATTAAATTTGGAGTTTTAAAATTATGTTGAATTTTTTGGACTTAACAACACGAATGACACCCGAATAAAGGACTACAGTTGGATGAGAGTAGCTGGAAACTTGTCCATGATAATCTCTTTTTCACCCCACCTCCCATTTTTAGAGTCACCAGTGAGGATTTGAAGACTAGACACTGGAGAACCTGCAAGACTTATTTTTATTAAATAATTAGTATCGATTTCGTATTTAAAATGATGCATTTTATGAAAACATTGGATAAACTTGATAAGTTGAAAAAGAAAGGCTGTGTCACTAGAGGCGGAATTACCAGAATATTGATTAATTATTTATTATAATTTATAATTAGATGCTCTATTTTTAACTAATTTAACAGCAGATGCTGCTGATAATTTGAGACTAATCCATTAACAGTTAAAATAATTAGAGTCTTTGAATTCAGAGAACGATACTCAAATTGATGATAGATATGAGAATGAGATAATTGCAGTCGAAGAGGAGAGTGAAAAATATAAGTTTATCAATCCGAACTGTTAAATAGTATTAATGAACTGGGTAATAAAAGGGAGGGAACTATTAAAGTTTCAAAAATAAATAATACTGATAATGAATCCGATAACAATGCTTCTTTAACTGAACTTAATGTTAATAATGACACAGTTGGTGCTGTAACTAGTAATACATGTAACAGAGCAATAAATGTGATTAATGCTAATCTGCCTGTTTTGTCGAATATCAACATAAAGTTGCTTAAATTAACTGTCGAAAAGATTCCAGCAATTGGCTCTAATTTTAGAATACTTTTGAAAATCACTTCGCTGTAACAAGAGTTAATCGAAAGGAGATAATTACATATCTGAAATATCACTTTTTTTGGCCCTTGTGTATCTGGTTTCTGCTTAATTCAAGAGAATAATGACACATAATGTTAAATTATTGAAAGACCGCTTGGGTCGTAAAGGTGTGATTATCAACACCTACACGAAAAAATTTCTCAACTAAGAGACAAAAATTCAAGTAATGTTCAATGTTTGCATGAACGTTTTGATGAATTAGAAACTAGCATAAAAAACGTAAAGTCACTTAATGCTACCAATGGCACTTATGAACTTGTCATTTGTCAAATTCTATTATTCTTAAATTATTACCTGCAAACTTAACGTTAGAATTTAATAGAAAACGTTCTTCCTCTGAAACATTTTAAGCAACGGAATCAATAATTTCCTAAAGAGGAAACAGCAGCTAACTTACTTAAATGATTTAAAATGTAGATATTTCAGTTCACAAACAGGAATTAATTAAAAACAAATACTTCAAGACGAAAATCCTCCACTTTTACTACATCATTGAATGTATTTTGTATGCAGATCATGCTTCATATAAATATGTCGAATAATCAGAAAGACAAAATTGTGAAATAAAGGTAGATGTTAAAGGTGCTTTCGAAAATCTCACTTATCAATTACTTTTAAAATTAAAATTGAACCTTGTGAAGTATTTAAATTTGCTCATAAGCTATTTTGTAGATCCAAAAGAAATTAATCTTGAAGCAACATACCATGTAAATAGTAAAACATTATATAGCCATTCTCTAGCAAATCTTTTGATTGCAAACTTGCAAAGCTATTGTGCAAGTTTGCAATCAAAAGATTTGCAATCAAGTTTGCAAACAATTCAAAATTAGTGAGATTTTTTGATTGAGTAAGCTTTTCGTTCTGGGGAAAATAAATCAAACCTAACCGGTACTCACTACTAATGGATGGAAATAATTCACAGATAAATCAACACTAATTCATTTCACCCACTATTATTGGTTAGAGGTGAAAATAACTTCCTTTTCCGTGAATTTTAAAAGGAGTCATTTTGCCAGAGGGATTTAGAAGTAATTGAGCAGTTCAGAGAAAATTTTCAAAAAGGAAAAGATGAAACAAAACTATTGTGGAATGGAAATAAACACCAACTTCAAAATAATTTTCGCCATGGCTAAACGAAGATTTTTAAGTTTTGAAAGGAAAGGATCGGTAACTTAATGAATATAAAAGCATAATTGAAGAATAGCGTAAAACGGGTATAATTGAAGAATATAATGTTAGGACACGGGGTAAAGGAAACAAGATCTAACTTATATTATATCCCCCATAGATCCGTTATAAGAGAAGATAAAGTTAGAATTGTATTTAACGCTTCATCCAAAGGCGGTTTGGTTTGGTTTGGTTTGGAGTGCTACGGTCTACGTTTTTGCAACACGAGGGCTAATGAGACCGGGACCTACAGTTTAAAGCCGATTCCGAACGGCTACGAACATCCATGCCACAGTGGGATTCGAACCCACGAACTCCGGTACCGAAGGCCTCATCCAAAGGCGGAGAAACTAAATCATTAAATGAATGTCTCATTTCCGGACCAAATTTGTTTTTAAATTTTCGTTTGCATTCTGTGCGGCGAAATTGTCGAATGAGACAGAAATCCTTTAAAATTCTTATGGCTTGATAATACAGTAGATCCTTGGAATAACGACCCCCTGTGGGACCAACATCATATGGTTGTTGTAACGAAAGGTCTCTGTAACGAATTGAAAAAAAATAAAAAATAAAATTGAGCAAAGAAATGATGCAACAGTACATACATAGAGAACGTTTCTATTTATTTGTATTTCCATTACTGAATTTTTGAAAAAAATGTCTTTGATTTAAGCCTGTTTTTCAAGTTCATTTGGAAATTTCTCATCATCACTGATTTCATATCCGTTAGATTTTGAAGGAAATCTTCAAAATTAAATTGTCCTTCAAAATATTGACGCAAGGCATTGATTGCATTGAAGGCTTCTTTTTCATTTACTTTTTCAAAAGCTTAGACGATTTCTTCTCTAGTCGGAATCGAATTGAAGTTGCACCAGAGTACAATAATTTTGAAATAGCCCACTTGCTTATGAGTTCTGCGCACTAACATTGGCGGTCGCTCTAACTAAAAATAATACGCTTGGGGTAGTTGTAATGATTCAAAATTAACATTATTCCTATGGTAAAATAATTGGGACTTTTTAAGATGGTTGTTCTAACGAAGAGGTCGTTGTACCGTGAGGTCGTTAAAAAAAGGTTCTACTGTATTTGTGTAGATGTAAGTTTTACAAATGTCTAGAGAACCTATTGGAGTAATAATAGGCCCATTCATTTTTCCTGTAAGTGTAAAACATCCGATATATAAAGAGAAACATTCAGAAACTGTTGATATGTTATATAATTCCTTATATATTAATGAGGTTCACAGCTGGAAAAATGACGATAAAATAAATCTTCACAAATTTAAGAAATCTATAGAAAGAACATGCAATTGATTTAGAACGGGTAAATTTGTATCAAATATTACTTTAAAATATTAAGTATATTTGGAACTCGGATTAAAATGAATTAAAACTCGATATAAAGGAAGCTTCCGAAGCTGTTTAAGAACTAAAGAGACAAATTTTATAAATAGTACAAATTGAAAAATCAATTTGTAGTATAAGTAAACAAATTGTTTGGAAATTCAGCCCCCACTTATGGGGAATTACTAACATTACAGATTATAGGCAAGAACGATATTGACGAAACAACTTTTCCCAAGTTTGTAGTCTACTTCAAGGACGTTTTATCACGAAAATCAATGATTTAGTATTAGCTACAGAAGACAATTTGCTACCATTTAAATGTAAATCCTGAAATAAAGTGCGTGTTCTTCCATTTAATGAACAATAATTTTTTTTACTGTAAATTAATTTGTTTAATATTTTTATGATAGTATTGTTCAACATTGTAAGTATGTCAAATTCTTTAATATGTTTAAGTATTTTAAGAAATAATTGTCTTCTCTATAGTGAGTTTGAATTTGTTAATCAATATTTGTTTGTATAAATGTTGAAGGTAATAGTTAAATTTTGATATTATCGAATATTTCCAAATTTTCAATTTATGGTGCGAAATTCTGAAACATAGTATGTAATATATTCCGCGATAAGAAGCTCCGATGCCACTGTAGTATAAGTTGATGTAATGACTGGAGAAAACTTAATTGAACAGAATATTTTACTTTGTTGAGCAGAGTATTGGATCTCATATACACTATATATTGCCAATGATGACCGATCACTTACGATTTTAAAAATTTTGTTGAATATCTAGAAAAATACACGAGGAATTATCCTGAAACTTCAGGCTTGTAAACAGGATGGTAGACGTCATATATTTCAGCAAAGAATTTATCGAAGAGCTAAAATGTACGGATGTACGTTTCCTTTTGGGAACAAGGGATTTCGAGCTTATTCTATCGATTATCACTTTTAGAATTTTCAAGCTGTGTTTTTGGGACTTTCACAAAAGTTGCTGTATACATTTAGCTAATCATGCACATTATATTTTGACTGCATTCGGCAATGCGTAATTAGTAAACCTGGTCATTTTTCATCCAATATTTATTATTTTTAAATTCCGATAGCAGGATATTGTGTACAATGTCGTTTGTCACGAGTCCTGAAAATAGCATTCTTTGATATTGAGAACTCTGCAAATTATAAACTAAACACTTGGAGAAATTTGGGATTGTTTTTATAAAAACCCGAATTTCTCCACTAGTATACGTGCTAACCTCATAACAATGAACACCCATTATTACAAGAAGAATCCTAATCATGTGGTAAAGTTTCAACGCTTTTCATACATTACTTTTTACAGGGTTATCCAAAACATATTCGTTAATCTTCAATTTGTTGACGGTCCCGTACGGAGTTTTGGGGAAAATTCTTAGCTGAAATATATGGCATATACCATCCTGTTTACACGCCTGAGGTTTCATTATAATTCTTCGTGTATTCGTGTGTTTCTAGATATTGAACAAAATGTCTAAAAAGTGACTGGTCACCATTGGCAATATAGTGTAGGTTTGTTTGTTAGAATTATCTTGAAATAAACAACAACATTGAAAGCTAAACTAAGAACTCAGGAAGCTTACCATAATTAATCTTCATTTCATAGCATTCACCCAAAAGACTATCTACATCATATATTCAGAATAAATTCACAAATAAAAAATTAACAGTTTTATACTCATGTATTATATAAAAAGAAAGAATAAAAATTTATTTATCATCTGCAATGGTAATTCAAGCTTTTTCTGCTTCCTTTTTAGATCACAAAGCTTTCAAAAATCAATAAAAAATAACTGTAAAATATTTTTGTATGCCATGAAATGATGTTATGCTACACGACGGCTAAGGACACTGGGACCTACTGATTCAAGCCGATGCAGGACTCTACACATTCAACCATCGTGAGGATTTGAACTATAAATAAACGTTTCAACAATCCACTAGATAGCTTAATTTATTTATATATTTAAAAGTCAAGGCATTTTCTTTGGAAGATCTGAGAGAAGAAACTTCTACTTCAATCTTTCTCATTTTGAATTGATATTAAATATAATACTTCATAGATGTTCATTTTCCTCAATATTTGGCAGGAATTTGCAGTTTCTATTACATCGGAGAGCATGTATGTATGCAATGGGTGTATTTTTCTGCACAGAGCGACAGCGAGTGTTTACTTTTTGCTTGGAAGAGTTTATGGTGATATTTCTTTCGCCAGATTTATCTATGAGTTTTGTGGAAGTTTATTTTTTAATAGATATGCCTGATTATGTGTGTAAACGTGTACTAAGTGATGGAAAATGTTTATTTGGAGCTGTTTCAGTTTGTAGTCACAATACAGAAAACATGCTAAACAAAGTTGAATTTGTGAGATGATAGCAGTTTTATAAAAAAGTTATTGGTGGTGATAAGATTACCAATTTGTACCTAAGATTATTCAAAGTTGCTATCGAAGGATTCCCGAAGTGCAGAACATAAGTGAATATTTATTTGCAAATAGTTCCGATACTATTGACAATGGTTCTGGGAATAGAATTAATTCTTTGATTCCGTTAACTCATGTAGCAGAAGGTCAAAATAACAGAAATGTGCCATGACATTGCAGCTGGGATTTACTTCATTGGTAATTTGTCTAATCTTTAAGCCAAAATGTTACTTTTACATGTTAAGTAATAAACGTAATCATGTAACAGTGTACACCTTGCTGTTGTCCAAATTTTTACACTGAGCAAAACAGTGATGAAAAGTTCACAGTCATGTTTGAACGGGTAACAGTTAGTCATTTATAAAATTAGTATTGTTAGCGATCCATCCATTAGAATTATCAAAATTTATTAAATTCAAAATTTATTTCCATAAAAGTGCATTCTATTGCTATGTTTTGACTGATTTTGTCATTTCAAGAATGTCTAGCACTGGTATTCGTTTCAACTTGCTGGGTTTTTGGTTTTGGTTTGGAGTGCTACGGTCTACTTTTTGCAACACGAGGGCTAATGAGACCGCAACTTGCTGGGAAAACGAAACTGTCGTTAAAAGAAGAAATAAAGTTTTTAAATGTAGTTAGAAAATTTCGATATATATTCTGTAATTATAGTTGATGAATTCTTTCGAAAACTTCTTTATAGACTTTCCATGTTTTAAGACTGTCTGATATGCGTAAATGTGAATCTACAGTTTTTTAATAATTGTAATTTAATGTTATTTGGCACTATCCTTTATGGAATTTTGAAAAATAATTTTTTCATTTTTCTCCGGTCTTTGTTCGGATTCCGTTTGAGCGCCATTTCCGCTCGTGACAAATGCCTCCTCTGACACACCCTGGTTTTTAAAAATGGTTTTGGTGGTGGTTCATATTCTACAGCAATACATCTAAAACAATCTGAATTCGTATCACTACATTCATCGTTACATTAAGATATTACTCGGAGAAACTTAGGAATTGTTAAATCTGAAAAGACACCACAAGTAGATTTTTCATATAGTTACAAATTTTTTATGTAATATAATTTATATGCAAAACAATTTATGATATTTATAAAACTTTTTAACCCATTATTTATCATAAACTATCGATTTTACATTTAAAAATGTTTTGAAATACAGTATTCTCCCAATTTTGAATTGTTGCTTTTCAGTTAGTTCCTTGTTCTTTGATTGAATTTGCTGAATATACTTACTTCACATACAAATGCATATATTTAAACATGCCATTTTAAACAGCAAGAAAACTGAACCCTGTCCGCTACAAATTCATTTTCCTCATTCGAAATTAATGTTTGAGTTCTATCAACCTAATAATTTTAATTGAGATCGACAAGTGTGAAGAATAATTCTTATTTCGTGTATTTGCTGCAAAAGAAAGAAGATTCAAAGCCAATTTTAGAGAGCAAAGGGTTAAGCTCCCATAATTTCGAAAAAACAAAACAGAAACAATAGGATTTAACAATGCAGCTCTTTATACTTGTAAAGTAAAGCAAATTTTTTGTTTGATTTACTTTTTTGCTAATGAGACTGCGACCTACTTCTTAGAGCTGAACGGCTACGAATATCCATGGCAACAGTGGGATTCGAATCCATGCACTACCCATTCAGGCATCACTCTTTGGAAGTTTTGTACATTTTTTGGGTCCAATTTCTAGGAAGGTAACAACCTGATGCAAGTATTAATTGGTAATATCTTAAAACTAGCAGTACATCTCTATTTGTTTTACATGTATGTAGAAGAATAGCAGAAAGTATGGATAAATAGCTTCTTTGTTTGAAAGATTCCAATGTTTTATTTGGATAGGTAATTAGGTTGATTAAATTCATATCGATTTAATTACACAACTTTAAATTGATGCTGCAAAACTTTTAAGTATCATCTAAATAAAAGTTACCTGAGAAAACAACGAATTGCACTAGAATATGAAGTAACTCTGCAGTGGCTTCTGCTGGTTGTTTACTCCGAAAATAAATTTGTTCGATGTGAAGCACCAGATAAGTTGAAAAGTGTGAAGATTCTTTAAGCCCTTCGATTGTTTGAACAATAGAATTTTATCCTGGCTGTATACTAAAATAATTACTTTAAAGATAAGAAAAAGGAAAAATTCAGACACTTTCAAATCAATTACTTCTGACGCTCTGTACCAGAAATTGTCAACTTTTGAATCAGTTTGAGAATAACTCGATAGTCTTCAGATTGCCAGGTTTGAAGCTTGCTAATGAGACTGCTACAAATATACATGACTCGAGAAATTTGAAAGTTACTTTGCAGCAACATTTGCCAGCAACTTGGAGCACTTTCCGAATATTCCTGAATGGGTTTTAACGAAATGAAATTCCTTTTTGTTTTTAAACCTTCGGGCATAAAGTAGGACCTATGAAAGAGACTGTATAATGAAAGCCTTCTCACTCTTAATATTTTGATACCCGTAATAGAGATAGAAGTTGCTGCAAATTTTAGGATTACTAATTTGTTCCCATTTGAAGAAAATAACTTTCAAGGTATGACTAGGAAATTCCTTTTGTACGAATATAATATGTTAACTGATTTGAATTTGATGTAAAAGTAATCAGCAAACATCTTTATTCATTTACAGCTTCCAATTTTGCTTCCTAAAACACCAAAATATTTGAAAATTTCTCTTAAGACTAATTCATAATGATCTAGAAATTCTAAACACAAATATTTGAAAATCATTTTAAGAATAGAGCAGTGGCGGCATAGAACTTTGAAAAGTATCCCTATGAATTTGAAGCCGCGTGTTAATTGACTGAAAATACGGGTGTAGATACGTTTGGGTTTCTTAAAATTAGAAATAGGAAGCCGAGTCATTATCATGAAACAACTAATATAACACCTTATTGAGCAACCATTCAAAAAAAAAAAAAAAAAAAAAACACTACTATAAAAAAATTGAAGGAATATAAATAAGAGAACAACGCATAAAATTAAACCAATTCTATGTTTTACATTTTCAGTGACTAACAGTAGAACTATGTTTGTGGCTAGTTAATTACAGGAAACGAAAAACGAGTAGACCTATAAATGACATAACTCGGTAAATCAATCAATTCGAATGAGTGAGGAATACTCGAGCTTAATTTCTTTTAGATCAAAGAAAATTCGTTCGAAAAAGAAAAATCAAATAGAATTGAAAATATTTCATCTGGATTTGAAACATCAGAATGAATAAGCCATTTTGAAATAATTTCCATGGTTAGAAGTTTCTATCGTGAATGACGTCACATTAGAATTCCGAAACACTAGGGAGTTCTTAACGATCTACTACAAGGCTATTTCAAAGGGTAAATGTTTATTGTCATTTCTAGCCATTTTAATAAATGTATTCTTATTGGGTATTCGTTAATTTCGAATAGATTAATGTGAACATCTCTGTGGTTTGGCTGGGATTAAAAGTTGGACTGAGGAGTTCGGAACACTATGACTATTGATTGTTTTCCATGCTACACTTGAAAAATACCAGTATAGTAGAATCATTCAAAGGATCAAGGAATGATTGCTACGCAACCGCATCGAATGCAAAACTTCCCCCGAATTGCAGTATATTTTAATCATTTGGATTTGAATTAGAACAATTTTATCTCTAGAGAATACATCTCATTTTCGACCGTAATTTTATAGAATACTTAGCCATTTGTATCAGTCTTTTTTTTTTTTTTTTTTTTTAATCCTCCAAACAGCAGTGTTTGTGAGCACTCAACTGGTCACCCATTAGTTTGATAACATGCATTAAGTAAATAAAATGATGAATTTGTTTATATTTTTAAATAACTATTGAGGAAGAATAATTTTGATCTTAAGCTTATTAAGGTTATCTAACAATTTTTTGATGAAACTGAGAAAAAAACAAATTTAAAATATTAAGACAATTGTCATTTGTTGGGGGTTTTCCATAAAGCTGAGATTTCTAAGATCCACCTTTAACTGGAGACATATTCCGAACCAAAAATTTCTTAAAAATTCGCAATGCAATAAAACTTTATATTTGAAGGTTTTCATATTTAATTTTAGTTCATTTGAGAAGTAACATTCTAAACGAAATGCCATCCAATTGTTATAGTAAATATATTTTTACATAACATGAGACTAAAATGTTTGAAATAATTCTATGTTAAGAATGAAAGCGAGTTTTGTAATTCAAACACTGTTCTGTTCAAAATAGTGTTTCGATTACCGCGTGCGTTGTAGCAGTTTGAAAATGTTTTTTCATTAGGCATATTCTAGCAGATTTAGCTTTTAGAAAGTTTTTCCAAACAAAGGCTTCGAAATAAGTAATCTCTCCAAAACATTTTAACAATGAAATACACATTTGGAAACAACTTTTAAAATATTTCCAGTTGATGGCCCAAATTAAGAAAAAAAGCAAATCCACGAATGCATAGTTTATATTTTCAAGTCAAGTCTTTAAAAGTTTAGAGATTTGAAAGTGGTTTCATTCTAAATGTGAGAAAGCTTTTTCCAACAGGGAAGTCAAATCAATTATCCATGCAGTTCTTTAGCAGAATGTTTAGCTATAATAGCAATCGCTATAATAACTTTCCCCGAAAAAACAAAAGAAAAATATTATAATTCTGTTAAACTTAAATAAGTTATTAATATTCCTCCAAATAGCTTAAAATTAATGGCACGTTAAGCAAATTTCTAAGTGATGTCAACATATTACTCTTGAACCTGAGCCATTTCCATCCTGCATTTATTCAGCTCTTATCTTATTCGTATTATGCTCATCAATCATTTGACAAAAATGCATTCACACACACACGCACGCTAATAAATAAATTATAAATGGGTGAGATGACACCGAACAAATCAAATTAAATAATATTTAAGTGCATTAAATGAAAGAAAAGAAATGAGTAAAGACAATTTATATTTTTTAAAACTCTTTTACAGGTGGAATTTTAACCCTGAAAGATAAAATAAAGTTTAGGTAAGATATAGACAACAGGTTCATCAACCATGATTTTCGAAATGGTATCTCGGTCAAAGCAAAGAAGGGTTTAAAGGCAACGTGATGGTGTAGAAATTCAGTATACTAAGCCTTAACGAGACCTAATACTATAAGATTTAATATGTGAAATGAATCAAGTCCTTTTGTCTGATTTCCAAGGCCTTCGTGAAGAGGAGACTAATGTAGGTCCTTGTGGCTCGGAAGTGCGCCCTAACCCAATCCCTCTACGAGCAACGTGGGTTCTGATCTAATGGTTTTCTTCGCCAATCCTCTGTGCCGAAGATCTTCCCAATCCAGACAGACAGACTCGTTGCCTCTGGCACTGGATGTTAGTCCATCGACCGCTCTGGCAAGTTACTGAGCATTCCTGGTTAATAGCGGCCGGGGGTGGCAGCTTCCCCAGTAGCTGTTTGGCCCCACCTACCCCACCACACTGTATTCCTTCGCTGGCCGTGCTACAACATAATTACCCCTCAGGGTCTTTTTTTTCGCTCTTCTCGCATTAGCTACTGCGCACGGCTGTCCTTTTTTGTTCGCCTTTCTCCGGCCGGATAACTTAAACAATTTAGCCAGTTCCATCAATATTTTTCACTCAAATGTCCACTTTAATTCGGGTCTCCAAAAATTTCGATAATATTTAATTTCCAACTAGTAACTTTTCTATTCTTTGATTAGAAAAAAAGTCGGTCAGTGTATAAACAGGATATACTTAAAATAATTTGACTTGAAAGGCAAATTCATTTTTAAACCACTTAAGTAAGCGCTTAATATAATCCTTAATCTGTATCGCTTAATTTCAATAGAACTGAGTCAAATGAATCAAATGGCAAATCGTTAATGAGAGACTAATTGGGAAAAAAAACAGTATTTTGAATGCAAGTGTAATAATTTCCAAACATGTTTTAACACACAATATATATACTTATATTTATTTTTACGTATATATATATATATATATATATATATATATATATATATATATATATATATATATATATATATATAATTATCGACCAAATAAGATTTAAAGACCTAATTTATTGGTATACAAAAGTTGAATTCTATCGGGGTTTAGAATTATGAGATTTTACTAATGAACGGACAAATAATAATGTAATAAGGGGGCAGTTCTAATTCTGAAAACCATTTTGTTACTTCTGATATCATATTTTTCTGTATATAATACAAGAAAATTAGGTATATCTAATTTTTTCAACATAGTCAATTATATGGAGCAATTATAAGCAGAATAAGGGTCTATGCACTGGGCTGTACCATAACGATAGGGGAGGTCAAATATTGCGGATACACCGGACCTGTATATATACGTATATCTCTGGCTGTTTTAGACAGAAACGGGTAATATGCTCGAAGATTTATTAGATATCAAACTTTTAAACTCTTTTGTTCTCAAACTAAAATTTCAAGCTGCCATAGAACAAATTTTAAAAGCAAAGAAAATGGTGTTGACTCCTGTGATTGTCTATGATTTCAAAGAAACCAAGAAGAATAACTACAATTAAAATATAAGAAACATTTTCTGAGATATTGAAATTATCTCTTGAATGAAGTTCTTTTTCATACAGTCAGTTTTCTTTTTATTAACTGTAGTATCGGAAAATGTTTTCTACCAAATGATATAAAAGGAGTTTGCAATAGATCAGTAGTTAAGCATTAAATTATTTGCACATGAACAAACTAGTTTATTGTCATGTTTATTGTCATATTTATAACTCCTTACAGTGGAGCGTATCAGAATCTATCCAAAATTACTTCATGGCGATTTGTTTCTAAAATGGTAAATGGTGATGAAACGTACATAAAATTTATTTTTGACGTTATCACACGTCAGTAAAGTAATGTATGGGTGAATTGGTGAAACGTTAATGCGCAATAAAAAATACTATATGTCATTTCTGGCTATTTTTTAATCTAAAGAAAATTTTCGGTGGTATCCACTGATTACATGAAATGGAAGCTTCCATAAATTTACTCATGTAGAATTAGATTTAGAAAATTGAATTCATTGAAAAAATTTGAGATCGACGATCGTATTTAATTGCATTTAATTGTAGATGTATCTCGCATGTAGTAGTATATATGTACATATGTATATGCAGAAATGAATATTTTTAAGTTGAAGCTGCGTTAATGTAATCTTTAAGTTTCCAAAACATTTTACGATTCAAATAACTGTTACAAGCTGAAAATAACTTTAGTGTGCAATAAATCATTTTTAAAATGAAAGAATATGTGATAGTTGCCTTTCCTTGCTTTAACGTAGTCTTGAAGACGTAACAATTGTAACAACGTTCGACAAAAACAGAATAGCATTCTAGGGTTAAGAAGATAACCCAATGTCGAGTCTGGCTCTACACAGTTTTGAAATTTAAGCATTATTGTTCACAATTTGAGTAAATTAAAAATGCTAGGTCGACAATACATGGATATAACCTAAACATTAATTTGGATTGAGAAAAATGAATTTGCAGAATTTCTTTACGAAATCCCCACATATTCAGTCTAATATATTCTGATACTAATTTTTTCTAACCTTTTATAGTGACTTCAGTCAACTTGCTTCGTAGGAGAAAATATTTATCCCAATCAAGTTGCTACATAATTTACCCTATATTTGGATGGTTCTGATATCCATACCAACAACAAAATTTCCATTGAGGAGAAATAAAAGGGATTCTCCCGTTTAATAAAAAGGCGTTGAATAAAGTTTCGGAAAACAGTGATATTAACCTATCTCGTGTTTGTCTAAAGTTGTTAACATTTTTTTAAAAAAATTTAGAAACAAGTAATACATACGCTTTCATTATTTTAATAACAAAACATCTCTGAGACGTAAGGATAGCGTTATACGGTTAAATATCTTCCTCAATTAGAGAATTAATTTAGACTTCTACAGAAAGGCGATGAATGCATCAGAATTATCATTATGTAAATAATTACTATAGAATAAATTATACTTTGTACCTTAATAAAGCAATAATTTTTTTCACTCAAATAATTAATGCGAAATGAATAAAACATTTAAGTGCATCCCAATTCCTCCTCCGTTAAAATATTAAGGTGGTTAAGATTCCTTGACTTAGGGCAAAACAATTTCCTCCCCTGGACTGTTAGCATATTTAAAGACAGTGTCATAGAATAGAATATTTTCTTCTTCACAATATTTTACTTGACTATACAAAAACATTAAGCTATCCCAACCGGTAGTCGAACAATTGCTGGGTGGCTGGGACGCTGCTCTTCGGTACCGGAGTTCATGGGTTCGTAAACTATTTATGACACAGATGTTTGGAATCGGCCTTAAGCAGTAAATCCCGTGTAGAAAAAAAAAGTAGACCTTAGTGCCCCCAAATCTTAAACGGTATCTCATCGTGTCGTTCCCTCAACAATTTTTGAGGTCCAATCAAAAAAAGCGTGTCGCGAGGAAGAGAACCTCCTAGATCGACATTGGTTCTTATTTAAAGCAACAAAAGTAGAAGCTCATTTGCGTCAATCGTAAATTTTTTGGGTTTTCCTACTTCTAGAAAACATTCTTTGATATTTTCGCTATGAATAAAGTGAGAAATTATTTTGAGGTTCAGGCCATAATATCTATTCGAAAATTCGAAACATTTCATTTGAAGTAACTTTCGTTCGATTTATCCAAATTCCTGAAAGCGTTTCATTGAGCAAACAGTACCTTTTTCTTGACACCAATGTTTCTTCTAATGATCGAAGCTGAATGTCTTACTCTTAATATAGCGTTGGATAAGATATCTAGTTTGTACCCTGAAACTCAAGATATTATATGTCGTGCGTAAATTAATTTATGTAGAAAAAAGAATAATAGGTAGCAACTATTAATCTCTTGTACCATGTAAACTCTGTACAGACGCTAATTTCACAGGTTTTTCTAATGCATGCTTGGACTAATGACAGGGTATTAAGTTTCTTGCAATCAACTGTATTAAAAGGATTACCAATGCTTAAACGAAAGTATTTTTACAAACTGCGATATTTCGTTTGTTTCCTTTCTAGAGTAGCTTGGTACTGATCGTCCATTATTTGTCTTTCCGAATAGTATTTTGTTAATTGTAATCAAGATTCTTTCACGAGTACACATAAATCGAGTAATAGATTTAATCAATAAAGGCTTTTTCTTTTTATTATTGAAATTCCCCTTTTTATCAAAAGGGTAACAAGAACAAATAGAAAATTCTTCACCAGTTTTGGGAATTTTTCAGATGAATGTAGTCCTAGAAATGGACGTAGTAACATATAGAAACGTGTAGCTGCAAAACAGAGATAGTATTTAAAATTGGAGGATTTTTATGTATAAACGCATTCTTAATAATGGATTATTAAACTGCACTACACTTTATTCTTGACTTCAAAATTATTGAGATACTAGCATATAGCCCGTTATATGACGGGATCAGTAAAATTTTTAATTTTCCAGAATTGTAAAGTATCTTATGAAACTGGTAAAAAAAAATGTTTTTTTTTTTTTTTTTTTTTTTTTTTTTTTTTTTTTTTTTTTTTTTGCTGAGAATTATCTGGTACACGCTCAATAATTTGTTTATTTTCATACTCCTCTAAAGTCTCCCGATACTGTGAATGCAATTTAGAATCACGTTGAATTCATTTAGAAAGATAATTCGAAGTTTTCTTAGCTACGTCGAAACTATCGTTAAGTTCTTCCCAATTTTTTTTACCACAGTAATTAATGGAAGAAAAAGAATGAAACTATCATATCCACTACACCCTGGAGCTAGATAGAATTTTTTGTTAATACCGGTGATAAAATTTTCATTGCAACAAAAAATATTCGATGAATAAATTTAAAATTATTACATATGTACCTAATCTATTATTTGAGCCAAATATAACAGAAAATTATTCACGTAATAGCTAAATTCAGTGATAAAAGTATGAAATTGATGCAGACGATATTTAAGAAATTTAAAATAAGAAATGATTAAATGAGATGGTTAAAAGTATGACGTCATAAAGCTCATGTTATTTTAACCTATTTATTATGTTACAAATTGGTAAATTTAATCGCTTGCTCTTAACCTGGGAAAATAGGGCTTGGAATAATGGAATTAAATGCTAGAAAAGTGGTGGATTTCGAACGTTACTAACCCTAACTCATCAAGAATCCAATATGGATGTTTCTATCCATTCCAGGTACAACCGCTTCATAAATTCAAGGACAGGCGGACTGATAACTTAGGCTATTATTGTATAGGGGTATTTAAGTTGCACGTTTGTTTCAGGTTTTGGTTTGGTTTGGTTTGGAGCGCTACGGTCTACTTTTTTGCAAACGAGGGATAATAAGACTGAGACCTACTGTTTAAAGCTGATTCTGCCTACTAACATCCATGCCGAAGTGAGATTCGCACCCAGTAATTCCGGTACCAAAGATCAGCTAGCTAACCAGCCGTCGTAGGATCATTTGTTTTAGGAGTCGAGTATTATTCACTAAGTTTTAAGTTGCCCTTATAGATTAAAATGAGAATAATTTATTGCACAATATTTTGTTGCTATTCTGTTAATAGCGATGCTGAAGGTATGCTGGCTGCATTCAAAATACGAACCTGGGCTAACGCGTAGATGCTCCAAAATTTTGATATCTAACGAGTGCGCTATCATTAAGAATTGGGTTGTCACTTATTTCAAAATTTAAGGTTTCTAGTTACACGAAAGTAAATCTTCCAAATTTAAACCCTCAGTAAGACATTTGTGAATGATTATTAAATATCTGTGGCAATTTAGCTTACCTACGACAGTTGACTACCGTATAAATCTAATACATTTCTTAAACGCGCCAAGTGAACCGTAATGAGATTTTATTTTAGGAGCAAGGAAAACAACTTTTAGCGCCAACGTGTTAAAATGCATCCTATTACTGAAATAAACCGTTTTTATTCTGCTAAATTAAAAGCCTTTTGTATAAAATGTATCTAAAAAATAAGTCATCTAAAAATAATTTTTTATGTTCGTGGAAAACTCCTTGCGTTTCATTTTGTATGCGGCTCAGAAAGAAGGCTTATTTCTTTTAATTGGGCTCCATTTAAGCTTTCAATCTCTCCCCCCCCCCTACCTTAGGTACTTCCAACGAAAAAGAAAAGCAATACTAAAGCTACACGTTTGCTGAAAATTCCTCTCGTAGCAATTTTCACCAAATTCTGCGTCCCCGGATCAAAAAGCTTATCTTAAAAAGCAAATAATGCCAATTAAAAAGCCGATGGAGCGTTAGACCCAACGGAGTGTAATTAAAGTTTTGACTGAAAATCGAAAAGAATTTGAGGGAAAGCTTCTGTAATGACGGGGAGAACTAATGTTCCAAGTTGGTTAAGAGCTTTTCTCCGAGGTTGTGGTACAAGAAAAACAAGGCAACGCAGATAATAATAATAATATCGCTCCTGTGAGAGGATCATTAGAAGGGAAGAAAGGGTTAGTGACGTCTACTTCTGCAACCGATGATTAAGTTGAAAAGCGATGGTGGCATCTAATTGAACCAATTATCGAACTATCTGCTGCTCACACACACAGGGTGCTCTTTCGCAAAGAGGGCGAAACATGACTGTGACCATGATTGCCCTTTAATAATGGTTCGTGAGTTCGCATACATTAGAACCAACTTCACGAACAAACGGGTCGATGCACGATCTCCACTTCACACAAAGAAACTAGATCAGCTCAAACAATTTTATATAGATGGTAGTCGCAACATACTTTCCATTCAAATTTTCTACTTGGATGACACGATTTCAAATCTCAAACCCTAAAAACGAGGAGGGATTATATTTTCAAACCAAGATCAAATAGGTTTCAAAGAATTTCATTTTCGTATGCCAACTCATAAGGCTTTAACGATATATAATATATATGTATCTAAAGAGATTTAACGATAACTTTATATGTATTATCCGTTATACGTATCACTTTCAGAAATACGTATCACCCGTTAAATAATAATATAATTATTTAACGGGATTTTATTCAATCGAGTAAATAGTTTAAAAACTTTTCACAACAGTTTTACAAGTCATTCTTAAAAACAGATTACATTATTAAACGTATTATTCCGAAATGACACTTTAGTAAAAGTTTTCCCTCATAATTAAACAACATAATGCAATAATGTATTATTAAACAGTTGCGTATTATTAAACTTATTAAATGTATTATTAAACTTTCATAAATGCAATATTAATATACTACTTGAAGTGGATTACAAATAATATATCATTTTTTAAGCCTTTCTTTTGTGTTTTAAAAGAAAATTTTGCTAACCAAAAACTACAAGTAAATATAGATGTGGTAGATATTTAAAATCTGTGTTTTTGAACACTTTTAAATGCAAAAATAAGTGATCACTACTCATTGCATTTATACACTTACACACATTTACTAGTCTAAGCGTATTCAGACGCTGTCTACTCTGCATGTATTATCTAAATTAATTCAATAGAAGTATCCACCAGAACATCAAGTAGATTACCGTTGAAGCTTTATTTTTAATAAAATGACCATCTTATATTGCTACAAAGTCCATGATGCCACAATTCTTAAATACGGCTGACAAGGATTTCTGTTCCTTATTTTATTAACTGGAGTTGTTTAATATTTTGTCCTGTTAAGAATGTGTGAATGTATATCCAATCTGAACTGGGTTTTGTTTGAATAGATTTAAAGTATTCACTTCTATTGAAATAGTTCAGGTAATTTGTGAAAGGATAGTGAATTAATTCTAGACATTTTAGAATAGTTCCGTTTCTGTAGGTAGAAAAACATTCCTTCTGTTAACAAAGCTGAGTAAAACATTTTCTTTACCCGTATACTATGCAGAACCAGTTTTCCAAAATTGTCCCTCGAGAGGAATCTGAACAGTTCTGTCAATTCTTCAGCATTCTGCAAACTTTCAACATGCCTATTAATTGCAAGAATGAGATCTTTTAATGGGAATGAAAATTGTATAGTACGTTTCATCTTCTTCAAATGCTAAATTACTTTAATGCATGCATTAAAAGTATCTCTAAACACCTATATCTGTGAAAAATCCACTTTTCGAATGCGGGTAAAATGGTCTTTTGAAATAATGTTTGTTTCACATCAGATTTGCTTCGAATGCGCACTACTCTGTAGCCTCCAAATTTTTGAGCGAGACCACGAAATGCATTTCAGAATATAAGCATTGCAAGAATTATTTCAATTTTTATGGGAACTATTTCAAAAGGAGATTCATTAGAAATGCTCCGGCCGATCGCTTTTGCTTCAGTTTCATTTAGAGGATACCATCTTTCGATCTTAGTCAAACTTATTTCCTATCCTATGCATTTAAAAGAAAGAAAAAAACAATTTTTTTTTTCTTTTTTCTGTACAAAATGTCTATAAGAGTTTTTCTAAGTAAAAATTTAGAGATTTTGCATTTTGAAAATCATTTAATTTGAATTAACTTTTATTTTATATGCTATATGGTAAATAAAGAATAAATTTTAAAGAGATACGGCAGTTAGAAATGGCTGAAATGTTTTACAAATATTTATTTTTAAATGCGAAAATTTTTGTTTTTAGACAAAGGTTAAGTTATTAGTAATTCTATTGATTCGAGGTTAATGGCTAATATAAAAATCCCTTTCCTCGTTCCATTCTTTGATTTTATCCCAGTTTATTATTGTGAGATCGGTCTCATCTGTTAGGAACAAGAAACATTTCTAATTAATTACGGTATTAACCAACGTAGTCATGTACGAGAAATTAGAAAATGGAGTTGCTCTTTAAATGTGTACAGGAACAAATGAGGTAAAATTTTGCAATCATAGTTCCAGTTTATTCAAACAATGGAATTTTCTTAGTCATAGATGAATAATTTTTTACTCATCATGTTTGTAAGTAAAAAATGTGTTCTTTTTCATAGAATTTCAATATTTTGAACTGAACTATTTAAAAAAAAATTATACCTGTGTTCACTTAAACGCACATAGATGTTAATGAATGTTTAACCGACATCACCTTCTTTTTAGCCGCAAATACAACGGTCTGGAAATTTAAGAAATAGTTTTGAACTGATTAAAATGGCTAGGTTTATCAATAAAAGGATAGAATTTGGTTCGATTTAAAATACAGTTTTGCAAACGAACATCCATGCCAGCAGTGGGATTCGAACAGACATTTTTGAAAAATGCCAAGCAAAATTCGAGGCTTTTATTTTGATTCTTTGAATAGTGTAAGCATATTTTCTGGAACCCTACTTCTCCTATACCACTGTTGATATTAATCCAGTTCCAACTGCAGTCTTCTACAAAATAGATGTCAAAAATATTTTCAGATATTCAAGTTGTACTTTCTGTTTGTTCTAAATGAATCCAGTGAGAAAGAATTTTCCTTGTGGACCCTATATGACTTGAATTCTATACAGTTGATTGTTTTGTATGATGAATATTCTATTCAAGACTCCAAGTAGGTTTCGTTTGGTACTGTCATTTTTGTTAACATTCGTTTGACTTAGATTTGAAGTACCAGAGATAGTTCGTTCGAAATCGATATTTTTCACTATTACAATACTTCCTTTATTTCAAACCAGGTAATACTTAACAGCAAAATTACAGAATTATTCTCTGCAAATAATAGGTTTCTATTTATATTTATTAAAAATAGACTAAAGCATTTTTTCAGCTGTTTAAAAAGCATTGTTAGAACTGCATATGAAAACGTCGATATATTTTTGTTCATTAATGTTTGTTGAGATTTTCCGTTCTATAGAGTGCGAATTGCAACCCAAATAGTGGTGCACAGCTAGATATTACAATGGTTCTAAATACAAAATTCGAACCTTCTGCGCCCATCATTTTAGAGCGAACGATAATACCCCAAAGGAATGCTTCTTCTAATGTGCAGGCACTGAAACTTTTTTCAAATGAGTATTTCTTTTGAAATTGGAGCTCTGAAATGTTTTTCTTATCAAATACAAAGAGACGCTCCAGTGGCTTAATACGTCACAAATCTTTTGTGTGAAATTATTAATTTACAGTTACAAAATTTTTTATTCAAAAAGTAGAAGTAAATGAATTGTATTAAATTTCCTTTCATGAATCGGATATGTTTGAAAATTGCTGTATGAAATTTTTTAATTTTTAAAATGCTTCTCGTGACTTATTTCTTCATAGATTTTTTACTTAATGTACATTAAAATAAATCTAGGAAACCATTTAAACATTAGGCAGATTTAAATTATTAAAACTCATTTTAAGTATAGGATTATCAGAATTTTTCACGAAAATTCAACTAAGCATAAAAACATTTACTATAAATAAATTAATCCATTAAAAAAAAAAAAGGCCTAAGTTCAAAACCTTGATTTTTCACGTTGTCCAAAGAAGGATTGAGTGAGTGTCCCCAAAATGTTATAATTTATACAATGAATATATAACAAATATTTTTACCTCCATCAATTCAAATAATAAAAAAGTGTATCAGTAATAGGTAATAAAATGCATATCTTAATTCTCTTGCGACACATCCATGTCAGCAGAGGGATTATTTTTCCAATGCATTCTTTCCTTTAATTTCACACCCAACGATATGATTTCTGCATCTTCTCCCATTTTTGACATAGATGAATGTTTAAACAAGTCAGGCTATTGAGACGTTCCATTTCCATTTATTTGTCTTTCTCTTGTATGGTCTCTATTCCATAAAAGAACTCTTCCTTGGAATGTTGATTTTGTGATGACACAATAGTTACTACGGTAAATGTTTAAGCTGGAACATTTCGTTTTCCAACGTTGTAGTTATTTTCCTAATATGGACAATAGGTGAACAAATATAGTGGTATCCGAGTCTTTGGGTTCGAATCCTGTTGCTTGTGATCGGCTTTCAGCAATGTATAAAAAGTTGATCAATCTGATCTTCTGCCATAATAAAAAATATTAACAACAAATTGTGCATGTTAACGTGATGACAAAATTAAATGGAGTCACCTTCAAACTTTATGAGTCAAGTCGTCTCCCATATTATACCTTATCTAGTCGGTTTTATTTAGTCTAGTCGTTTTTATTTAGTCGGACGATGGCCGAATAGGTTACCTAGAGTCCATGGGTTTGATTTCAATTAAAGGAATGAATGTTCTTAACCGTCTAATACGCACAAATGCTTAGTGTAGTGCTCCATGCCAAATCACACCGTTATTCAAAATGTTCCAATGGGTGGATTTAGAGTAATTTTTAGTTGAAGAATTCCAAAAGTCAATTCTCTAATTTTCCCTATATTTTTCTGCGTCATTACCATTTCTTTAAATTGAGTCAATTGACTTCCACTTTGCAATTCTTATTTACAGAGCTCCATGGTTGGAGGGTGTCTAAAATCGTTCCGAGAAAGGACAAAGTATGCCCCAGAAGGTATGCTGATTGTTACTTTGAAATCAGTTCAAATGAATTACCGCTATTTAGTCTAATTTGTACTGTCTCTACTCTAAACAGCGATTTCGTTTGAAGGATGGCTATCTATTTATCTACAGTTTAAGCATGCGTCGGTCTCGCAGAACTACCAGTGATTAATGAAAGAAATGCAAGTGAATAATCTTCCTAAATAAACAAATGCATAGTTGGGTAAACTCGATTTCACTGAAGAGTTATATACTTCAATTAGATACAACGTCATTCCAATTGGAATTCATTAATGGCTGTTTTCACCTTAAATTCCGATTTCACCTATGACAGTTGTGTGTTAGATAATTTGGGCTCACAAAATAAGCCCAAAGTTGGTAATGTTTGATAATATAATATTGACAGTTTTCTTAATAAATATATCAAGAACAAAAAATGATGTTGAAAAAGGGATTTGTGTGTCAGAGATCTCTTTTCTTTTGACACGACAAAAGGATAATTAACTTTTACTTATGCCTTCTTTTTAATACATCAACTACATCTGAAACTGATATCTGTAAAATATGATGGTTGTATTAAATGACATGTGCAACAACAATTTAAAGAAAGTACCCTCTTCCTTTTCCCCCTTGACAGAGCGTATGATAGCTGTCATTTTTTCTTGTTTAGTTTGAAATTTGATCATTGGAATGGAACAGTAGGAATTACGGAAACGGCTCCCTAATTACACATAATCACTCATCTTCTTGATCAGCACTCGAGGCAATCCGAATTAATCCCCTTGCAAAGGATACTTACATTGATTAGGAAAAGAAATTAAGCAAATCGGAAAGATTTAGTTTGGAATTTAATGTCTTTTGGTATGTTAAATTAGGTTTCAACAGGCATTAACCTTATTATTACTATTATTATTTGTTTGTACATATTTTGAGCATCTAAATAGATTCTATGATGTTAATATTAAAAAAAAGCACCTTCGTAAATGTTATAAGTCACTGTTGTAGTTTTATTTTTAAAAGAATCCACTCCCACATAATAGAATGCTTTCACTCTATTCGATTGGGAATCTTAATACGAAATTTGAATAGTTTTTACTTAAATAACAATTAAAACTATTTTTACAAAGAAACGTCAAGCTTTACACAACTTTCCAACTACACAGCACTTGTTTAGAAAATATGATACTTATATTTTATTATTTTGTTGGGTATATTCAGTTTTTTCTAATGGATCAAACGATAGTTTCATAATACTCTTTACTGGCCAATTTTATTCCATTTTGGTAACAGAGCTATTGTTACCAAAATGGAACAATATCTCTTACAAAAATGGAAATTTTATTGGAAATATATCGCTTTTATTGGAAATATTTTTAATCCCAACTTCTAACTGATATCATAAATTTTCAAATCCAGTGACTGAGGGGGTATTGTAGTCACAGTCGGATATCAATAGCAGAATATTTCGGGTTACTATTTTGGTATTAATAAAAAAAAGTGGTTTGAATTCCAAGATATTGTGCTCGAGGTTTCAGAATAAAAAACTCTTAATCTATCGGTGATTCTATGAATACTAATCAGCCAACACTTTCCCTTACCATCCCGTTCATTCCTTTATATTTCTCAACTATTCAAGAGAACGTTCTTTTAAATGTTTCCCGCCTTCTTCACACAACATTTATATTTTCAGCTGGACGATTTGAAGAGTTTGAAACTGGAGAAGGGATCCAAACAACACAACTGTTTTCTTGGTTCAGAGCTTTCAAATACTTTCAATGCATTTTCTTACCCAATTTCTCGCAATCTTTTTTTAAAATACAAAGTCAAATAATCCTTTGCTTATTTACTAAATAACATTTTCAATAAAAATGGATTAAATGTCCACTGGTGAAAAAAAGGGAATTATTGAGAGCGTTGGTAATCTTTCCGATTAAGGTTTTGATCTTCCCAATCCTTTTTATGGTCTTCAATATGACAAATAAAATATTTGACAAAATATTTTATTTGTTTTTTAAACTATTTGATTCCCCTTTGGAGCGATTAATAGACTGTTGAAATGGTATTTGTAAATAAATTTTGCCAATCGAGTTGGGCGGCCTTTCACACAGTGCCGCAAACGCCAGAAGACTCGATTTGAAAGCGCTATACAAAACGGGCACACGAGCAACATTCTTTTGTGAGTTAATTAACATAGCTAATGAACTAGGGAATAGTAGTGTTTGATTGGTCGAGCGGCTCGAAGAGTGCAATGTTCTTAACGCTCAACCAATTGGCATTGACACTAAGCTATCAGGGAGGAAAACAACAGAAAGAGCAAATATGGCTTTGTCGTGACAGTTCTTCGCTAGGATTTTTCTTTCGGTGCCGCAGGCGGCCCAAAAAAATGCAGTTAAGAGTTAGGGCTCTTTCTTCGATTTTGTTTATTTTTATTAGCGCTTCTTTCTTTGGGCGACTGTAATACTCAAAGGATGGTGTATAACTGATTCTTGCTTCCAGTCATGTGTTGATCACCTATTATTCGGCCTGCTGTAATTGCTAAATTCAAATACAAGCGACTTGACTTTGCAGTTGGAAATATCTTAAACTTCAAACACAATTAGGGTAATATCAGCGTTAAAGTCCTAGATAATATCAGAGACATTTAAGAATCGAAATTGGGGATATTGTTTATCGGCCAAAACAATAGTTTAGCCACCATTGCTAACGTTTAAAAATTTTGTTTTATTAAGACCTGTAGATTAATATTTCAACTTCGTATTTTAAAAGCTGAATGCCATTTTCTGGAGATACCTAATTAAAATCAAGAATTTTTCGGCAAGTGTTAAGTTTTTACCTCTCGCACTTATTTACGGAAGAAAGAAAAAAAATGTGTTAGGGATTCTTAATAAAATGTCAAATAACCATTATACAGTTTTCTCCCCAAAATATTATTTAGGCAGTGTGTAATATCAACAGTTCTATACCAAAGTTTGTTTACATATGTAACTTGTGGTTTTCATACACAGTTACAGCAATCTATGGTTGCATATAACTTAACGTAAAAAAGACATGTAGTTTAACCAAATGTCTTGTAATATTACTTTTAATCTTTCACTTATTGTAGGGTCACTGCCATCAACTACGAAAAGGTGATTACCTGTACAATACATAAATAAATAAAAGTAAACGCGATCTACAAAAATCCTTTTGATTGAAATAAAATTAGTAGTAAAATCAAATACAATAGGAAACGACAGCATTGCACACATTTAAAAAGTTTATTCATGCTATTTCTATATAGTACTCGTTGTCCACTCATTATACATGTAAAATATTGTTCTGAAATTCCGTATTAGCATTAATTCAACACTATGTCATTTTATTGATCTTAATATGGTTCTTTTACACCTTTTTGAAACCTTTTTTAAGCATTTTTCTAGTTGAGTTACAGTGATCCTCCAATGTATGCTAAATGCATATCCTAAAACTAATCCGTCCATTTTCACGGAATTCTTTAAAGAGTCTGTTACCAAATCATACTTATTCTGTATCTTATATTTTTAAAACATTATATTTATAATGCCTATTATGCTATTATGCTATGCCAATTTTTTATCGTACACCATACATTTTCTACACTGAGCTGATAATTTTATAAAAATTTAAATTTCCGTGTTTGGTTTTCATTTACAGTTATCTGATTCTATGCGATTTTTCTACTTTATGATCACACAATTTTTTAAAGATGAATTTAAAGTAATATGTCTCTTTAATAAGACAAGCTATTGTGCTAATTCAGCAATGAAAATTTGTTGCACTACAATATTTCTAGATTAAATTGATAACTTCATAAAAATCAAAAGTTCTCGTTTTATTTTTCTACAGTTATCTTATTGCTCACAATATTTCTAACTTGGTTATACAATTTGTTAAGCTGAACTTAAAGTGATATAATGTTTATCATGAACTGCAATGCTATTTCAGTTATGAACATTTTAACTCAACTAAATTTTTCTAGTTGAATTTTTGAAATTTCTGAAAGATGAAAATATTTATTTGTGGCGAACATGTAATTCGTAGTACATATATCATTTTAAAGAAATATTATATCCTTTTAATCTGTTGTGCTTGTTCAACAGGAAATATGTGCGAAAAAAAGACTTTAAAAAATGATAGAAATTTTGATATTTAATTTATTTTTTTTGGTTAAATCTACAAAATAGTGGATAAAATTTTTTCTAGATTCTGTATAATCTTGTTAATCGTAAATTATTGTAAACGTGGTTAACATTTCCATTGGATAGAAATGATTTTCTGGAATATTCGCATTTTGAAAGTGATTGTGTCGTTTACTATTAAATTAATTTTTTTTTTAAATTGGAGTAAATTTAGATTATTCACATTAAAACTCGATCATTTCTTTAAGGTTTAATTAAACATATTTTAGATTTTTCTTGCTACTTAATTTTAAATTTTTTCTTTTAAATTGGTCTATTTATTTTTTAAGAATATCTTTTAATAATATTTGGGTGATTGAATAGTTAATTTATGAGAAAAAATTTTATGTCTTACCTTGAATTTTCATGAAATAATTAGACTGTTCTAAATTTAATTGAATTTTAACAATATAAATGAAATAGAAATTTAAAATACATACACATATTTATTTTGAAGAATGACTGTTTTGCAGAGTAGTTTTGCGGAAATGTGTGTGAAATTAAGCTCTTTCTTTATCTTTAACTACATAGTTTTGTTAAATTTTAAGAAAAATTTGAAAAAAAAAAAGGAAATTATTTTAAACCAATTTTAATAAACTCAATTTCAATGTAAAAGTTTGTTAATAATTTTGAAAACCCCTTCGAAACGTCCTCTAGAAAAGAAAATATTAACAATCTATTGAAATATTTAAGAAAGCAAAGGTTAACATCTACCTGTATATAGAAGCCGAATATAGAAAAATGAGATAAAAACAGTATTTTATTATGTTAATAAAGTTGTTCATTTCTAATAATCCTTGTAATGACTCATAATAAATATCCCCTTCAACAATTATAAAGTCTTTTGCTACTATATGTGCTAAAATATCCACAGAGGAGCCCAAAACACCCTTAATACTTTATGTACCGTTATTTTGATTTTTTTTTTATCATTTTCCACTAATAATACTTCTCATTTTCAAGATTTGTTTTCAGATCAAAGACCTATTAGACAAGGTTATAGCCCAATAGTCTCTAACCATTTAAATTAGTCATTACAAAATAATAGTACAAGATATATTTTAAACCACTGGGAATTTATATCTTAATTGTATTCGATTTTTTTAAATAAAAAGTGTTTATTACGAAAATATTCAATTCCGAAGGAAAGTCCACTGGAACAATATTTTCAGTATATTGTGAGACAAAATTAATTTTGACAGTTATTAAGTCAATGGATTGACACTATTTGTTGTACTTCACCAATTCATCTGACTTACATCTTAAATAGTCAAAGGAATCCTTTCAATAAACAATCATTTAAGCTTTGGCATCTTCTTTGTTCTTAACTCAATAAACTGTATGGTCGTTAGTTGGTCGATGGCAATATCAGAGGTCCAATCGTAACCATAAAAACCAGACTACACCAAGTTTCTTTTGACCGTCAAAAAAGGCCGAAATTACTCTTCCCAGTTGCGAGTTTTACGTTTTCCGTAAGCATTGTTCACGGCGTAGCGCTCTTGACAAGCCAAGTATGCGAAAGATGTCCCAGGTGTTGAATGGTGAAAGCTGCGAAAACCCGTTTAGTAACTCGGCTCTTGATAGCCTTTCCCCAAACTCCACCCTATAGACGTTAACCCTTCGCAAAGATACATATTCAAGTTACTTCTTCAGCTGTGTCCCCCCTCCACCAGAAAAGAAGGTGGAAGAAGAGCATTACTGGATGACATGGTCTGGCGACAAAGTTACTCAGATATCTACCTTAGCTTGTGCTACACAAGTGGAAAGAAATTCCCGGAGGCAACATAATAGCTTGGCCCAATAATATTTCACGTCTGGAAGAGAAATGTGAAAGAGTAAGCATTAGAGTAATCTCTGAATGATTAAAACAATATGAATCGATTAGCAAATAATTTTTTTAAAGATCCAAACAAACACGAGACGGTTATGTTAAATTATGCTATACGAAAATTAGAGATGTGCTTCGATATTTTTCTGAACGACTGTCAGTTCCTTTAACTACTAAGAACTTGCCGACATCGAGTATCGTGTTTACCAAATTCAAAATTAAATTTTTTTAAATGAGAATGAGTTAGAAAAATTTATTTAAAAAAATTTTAATAGGTAAAATAGCGACATATGTATATACCACCCACGTCGTTAAAGGTAGTTCCTGCTCTTTGATAGTAGCGCTCCAAACCTACGTCGTTACAGAAAAATAAATTAGACATTTCTTTTTTCAAAAGCATTCTTTGGAATCTTAAAATGATAAAAATAAGCAGATTTAAATGACTTGCTTTGCAGGAAAATAAGAGTTAAAACATGTAATCCAAACGGAGAAAAGACTAAGTTAAATATGGGTATTAATTTTCTAAGTTAAAAAAGGAATGAAAGAATCGTCTGATATCCTAACAACTAAAGCGTTCTGGAGATGACAATAGTTCTTTAACTATTGAATCTATAACGGTAGTGTGTTAGTTCTACACGTTATTTTAATGCTATACGGTTTATTTTTCATACATACCACCCCACAGGAGAATTAATATTTTGTTTTTTTCATCAGTTGAATCGGAAAATTCCTCTAATGAATTGCATTTTTTGAAAATCCTATAACATATTTTCAATACAAGGGGAGAATTCTTAAATCTTTCTGTTTTCTTGATTTACATATCTTGCGTGCAAGGTTGGCTCTTCCTACTGATTCATTGTATAAAGCATGATTCTTTTTTTATTCCCAGAAAAATAAATTCCTAGAATGATATTATAGTGAAAATTATTGACATACTCTTCCATGAAAATGAAAACGATTTTTATTATTTTCATCCTGCATTCACAATAAAAATTCATAACACAAATAAAAACTCAATAGATTTTTAGTCTACTTTTTTTTTTCAATACGGGGGGTAATGAGACTGGAGACTGGGACCTACTGCTGACAGCTGATTCCCAACGGCTACGAACATCCATGACACGATGGGATTCGAACCCTCGAACCTCAGCATTGCCGATCAGCGTCCTAACTATTCAGCCATTGTTCGCCATGATTTTAAACAATGCATTAGGAACTTAATTAAACTGCTGATAAAGATTTCTTTCAGACATATTTGAAGGAATTTATCTTGATAATAATTATCTAATACGTGATTTTTTTTATATCCGTTTGATAACTAGAATACCGATTTAAAACAATTTTTATCTGTATTGAAGCAGGTGACGGAAATGGATTGGTCTGGTTTGATAATACCGCCAGAAGAGTCGGGTAAGCGCATAATTAGCAGAAGCTTAGAAAACAGGGAACTCCTCAATAGGGCAACCGCAGGAACTTTCCCTTCCGAGGGGTTGGAGTGACTTTAATGAGTACTTTCCAACCCCTGCAAGTGTGGTATGCGACGTTCGGTCGCCAAGTCTTTCACTCCCCGAATGGGGAAAGACCGCAAGGATAACGCTCCGATTCAAAGAAAAAGGAACCCCCCCCCCTCACCGTATGCTCAATCTTTTGGAAATCTGTAAATGAGTGGGTTCAGGATTATTATCAAATATAGGGAATGGCCAATAAACTTTCTAAATTTTTATTGTTTCGGAAAGCACAAAAAATAACTCCCCCCTTTCTTAATACATTGAGAAATAAATCAAATTTCAAAAGAATATTTAAATATTCATAACCGTCATTTGGAAGTTGAAAATAGTTTGTCTTTTTATAGCAAGGTGAATTTTTAGAACAATAAGCAGCCTGTTAAAATGATGAGTAATTAAAAATTAGAACAATGCATATTATTTTTGTACAACGATTTTAATAATTTAATTGGCTACTAGTCTTTATAAATAAGGTAATGCTAAGATAAGCCACTACTTTAGAAAATGCAGTAGTGGTTGGCCAATTAAAATAAAATGATGCATTCACTTTTATCTTGTTTGTTTAATTTATTCTCCAGACCTGTAGCCTTTTATTTACTATTTACTACGAAAAGACTCTTATTTCGCTTGGTATTTCTCCTAAATTTTCCAGATTAACAAGGTCCAAATCAAGATTTCTTTCATGTTAAATAACTAAATAACAAGAAAAGTGAACTGGTTTCTCAGGTGGACAAAAAAACAGTGACAAGTTGAAAAACGTATGTCGCTTGGAAAAGAACCGATCAAGTGCTGGCTTCCATTCGCTAATGTCTGACCTCTGCGTCATCAAGATAACAGATAGAGATGAACAACATTTTCTATAAAGATCCCATACCTGAGGCATTCTCTTCCCTCATATCAACATCTTAAAAGATTGTCCCTCCGTTGAATTAGCATTTTGGATTGTCTTTTATTCCTCATTTCTTAAAATATTCATACTGTTTTTACTAGTTTTTCATTAAACGGCACATTCTATTGAGGAATTCAAATTCGCATTTACGGGATATGTTTAACATTAGTAAACACTTTGAAATTTGCAAAACAGAAAAAGAAGGAAACTGGAAAAATCTAACATTTAACAAGGAAATACAAAGAATACAGCACTGAGAACTATAACATTTTTTCTACATTTTACTCTTAGCCTTTTCAAAAGACCTTTTTTTATATTTTCAATTCCTATCCATTAAAAATAGCATTGACTATTATTTCTCGTTTAAAAAGCAACTTTACAAGATCTTTTACTGTTGAAGAAAATATATAAATAGTTTTGTTTTCACTGGTGGGCACTTTACATAATTAGAAATTGGAGTAGAATACCACGATATTTTTTCGAGTGATTTGAATATGTCGACTGCACAATTTAGAAAAATTAAAAAAATAAATAAATAAAGGTAGCCTATTTTGATGAACAGTTGTAATATTGACTCTAAATTCTACTAGTACACGAGTTTAAAAGATATATTTGAAACCAGTGTAGTTTCTCAAGTGGTGAATGTGTCGCGATTTTCTTGAAGACTCTTCCGATCGGAAGTTACATTCAGCAATAAGTTCCCCATTATTAGGATAAGGGTGAAGAAAACAGATTATTTAAAAGATTCCAAGCTACTGTTCATAAGATAAAAGCACCATCCGTCACTGTCATGACCAAACTCTAATGACCATTTGTAACGCCTAACCACTTTGGCCTGAACAGCATTTTTCATATTCCCTTTTTGGAATGGTACTTCTCGATCTCCATGTTCTGTTTCCAGACCAGCTGCACAACTGAAAGGTTAAGGCAAGGGCATCCTCTAAGGGAGGAGCTAGTAAGCAATAGTGTAGTTGGTCACGATTCCTGTGTTCGAATCTACCGGAGATCGCAACGTCCATGGTAGCCTGAAACTGATCAAGCGTGATAGCCACAGTAGCAGTCACGACTAGAGATTGGAAAAATTTCTTCTATCAGATACCCCTTCAGCATTCCAGCGGCGAACTAAATGATCGCTTTTTTCCAGTCGATGAAGAATGCCGTAATTATAGCACACTTTGTTCCCAGTGCAATGATCAAAGTCGAACAATATACACCGATGCGGTTTCCTAACTCATATCTGGGAGCTAGTCCACAAAGATTACTATAATGACGCTGGCCACTTTTTCGAGTTAGGACAAACCCAAGGCACTGGATTATTTTAGACTCCAAAAATGAGTGACATTTCCAATTAATTTCATTTGGTACAGTCTAGGAAGAATAATATTTTTTCCTCAACTCGGCTCCTATTATTATTTAATTTTTACATTGCAACAAGTATTTAAAGAAGCACATTCTTTGAATCAGAGATCTCGAATTCACTGTGCTAATTTTAGGTAAGTGATGTGTGGGATAATACCCGTCCTCCTTTTTTTAACTCACTTATAACTACCTAATACCATATAACACGATGTGCATCGCATACATATGTGACGTAGCTATGATGGTGATTTACTAACCTTCAAATGCAGTTTACGATATTTCATTTATTTAAAATGTTATCTATTTTTATTAAATGCAAATGTTTGATGACGCAAGTTCCTACGAAGAAAATATTCTTTTATCAGTCGATCTCTTTCGCAGTTTAAACCCAACATTTCGGGGTATTTTCAATCCCTTTAAGAATGCAGATTATTTCGGCTCTTAATATGTCTTTACTGGGATCAGTTGAGCTAGACTATTTTCCGACGTGAAACCCTCGCTAGTCTAAATTTGAGAATCCTGCCCTCGAAAAAGTTTTGGAAAATAAATTTGACTTCACCTCTGGCATGGAATACAAAGGATCGCGGGGCATTCGAACGTTAGCGAGGAGGGGGATAACACCCATTTGGCTCATATAACACACGGGGGAAAGATGAAGGGGACAGGCCCGAAGCAACACGAAGATGTTTCACCAGACTATCCAGTTCTAATAACTCATTCCTATTGTTACCGAGTCGTGACTACATATCCCATCCAAGAGTTGGGTTTTTTCCTTTGCTCGTGAGTCCGCATGCCAACTTTAATTAGATTGCAAACAGTCATATTTAGGTCCTCAAGGAGGTTTGTCAAAAATGTCTTAAAAGAACAATTTCGATTTCCTATTTTTCATTCTTTCTTTGCTTTACACCAATGTTTACCTCACCCCTCAAATGAACAGAAACAAGTATTTCTCGATAACCAAGTACAATGGATATTTTACAAGCGGGATCTCACCCAGGATCTGGATTAAATGAGAATCTGCTTCAGGACCACATTAAAATAATAAATAAATGCAAATGACGAAGATTGAAGTACCAGTTAGGATTAGTTAAATATTAAAAATATATACAGGCAATGTTCTCAGAAACTGCTTTTTAATGGGTACAATCGGGTGTAAAAGAATATTTTGAAATCATTTCTGATCTTACCCGTTGCCCTGTTTTTGAACTTTGATTTCCCTCATTTTAATGTAGTGTTTCACAATTTTAATTATCCCAGATTATTAAAGAATACATTAATAGTCGAGTTCCAAATCAGCTTCATTCTTTCCATTGTTTTCATGTTTTATTATTTTCTGGTTAGAAGATTAATTTCATTTAAACAAATGTCCTTCTTTATTTGTATTTTGTAACTCCCAACTGGCCGCCTACTCTTACGAGTACACTAGCATGCTAGATTTGATCAACTATTGCTTTTTTTATATATTGGTAAGAAAATGGAATATACTGTCATTAGAAGTAGAAATGTCTGTGTTTACAGATACTTTAAAAAGAATGTCCTTCCATGGTACAGTATCGGCCAATTTGAAATAGTATTACTTTTTAGAAAATTTTTTGATGCAATTCAAAAATGGAAATTATTAGAAATTTGTAACATTTTACAAGAAAAACGGATTATTTGTGACAGAATTTTACATTGGTCTTCCGATTCCAATTTTAAAAATGTTTTTTAAAAAATAGCAACTCTTTGATATTGTTTGTATACTCATGATAATTGTCGAGAAGAATATTCGGCGGACTAATATTTTAAAATCTAATAATTAAAGGATTTTATTCGCGTCTAAACTCTGTTTAAAATGCAAAAGCTTGTTAAATTGTGTCAGCAAGATTTATATTACTACCCAGTTTTTCGAATTAAACACAGTAACTGTAAATCTCAATTCTTTCCAACTCAAATCTTAATTGAATCTAGAATTAAATTAGTTTCAGTACGATAAAAAAAATTTTTTAACGGCTAATAAATAACCACTTTGTTGGTCTAGCAAGAATAACGAGAAAACAAAACTTCCTTACCTTTAAGATGCATGTGCCGACGCTTTCATTTTCAGCCACAGTAACGTTGTAAAAACTTTGGTCGAATATGGGTTCATTATCATTGACGTCACTAATTGTGACCAAAATGGTCGCACTGGAAGAAAGAGGAGGAATTCCATTATCGGTAGCGACGACCGTAATTTGAGGAATGGGATTCATCTCGCAGTCAATGTGGGTTCGCGTAGTGATGAGGCCAGTGCGACTATCAATCTGAAACCAGTGGGAGTTGGTTTCCGGTGTATCTTTGATGGAATAAGACACTATGGAATTGTTGCCTTCGTCCCGGTCCACAGCAGAAAGTTGGAAAACTGAGGTGCCAGGATCGGCCACTTCCAAAACGTTTGCATAATACATAGTGTGATCAAATTCGGGAGCATTATCATTGGTATCCGTAACACAAAGCTCAAACGTGCGAGATGTATTTAGAGGAGGATTTCCCTGGTCTGTAGCAGTTACAATCATGGTGTAGTTGGGTTTCACCTCCCGATCTAAAGGATGAGAAACGATTACTAGGTATATGATGTTATCTTGAGTGGTCAATCCAAAGTAGCCATCACCTCCTTGAAGAGTGACATTAACATTGGCGTACTCCTCTTTGGAATCGGGATCATTCACACTGATTCGAGCAACAAATTCTCCAGGACGAGCATCTTCCGATATTTTGGGTGAAGCATCTTCGCTCAAAAAGATCAAATTGATAGTCGGTTGGTTGTCGTTAACATCTGTTACCCGTATGGACACAAAAGCTGTCGTTTCCAATGGTTGAACCCCACTGTCTCGAGCTACCACAACTAACTCGTGAACATCTTTCGATTCAAAATCTAACGGTTTGTTCACCGATATCACACCCATTTTGGGGTCGATCGAAAACTTATTTTCCCTGTCACTCTGCCGTCGATTGATGGAATAAGTTATGCGGCCATTTTCCCCGGTATCCGTGTCGGTAGCGAATACTCGTAATACGCTGGTTCCGACAGTGGCATTCTCGGCGATTGTTGCAAAGTATCGGCTTTGATTGAAAATGGGTTGATTATCGTTAACGTCTTGGATGGTTATGTTGACTGTCATTGCCCCTTTTAGTGGAGGTGTACCTCCGTCATACGCCTCAACGAGAAGACTGTAAAATGGTGTCGTCTCTCGGTCCAGAAAACCGTTAATTTGTAGGTCAAGGTATAAGACGTCATCTCGCTCTCGATGAGAAGACAGACGAAAAGCGTTATTGGTATTCCCCGAAACAATTTCGTAACGCTGTGTGTTAAAAATTCCCAAATCCCGATCTTTTGCAGGATTAAGAGTCCGTTTCATATCACGGGGAGTGTTTTCGGGGAATTCTATAGTCATATATGGAGTGGGAAATTTTGGAGCATTGTCATTTTCATCCCGGACTGTAATTTCAACGCGGATATTTTCCCCGCTTAAAGGAATGGCGACGAATGAGTAATAACTTCGGACTTCTCGATCTAATACGATACTACTCCTAATTTCACCCGTAGATTGGTCAATGTGCAAATCGGAATCGACAGCACTACCCGGCACAGGAACAATTAAATAGGGAGGAGGTGGGGGAGGTTTGGGGTTGCTAGGTCGACTATGACCAATGTATCCTATAGTGGTACCGACGCCTAAGCCTTCAGATATCTCAAATTCTTGCAAATATTCTGTCATCACTACTCTACATTGAGATAATAATAGAGTTAACGTTAGTCTCACAAGTATAACAGCTTTCCATCTTGCTGCGAAAGCCATTGTCATATGGACATCTGTGCAGGATCAATCAATGCAAATCACAATCGGACTCTCACACTGTTGGACTTCTTCCGCACAACTAATTTTAGCATACTTCCTTGATTTCGTCATCATTTCTTCATTTACCTTCTTCCATTTATTTTAAACCATGGTTAGATGAACCTGAAAAAAAAAAGAGAACTGGATAAAATAACTGCAATAGAATTATTCTCTTTTGAATGAAAATGCAATTCTGAAACTAAATATTTAATTTTGAATTCTTTTTATTCTTGACGGTTTTAGTTTGACACATTTTTGATTAATATATTAATATTTTAATAAATTGTGACTAATAAATCCTGTTAAAAATGTTGAATACATTTTTTAAGTACATAAAGTTTTAATGAAACAAACTTTTCTGTTGAATATGCATAAGAAGAAGAATCCATCATGAATGAGAATTTTCAGACAAATCTAGCAGTCTTTTAGGAAAATAATTAAATACATGCTTAATACATTTCTTTTTGTTTTATTCCGCTGCCAAAATATAGTATTGAGAAAGTAAATAAAGATGAAAAACAGTCTTGATTTTTAAATCTAGTTTTATATTTTTAAATATAAATGTTAAAATTGAATTATTAATAAAATTAGGGTTAGTTTTAATTTCTCAAATGTTACAGGCCCTCAGAGTGTACCCGACGACTCTTGATGTCACCCGAGATTTGTTCTGTTATTTCCAGATTCTATGGACAATATCCACTCGGCTGTGTTTCTTCCCTCCTTTTGTAATCCCTGTTCCATTTTCCTATTAATATTAGTTCAAAAATTAAGCTCTGCTATAAAATTGAAACGTTGGTTCGCAATAGAACAAACTTCTGAAGAGGAGCAAAAATTCTTAAACCAAGAATTTTACACTTACAGATATAGGGCAACCACAGAAATAGAACGGAATTTTCTGAACCGGAAACTTCCTAAGCGGGTTCCACTCTATATATGTATGAATATGTATAAGTATGAATATATCCCATACATATTCCCACACATTTATTTTTGTAGCAACACATATTACATATATATAAAGAGAGATAAATAAAAAATTAGAAAAGGTATTTCTATTTCTATTAATTGAAAGTTAAAGACGTTTTATCAAACTGATAAAAATAAAAAATATATGAAAAGTATCTTAACATTGGAGTTGGAATTATTAAATGAAAATGCATGCTTGGTTCTAAACACTTTAAAGCACCATGTTTGGTTAACATTCCTCAATTTTTCCAATTATTTAATATTTCCATTTAAATAAATTCATCTCCTTAATGAATTTACCACTTTTATGTAATGAATTTGAAGAGCTAGTACTTTCGATTTCCCTGGGCAGGGTGAGTTTATATTTTCGATTTTCCCGCATCCTTGTTAGTTCGCTAAATTAGTATTGATGTATTATTTATAACTAAATATTTTATTTTGGCAAATTCATTCATTATCAAATATTTCTCCAAGCACTTGATGTTTTTATGAATGCGTAGTTGAAAAGTACTTGTTGTTTCAATATTTGTATTCGATTGTTCTTTTACTTTAGCAAATATTACTACTTTATTAACACAATGTTTAAAAAAGCATAAAAAATTAATTGTCTTAAATCCAAATTGAGTTCTTTAGCAGATTAATAATTGATGAAATCTCTCATATTAAATCAATTCTATAAACTTAATTGTTAACAATGCCATCCTTCGTTTCCATCCCAAAATGAATGGTGGCCAATTTGATAGTATACTGATTAATTTGATTATTGTAATACATAATAAAATAACTTTTTTACTAAATTTATCTGTATTAATTTAAAGTTGTGTATTTTTATAGAAGTATGGAAACATGCAACTGCACTTTGGATATGGACTATATTTCCTGTATTGAAAAGAGTTTGAATTGAAAATAAAAGTCAACTACAGTAGTTTCTTTTTAACTAACAAAGAATGCATAATTTCTTAATTTAAAATATTAGTTAATGATTTTGTTATATTACATTTTAAAAAATAGGGTGAAAAAGGTAAACATAACAATTATTTTCAATCTGCAAACTTCTAATCCAAAAATTTGGGAAAAAAGTCTACTATATTCCTCTGTTTAGACGCTATTTAAATATTTCATTCTCATGATTGCAAATCGGTATGCAACATTTCCAATCTTAAATTTTCAACAGACTAAAATAGCATTCATTTTCTTTTTATGTTAAAATAAGTTATAGTTACGTTTATATTCTGTTCTTTGTTACACCAAACAACAAAGAATTTGCAATCTCTTCTATTTATGTGTGCTATCTGTTTCTATTTCTTTGCAGAGGGGCACAATATAATATTCATAGTAGTGTCTCATGTCAGACGAGGTAAATAACATATAATATAAACAAATTTTTTAACATGAACAAATTCAAGTCGATGAATGAAGCGCGTTATCCAACGTAAATAGCAAATTCTATGCCCATTTCATCACAAAACCGGCGCAGGAAAAATAGTTTTTTTTAGAGGTAGTAAATAGTGCGATGTAAAACTATTACAAACCGCTTACTAGATCTCAATATAAAATAAAATAAAGCACTGTCCTTCTTACTTTTATGTCTTCTACTGTTTAAAAGTAAAATGTGGAAATGCCTTATTACAAAGTATGTCCCTAGAGTAATTTTCTGTGCATTTCTGGTAAATTATCAAGGAAAATGGGTGACTCAGAAATGTTTATTGGAATGTTAGTGACGTATTACAACAATTCGGAAGCTACTCCTAATTCACAGGGCATGCCCAGTGGCTTAACAGTGAGTCACTGTGAGCACTATTCGTTACGATTAAGATGCAACGACCTATTGAGCTCCTCTACACTAAAGTTTTGCCTTAAAATCGGTAAAGATGGTAACAAAATCTTGCAAATATTAAAGGAGGCTTTAAAAGATGAAGTTTTGTCCCACTCGCAAATCTACAAGAGACACACTACGTTTAGAAACGGCCGACCAAACGTTAAAGACAATTCATGCGTGGGACGGCCATTGACTATTAAAACGGATGAAAAGATTGAACGAGTGAGGAATCTTAACATCGATCACTCATTAAATTTACGTTCATTTGCTCAATTTTAAATTAAGATTTCATAATTTTACTTAAAAGGTCTCAAGCGTTTGAAGAAAAGCGTAAATTACTCCAGTCCACAGATTGCTGGAAGCAGGATCGACCCCACACGGCGTTGGTTGTGACTGAATACCTAACCCAAGAACACATCCCTATTCTTCCCCATTCACCATACAATCCGACCTAAGACTCAGGTCCTCTAAGACTTTTCTTTTTCCATTGTTTAAGTGAGACATTAAAAAACTGCCATTATGGCACTTTTTAAGATGGCCAAAGATCCGAAACCACAAGGCTTTGCGCCCTCTCACAAAATGAGTTCGAACAAAGCAACAACTACTGAAAGTAATACTGGATTCGTTGCATTGCTGCCCAAGGCATATACTTTGAAAATTATTATTTTTTTGCAAGTATGATTATTTAATTTATGTAATTTTTTTCTCATTACTCTTGGGACAGATCTTGTAATTAATTAATATATATATATATATATATATACATATATATATATATATATATTTGTATGTGTGTATATGTATATATGTACGTATGTGTATGTATCTATACATGCATACATACACACACACACACACATATAATATATATATATATATATATATATATCTGGAATGCTTAACGGGATTTACCTCAAACTCATCAGTACCTCGGAAAGAATTATGTAATTTGTATTATTTATGTGACATAGGACACCATTCTAACTCTACTAAACATGAGTTTTATAGAAAAAAAAATTAAATAAAATAAATTGAAAAAAATTGAAAATTTCCTTTTCTTAACAAAAATATAAAAAGCAGTTTGATAACGAAGTATCCTACCTCTTTTCTGAAATAAATGAACCCCTTTTCTGTTCTTATCGTAAGTAATATCAGCATTTTCCCTTTTTGTGACATTAATTAGTAAGCATAAAAGCCACAAGAACGGACAGTCTCTTGAAGAGGCCGCCTTTAAGCTTTAGGCCAATTCGGTTTCAGAGTTCGTATGCCGTTCGTGTGTTATGTCTTTCACTGGGAGTTTGGTTTTCATTTTCCAAATCTTGGAAATTTTTATCTATGCACTTTCTATGCACTGTTTGTACGCGATGGGATTGTATGTCGCTGTTATAAACCTCTTTAGAACAAGACAAGTTTTTTACTGATCGGAATAAAGACAATAAATAGCAGTAAAAAATGAAAGTCGAAGGATTTGGATAAAGAACAAAAATCTACCTTTAAGTTAATGACATAGTCTCTCTTTCTAGAAAATGATTATTAAATTAAGAACCGTTATACATAGAGGATTTTTTAGTTGCTTTGAATTGGTTTCTGTCGTCTTTCCCAAACAGGTTGTGACGAAAACGGAATGAAGTTTGGGACGAACTTGTAACATAAAAAATCCAGCCAAATTGTTAGTAATATCTGGAAATTAAATCAAATAATTATTTTTGTATACTGAGTAGTTCATACATTATAAGAGCTGGGGTATAGAAACTACAAATCCAATCAATTTTACCCCCCTCCCCCTTCAGTTTTCCATGTTGAATGTAAACGTTAAACAGCGATAAGAAGTTTTTAATTACTAAAGAAAATTTTTCCAGTTCAAAATAAAAAGAACTTCATATAAACGAAATCAATATTAACATCAATAATGCTCTCTCTTATAATTTATAACCACCTCAATTTTTTGATTTTTTACAAATGATTTTTTTTTTTTTTTTTGAAAGCTATTTTGGATCTAGGTACATATAAAAATAACTTTTAGATATATTTTTGAAAAAATAAATTTAGGGGTACAAATTCTGAAACAGTTCCAATAACTACATAGTTGAAAAATAAACATTATACTTTTTTATGTCTTTTTTACCATAACCATGTGTATCTAAATATTACCAAATCCATAAGATATTAAATAAGGGTGGATATGGGGAAATTATTTGTTGTTTTTGAAAGATTATTTCATTTCTATATTCAATTGTATCTTATTTGATGTCGAATAGAAAGAGTTTAGCTGATGGTGGATTTTAAAATGATTTCACAAAAAATTTACTCTCAAGTACGACTAGATCAGTCCAAGTAAAGGAATTTTTAAAATGGGTTTCAATTTTCAGTCGATTCTCCTAATATCTTTTCCTTATTACTTGTTTAATAATTCAAAAAATTTAAAATTTAAAAACCCTTTTTTAATTAAAAATTTGATTCAACTAATTTACATTCCAACTGTATCATAATTCTAAGATAATATGCAAAACGGTTTCTGTAAATTAACAGTTCTGCAACTTAAAGTTATGAAACGTTGTATTCATATACATTAAAGTTTACCTATATCAAAAGTTTTTTTAATTCGATAATTTTTAAAACTGTTCAGTTTTATAATTTTAATTTTCAAAATGCTACTTGTCACTTTAACTTTCATAAATTTCTACAATATTTTTACCAAACACTTCTAATGTAGATATTTATTCACTTTAAGTTTCCACTTATTCATAATATTTACATTCAATTTATGTTCATAAAAGTCTCAATATTTCTCGATTCAACGTACAGACAAAGAAAAAGAGAGAAAAAAAAAAAAAAAAAAAAAAAAAAAAAATCAAATGAACTTTTTAATCACTCTATAAAACTGTATTCAAACATGTTTCAAATGTTTTTAAGCGTAAATAAGGTTAATTTGGAGTCCACAGTTTAAGAGTTCGTTGCTACACGAGCGTCGGGACCTACTAATTAAAGCCAATTCCGGACAGTACCGAACACCCATGCCTGCAGAAACCGCTGACACCAGTACCGATGAGTAGCGCCCTACACATTCGGCATTATTAATAAGGCAAAACTGAGAGAACGAATTTATAATCAAGGAGCATTTTAAAAATTATCATAGAATCTAAAATAAAATATATATTTAAAAAAAATTATTTCTTTTTGAAAATTCTGATGAGAATGATTTAGTCGTAACTCAGAGATAATGTCAAGCTAATTAAGATTTGAGAACTTTTCAAAAAATTATTAACTTCAGGTTAGGAAACAGAGAGAAATTGAAGTGGAACTAAATAAATGATTTTAGCTTTTTCTTGAAATCTGAGAATACTTAGAGAAAACTTATTTTAATACATTTTTTCTTCGCTCGATTTTTCAGATTCCTACAAAATACTTAGCAAACGTTCTTAACATTCATTAAAATAAGTCCATTTCAAATTTCATCATACAGGTTATTGAAGTTTTAACGAAAAAAGACATAAAAAATGTCGACACAAAGATGTTCAGAAGGCAAAAATAGAAAATTAAAATGTGTGGAACATGTTAAACATTAACAAAATATTTTGACAACGTAATTAATTAAAAAAACTATTTTTTAAAAAAACTTAAATGTAATTTATTTAGTTGTATTTCAATCCACGTACAAAGTTTTATAAGTCTAACTTCATAATTCACAAGATCTCATTTTAAACACTGTGAAAGTTTTCTGAAAATTCGATTATTCTATCTCATATATTTGAAAAAAAAAGATAAATAATAATAATAATAATAATAAACAACACGGAATGAGAAACATAATATTTGTTAATAATAATCATTCTATAATGGATATTATTACCACAACACACCATATAATTAAAAGTGCTAATAACTGTGTATTTAATATTAAAATTTTGTGTTTTATGAACATTTAAAATGCTCCATAGGTATTTCTGACAGCCTTATTTCTTTGATATTGATTTACTATTAGCTATGTAGCTAGAAAATAAAAGTTAGTTAAAATTAGTATGTGTTCTAAACGTATTTGACTGCCACTGACAATTCAAATGTATATTTTCACAATTATTATTTCTTTTCTATTGATATTTTCCCCGCATTCTTTATTGTAAAATGCATAAGTAAAAACAGACGTATCAGAAGTGAAAGGGGAAGCTATTTATCAAACAATTAACAATCAATAGCTCGAAGAAGAATTAACACTTTAATTTTCAAATTTAATATCATCTAGAAAAATACATGGTAGCCTATGTATTTGTTATATTTTTTATCCTAAACAAAGTTAGTTTTGAGAGTTGACGGTTACTTTAAGCTATTTGCGTGTCAAGTTTTGGGAATGGTAAACACTCTACATGGCTGTGAACAGCTTTCCGACTTATTTTTCTATCACGAGGAGAAATTCACAGACATGTCTATACCTTGAAATTATTTTGAAATAAATAACTAGACTTTTCTACCAGAAAACCAACGAAAACACTTCAAATTGGTTTTCAATAAAGTCCTTTTTTCTTATATCTTTATTTTTCAATTTTATTTTTCTGCAGTTTGATTTTTATACCTTATCGATGACTTCTAGGAAGGTAATGTTTCAGAGAAACGTTTTAGATATATTGCATTATTTTTTTAAAATTGTCTATTAACAGCTTGACATAAAACTGAATAATCTGTAAAGCATTATCTCGAGAAAATCTATTGCTAAAACTTTGCTAAGTTTTAAGCATTGTTTTGTATAAAGTGCATTTAACACAAAGCCCAGTTTTATTTCTTTATTAATGCTAAACGTCTACAGTCAAAATATATTAAACTTATAGGGTAATATGCAATGAATTAGGAACATTTTTAAGGAAAGTGTTAGCAGCTCAATTTTTATGAAAGTGTTAAATATTTAAATAAAACATTCCTTTGTTTCCTAATTTAGTGTCTTGAATATATTATGTAAGATCACTATTTATGCTTCTATTAAGAATATCGTTAAATGATGACTGTTTTAGTAATGGAAACCAAACTCCTTTTTAATAAATTTCGAAATACTTTGAATTCGAATAAAACACATTAATATATTTTAGCTTCTATTTGGTTCTCGAGCTAAAATAATGACACTGTTTATAACGAAAAGTAATAAATACTTATTACTCATTTGTTAGTTTCAACATAACTTTGCAAAAGAGGAAGTATTATCTTAACTTTTATGTTCTTGAATAATATGCAATTTAAGAATGATTATCATAAGCTAGATGATGCTCATTTTCTAAAAATTTATAATCAGAAGATCAATTAGAATATTACTTAGTGTGTCTTTTTTGTGAATAATAACCCATTTTATCTATTACTTTGGGCGAAATGAAATGTTTAAAATTTGAACCATATAAGTATGGGATTATTAAGAAACAATTCCTCTAAACTGACATTATGTGCATGCTGGAAAGACGCTGTCTTCAGGATGACCGCAGTGCTTGTTTAAATTATTTGAGGTCATTTAACAAGAAAAGCCAATGCTATTTTTTTATTTTACTTTCCCACTTAAAATCCTAAGAAGCTTAATTTTATTATTACTAATACTATCAAACTCGTGCGAAGCGTCGTGCGCACTTCTATCTCTGAAAATTTTAAACTCTAAAGCATATAAAAATCCTATGATCATCTTTGCTATTTAACATAAAAAGTGCAGAAAGTTTACATAAACAGAATATTTTTTATGGATTTTTAAAAAATATAAATAAATAAAAAACATTGAGCAGTATTCTAATTCAGTGGTGTGCATTATGTCCGAATTTAAAAAATATTTTTGATTATAATTTTTATTTAGCCTTGTGTTCTATGCAGTAAAATGGATAAATATTAGATTCCTATCAAAACAGTATCCTAGAGTTGATTGGAGAACAAATAATCTACATAGAAAAAATTTTTTTTAATGAAATAAATAGATTTCTGAATAATTGAAATTTGTGTGGAAAAAAACTGAAATGAATAGCTTCATCAGTTCGAGCAAGCCTTTTTTATATATAAAACAGCTATGTAATTTAAGAAGGTAAACTGCAGTTGCCTCCAAATACAAGACCTTTCTTGCTTTCAGCTTTATTCTCACTTCCGCACTATTTGAATAGCAAAAAACGGAAGAAAAATCCACGAAGGTGTTAGTTGTGCTGTCAAATAAAATATTTCAAGTTAAGGGGTGGGCCATATAATTAGAAAAGAAAAATGGTATATCATGTATTTTACTTCTTATTAGTTGTTACTGAGGGATCTGTCAATAAATTCCAAAAGAATACGCCAAGAGACAATCAAACAATTATTGTTTTCAAAATTGAAAATTAGATTAAAGAACATAGAAAGAAATATTAATCGCAATCTTTAACATCCATAACGAATGTTATTACAACCTAAAGGTATATGGCTTGGCTTAAATTATATAGTAGACAGTACCATCATACTTTTTAGAACTTGTTCTCCCTTATAGATAGATTTGAAGTGCTGCTGCTTAGAGCCAACTAATGGTTATCGGTAAGGCTTTTGTTCCTGTAATGAATTCGGAAGCAAGTTTCATGAAACAACTTATACAGCTATCCCTTTTTGCGAGTGATAGTTGTGTTGTTTTCGCCAAACAAATATTATTTTCCTAGATAACGCGGGAAGTTAAGAACGCTTACGATGAACAAATCGGATATCTTTTTTCATTTCAAAAGCCAGATATTATATCAAAATAAAAAAAACTAATTTTTAATCTCTTAGATGACAAGCAAATCAATCCATTTATAGCTTAATAGGTTATAAGGTTTATGAAATGAACATCGCACCAACCATCAAAAGAAAAAAAATTTGACGCGATCTAACGTCAACATTTAATATTTAAAATAATTTTAAAAGATCAAAAAGAGCTTAACGCTCGAATTGGATAATTATATCAAATGATTTTAAAGAGCAAATAAAGTTTCAGTAATAGGGTCAATTGAAAAATTCTGTAAACAAAGAGTCTAAATTTCATTCCCCACTTTTCTTTTCCTGATTGAATAAAAATTAGCTCGATCTCTAATACAACATGCGTGACATGAAAATGGCGTTATTTGTATAACGAATGGTGGTTGTAAATAAACGTTAGTTGCGCACTCAGAAAACTTGGTTTGGATTGAAACTGGATGTGCGAAATTTGCAGAAGCAGAAATATAAAAATATAGGACATTCTTTCAGCAAATCTCCATGAATAAATGAAAGTCCTCAAGAGTCTTAATTATGTAGAGGAAAGCACCACAATTTAGAGAACGGCGAAAACGCAAAAGCTTCAAAATAAGTGTAAGAAAAGCCATGTGAGGGAACTCGTAGCTGAAGAAATCTAAATTGACGAATTGTATTTATTAGGAATTTCCGTAAATACTTCAGGGTACCAAAGCTTTAGCATTTGCTTTCTACTCTTTACAGTGCGTGCCTAACACTTTTTCCCCATTTACGGATAATCAGTATCTTCGATTTAGTTTGACTATATATATTTCAATTCCTGATCCTCCTTGTTAAGTTTTCTCCAGTTTTCTATATTTATTTATAGTAAAGGAAAATGCTTACCGGGTTATATATGTAGGCTTCACAACCTGAATTAACAAAGTCCATGTTTTCTTTTAAAAAATGAAATTGTTTAACAAGGTTAAAAACTTGTTATTTCATATGTATGCATATTTACATATGTTATTACATGCCCTAGTTATTAAGCATTTTCTTTCATTAATTCAAATTTCCAGGAATTTGAAACTTTAGGATTCAATGTATCTAATTGATTTCAAACGGACTTAAGCGTCATATATTAGTCTTCTAATAAATAAATATATGAATTCTGTAACATTCGGTTATATTTTTCTATCCCTCAATTTAAGTGTAGTGACATTCCTATTTTTTAGGGGTAAAAAAAACCATCTTTACTGATACAGATTTATAAATTGGTCTATTTCGAGATAAATAATTTGATTCTGCAGCAGATGGTTTCCCAAATAAAATATTTTTACTTCTCCAATATAATCAAAAGTAATTTTTCCATTTCAGTCTAACACATTTGAGTGGTGTTAGAATTTCTGAATCCACATAAAAGTGTATAAATATGCTTTTTTATGATAAAGAATAAGAATGAATGAATTACATGATTATATGCTTTAGAACTGCAACTTTTAAAAGATAAGAGTGATAAAGGTTCGCTAGTATTAATTATGGGCCAAAATCTTTAGGCCTCAATTTCTCTCAGCTGTATGGAACGGACTTCTTTCACCTTGGATTAGTAATAACAGGTTAAGATTTTAGGTAATATTCAGAAAATATTAGAACAAACTTATTTTAAGTACTAAGATATAGCTTAAAGATTGACTCTTTCGCCGTTTTGGAATAGTAACTGGAGTGAAGTTTTTATACTAGATGCCTGCCTAACAAAATCCGCGAAATATATATTTTCAACCCACATCTCAATACATTTATTGGTAATTATGTTCTCTTTTCTAAGAGTATTACCAAAACACTTTAAAGACTTGTACAGTGTTTTTTAACGATTTATGTTATATTTTAAAAAAAGGAAAAAAAGCTGTTGAACGAGCCGAAAGTTGGGATTGAATTATTGAAATAGAAAGAAAGATAAGATTTTTACGACTGCGAATAGCAAAGATTGAAAAAGTCATGTTGTCAAACAAAGTCATGTAGCTTGAAGTATTCCTAAAAAATCTTTCATATAGTCGCATTCCATTTCAATAGGCTGCAAAAAATGGGATGAATCTTTTACGACTGGGATAGTTATTAAACACTTCTCTAGGACTATTAAATAAACGTCGAATTTTCAATTAGGAATAAATTGCAAATATTTTAGTGCACATTTTGATACTGTTGCTTTTACTATTTCTCAAATGGAAATCAAGTTTAATTTTATACATTACTTGTCACGTTCATAGATAATTTGAAACTTCAATATGCTTTTTTTTTATCAAGTAAAAGCCTTTTTTTATTTTGTGAGCTTGAATTATATGAAAACGAACAACATATTACATTTTTAGCATGGTAAAGGTTGATTTTTTAATTTTTGTGGTCCCAATTTTATTCAACTATCTATAACTCATTTCCCCGTTGAAGAAATTTGACTTTTTAATTATTTTAACGCTTAAGAAGTTTCATTTAATCTAAACTCCACCCTGATCCTTAATACCAAAGTTTTATTGGTAAAAGAATTGAATGATGATGGATACTAGCAATAAACAAATAACAATAATTGTTCCAAATTTATGAGTTTGGGTATTTTGCTTTTAAAGATTGGGAAGTACAACCCTTTAGGAGCAAAATCAATTCAGTTGCTATCAAGAAAAATCCCAAATGGGAATGAAATTTATTAACACACAAAATCTTTTGAAAAGAAATCAAGAACATTTTTTTAGGAATAAAAATACTAAGGCAAATTAATATAAATTATTTATAGTTCTTTTAGTATATATTTGAACATACTGTTTTCCTTAGTGTTAAAAGAATAATTCAAATATTTTCCTTGGTTAAGGTTGAAATATTCTTCGTTAAGGATAGATATTTTGAAAATATATATTCTATATTAAATTAAAACGTTAGATTTATTTATAGTTGTAAAATAGCGCTATATACCTATGAGAACCCATTTAGAAGTAAACAAACGAAGTACTACTAAAATTTCGATTAAACTAATTTTTAAATTTATTTTTTCCCATTTCAGAAGATTGTAATCTCTTGGTCCCTTGGAAAACTTTTTAAGCTGGGTCCACTGTTTATAACCATATTCAGTATTTTTTCTTGTAAAGATCCGTTACATACGGTAACGATAAAAATAGTGCTGGACACAATGATATCAAAACGTCTGTCTTCAAAATAGAATCAAATGTTTAGTCTGTAAGAAATTATATGAAAATTATTGATATAAAATTGTATTATCTCAATAACTTAATACAGTGGTGCGTAGAATACGAAAATATCTTCCCCTATTATTTCAGCTTTTAAAGAAACATTTCATAGATAGGATTTTGTTGTTGATCTACAAGCAATCCTTTTCTCTAGGACACGCGTGTTTCGGTGGGGATTTAAAAAATCCTGTTCATTCTAAAAAGGATGGTAGATTTTCCGTTCGTTGCAGGCATGGAGGAGCTAGTTTGCAAAAACATGAAACAAACAAAAGCATTCGGAGACACTTTGTTTCCAGGTAAGCATTTGATTAGAAACATAATTGAGGGATATTCTCAATGATTTGAGACCATTTGGCTATAGATTTCCTTAAACAATTAAGGCAAGCTAAATACGAGTATTTTTCTTTCAACCTACTTCGTAGTTGCTGCTGAATGTCACAGGAGTAACATAGCGATTTATAAAATATTGAAAAGAACTGCTATATATTACTAGATTGACTACTATATTGACTAGAAAATTGAAAATGGACGATTAAAAGAGAAAGACTGGATTACGTATTACTTTAAAAGGAGGCATTTTTGAGTAATTTAAAGAACACATTTCCGGATTTCTGATTCATTTTTTTAAAGGTCTTCTTAATAAGACTTTTTTCCGAAATTTTAAAGAACGTTTAATGTCTTCATGATGAAATAGAGAATTTTTTTTTTCTTTTTTCACAAACTATATTCTGCGAACTCTTTGAAAAAAAATGTTTTCCAGAGAAATTTCATACATTTTTCATTAATCTCAACTTTCTAATAGTATGTCCTTAATTTATTTCCAGTCTCAGCTAAGATAAATCAACTCTTTGAATTCCTTCCCCGATTCTATGTTGTTTTATATAATTCGGAAGAATTTTATTTCTTTGGTAGAGTTGGAAAAACAAAATGCCCATTCGTATTAGCAAACAATGTTAATTCTCTAATTTATTTATTTTGAATAAGAGGGTCTCCACAATTTTCAGCGTGGTTAAAATACTGGTTATTTCGTTCGTCTCCTTAGGCTAATAATAGTAATTCGCAGTTTTGTCGAGAGAAAATGTTCTTATAGAAAATATTACGTACCTTTTTATAGTGGAATAAGTCTTGCGTCTACTAAAATACAGATTCATTACAATCTCAAATGTAATGACCCTGTGTTTCAGTTTTGCAGATTTATTATTTATTGACGAACTATACTTTGATGGTAAAAGAGAATAAATGTCACATCGGGAGGATAATGGGCTGTTGTTTGATTTATAAGGTTTGGGGGGAGAAATGCTTGTGCTCCGAGACACTATAATCCAGTAGTTGGTGTTGGTGAAGGATGGATCCCCCACCCCTCGTTGATGTGAAATAGTTAGCGCCGTCCATTCGCAGCCCCAAGTCATTGTCCGCTGATTTCTTGCACGCGCGGCATCCTGGGAACTAGTTGCACGTACAAACGAGCTAATTATCCAGAGGCAGAAAAGAAGCTCATGCAAACCTCGCCAGGTGGATGGCAGAACGTTGCGCACGCTTTAGCCTGACCTTGTCTGCGATTATTTAAGAAGTTGGTCCTCCTTTTGGCCGCTCGGAATTTGGCGCTGTCGACTTACACCATCGCCAACTGCTCGCCAAACTCTTTCAACGCCCACAGCTGTCATACATTTGGGATGACAGATTGAGGAAAGGCAGGAACAAAAATTCGAATTTTGTTCTACATTTCATAATAAACTGTAAATATTGTTTCGATGGACACTTGATACTCTTCATGTCTGAAATGGATACGAACATTTTGAAAATAATTTGGGGGAGTTGATGACTCATTAGAGTGAAGATAGCAGGGCCCATTGAGAGAGAAAATGCACTCAGAATAAATTGTTGTTTTTTACATGTCAAATAAGTTTAAAAAAATACATTCAGAAATTATATTAAGACAAATATCTATCTTTTTGATATTCGGCTGTATGTTGGACACACCAACTGGATATTTTTGTATTGCTGCTTTATTACTATTGATGCTTTTTTATGCTGTTTTCAGCATAAGATTAACTATAGAATTCGAAAAAGAGTTACCGCTCTGCGAATAAACATTACACTTTTTATTTAAGTTCTAAATTATTGATTAATTTTATGGATATTCAGGCTCTATAGAGTCATGAAAACTATACATGTTCATTCAACTCGCCAAGAATAAATGAATGATATACACACATATAAACTTGCACCCCTATATATATATATATATATATATATATATATATATATATATATATATATATATATATATATATATATATATATACATATATTACAAAATATGATTTGGAAAAGACAGCTTCATTTAAAATAAAGATAAGGGTAAAAATTGCTTTTCACAATTTTTTGGATGCATACAGAGAGAGAAGGAGATAGAGTGGATCCTGTTTAACATTTTTTTCGTCATATTTTGATAAAGGTAAACATTTCAGAATCTCTGGCTCAATGAAATGTATTGCAAAAAGAAGTTAATTAGATAACTGTGTCAATATTAATAATGTAACACCATGAGTAATTTTGTCAAAAGATGAACTTTGTGAATTGATGCCTCTAAGAAACTAAACAAAGTGATATTGATGATGAATTAAAAATTGTTAAAATTCAGTAATGCTTCATTGAAATTAAAGAAAATGTACGAGAAAATGACTATATCGAGAATTTAACTTTTATTTAGAAGAAAAAAATGCACATTAAAATAATGGATTATAAGGCTAAATATGTTGAAAAGAAATAAGGAATGAGGTAAGAATTCTTAAAGGAAAAAACTACGTTAAAGTAAACCAATGTAATGGTATTATTTCTAGTGTGCTTTAGTCTATATCTGTAACTAATTTTTCCTTGCTGTTAAAACCATTTTAAGATTAAACGAAAATGTTTCATTGTTTTTATAAGTTGTATAATAGCATTTTATACATAAGAAAACACACTTAGAGGTGAAAACGCTAATTATTTCTGAAATTGAGATTAAAATATTTTTCACAATGCTTTTGCCCCAGTGAATGTGTGTGTGTATATATATATATATATATATATATATATATATATATATATATATATATATATATATATATATATATATATATATAAATATATACATACACATTTACTCTAGGTGAAAAACCTGTAAAAACATACTAAACTATTGGCACAATTAATAAAAATATGTATATTCATTAAAATATATTAATGCAATGGCTATGTTATGAAGCGGAGTAATTTGAGAATCTAAAACACAACCAAAACCATCTTTGCTTACTGATTTCCAGAAGTTAAAATTAATTTTAATTACCTATATACACACACACATATATATAAGTATATATATATATGTATATATATATATATATATATATATATATATATATATTAAGTGGGTCAAACCAACTGAAATAAAGTGCCGCGGAAGAAATAGGAGACAGTCCTAAAGGGTTCTTACTATTCCTCTTAGAAACCGGTAGGTTTTGTGTCTTTACTTGTTTCAAAACAGAAGGTATAAAAAAGTAAAAAATTGTTCAGTGTATATATATATATATATATATATATATATATATATATATAATATATATATATATATATATATATATATATATATATATATATGTATGTATATATATATATATATGTATATATATATATGTATATATATATATATATATATATATATATATATATATATATATATATATATATATATATATATATATATATATATATATATATATATATAATGACCAATTTCTGAATTCAAAAAATAGCATGTAAAGTCGTAATGATGATAACGAATTTGTTTGGTTTGGAAAAACTTTACTAATTGGATAAAACCAATTTTTACCGTAAACCAAAATTTATAACCTTTTTATCATTAAATAAGTAAAAAACTAATTTTGTTCATAAATTTAAAAATTTTAAATATGAAAAAAAGGATTTTTCACCGGTGTCATAAAGAACCCCTGTTCCAAATTTCATACCTGTTGGTTGTGCCCAATCATGTTTAAATATACTCACACTAAATATTTTATGTGTATATGAAATGATATCGAAATGAGGTTTGTGTTATATAGTTGCAGTTGGAGAAGAGAGAAGACCAAAAAATTGAAAAAAACAAGACCGAGGTTTTACTAGTTTCGAGTCGGTCTCCTACTAAAGTCCTTAAAATTATATTTTATCTAATGATTTCAGTTGCCAATCAGAAAGGTTAAATGGAAATCGCATGGGGTCGTTACTTACATTATCAGACGTATCATATTTATGTAAGATACTCTTATATATTAAATTCTACTCACGTCTGTCTGTAATTTCAACTTCTCAAAAACGGTTGGAAGTTCACGGTCGAGGTATCCACGGATTTGGAAAGTTCTGAGGAAATCAATTCGGCATGTCTCGTATTTGTATGACCATAATTAACGGAGATATTAATTAAAAACCATCCAAATGCTAATTCTTTTAGTTTAATTTTGCGTTTTCCTGGGGAAATGATTGTTGGAATTAACTGTTTATGACATCATAAACAAACTGTTTGAAAGGAGATATTTACCACATATATTTTATGGGGCTAGGAGTTTGACTTACATCCACAGACTTCAAAGGCTTCGAATCGGATTCAAAGTCTTGGAATTTATTTAACCAGTTCCATCCTTTTAAGACCATTAGCGATATTAATTAAAAACCAGTAAAATTGCTGATAATTTTGGTCTAAATATGTATTTTTACTGAGCAAACGATTGACTATGGAATTAGTTGTTTATGATGTCGTAACTAAATTATTCAAATGGGGATATTTACAAGATAACTTTCATCCAGCTGGGAGACAGACATCCACAGATTTTAAAGACATTGTGAAACTCTTTTCAAGTAAGTCCCATCTTTATAAGACCAAAATTAACTGAGACATTATTTAAAAACGAACAAAATGTAATTTTTTTGTCCAAATGTAGTAGGATGGAAATCGTTGCGCATCATTTTTATTTGTGGTTTTGTGAATACTTTATTTAGTAAAATATTATGAATATGAGAAATAACATATCAATGCTATTATTTACACATTCTTACAGTAATATATTACCATTTAATTTTCTTATATTTTAAAATTATGCATAACAGAATGGTGACCTGAAAATGAATGAGTTGTTTCATTGTAGAGGAAGGTGCCACTGTCAATCTGGGTATAAATTGCGATGTATTACTAATGGTAATCGAGAAGGATATTACAGATTTGAAAAATGCTGGAAGCTGATTTCACCGTAAGTGAATTTCCTCAACCTAATTAACGGAAGTGTTATTTAAAAATAGTTACTACCTTAGTATAGTACCCCATTGGTGATTTTTTACGTATGAAATATTTTTATATTCATTTCTAAATATATTACGAAATGTAAATTGAGCAAAATTTAAAATTTTCCGTGTAAATTTATATGGAATTTCTGGATATTTGTCTAGGCGATAAAAATGTTGCCAAAACAAAATATAACCATTTAAATCCTATACTAAAACTGTTTCTTTTCTTTTCTTTTTTTATAAAAAAAAAAAAAAAAAAAAAAAAAAAAAAAAAACTCATGAGAATTTTTTCCCAAATAAGCCAAAAAGCGTCTAGACTGCTTTTTAGAGGTAAATGCACATTTATTTTTCCCTTGTAACATTACATTCATTTTTTATTGGGGGGATATTTATTTAACACAACTAATACAATGTTAAACATTCATAAAAATTAATTTAACTGGGACTTTAATTACTTAGTACGAACTCCAAGACTTTAACGTTACCACGTGAATTTTACTTTTCTAAAAGTGGTAATGAAATGATAGTTTCGAGCTTTTGTACATTTTTAATACTTCAAACATGACCTTTTAGTGACCTGTTATTTTCCGGAGAACATGTCGGTGTAATGTTTCTGGCTCTTGTAAACTTAAGTAATTTCTACGCGAGCGAAGGAATTTTTAGTCACCAACTGAAAAATGTGCCCAAGGGGGGTTACATAACATCTCTTATTTCATATTCTTTTCTTTTCTTTTTAGAGTAGAAATTGCTTAGTTCATGAGTTTCAGAAAATCCATGTTTCCACTAATAGTTATTAATTGAGACATTTTATAGCCTATAAATGCATTTGTCTTTGTCATTTGTCTTCATTTGCCTTCTGAATCAAGCTGTTTTGTATATTACCTCATTTTTTTGTTATCGATTTGGTTTTGCTATGTTTTTATAAGAAAATATTAGATAATTGATTTCTTTTTATTAAAAACTAGTAGACTTATTTTATGCCTTTTTTGCTATGCGTATACCATCCTTTTCAAATTTCACGCATTCCTGATAAATTGGGGAGATTTTTTAGTGTGTTTTCCTTTCTTTTTATTGTTAAATTTGTTATGTTTTCATTTGGAATAACTTTTTTATCCTTCTGTTTTTCAAACAGTTATAAAACAAACTTTTTCCTTCCAATTTCGCTATTTGGTTTCTTCCCAAAAGAATCATTTTAATACTAAATACTTTAAGTACAAATAAGATCATTCGATATTCCAAAGATAAAACGTAGTTATAAATTTATTTCTAAGTTCAAATATTCAAAATATTTTTAATTGCAGATAATCCTGATTCCGGATCCTTGTTTTCGTTTTCAGTTTTTGCGCAAGTCGCAAGAAGCTGAGCTTCGAGACAACATGTGTTTTTATTTTATGGTCTTTTCAAGTTTTCGGGTTAAGAGAAAATCTAAAGTAACTCTTAAATTACCCTAATGCTAAAAATTGTCTTTCATTGTGTTTCAAGTGGTATAAAAATGTTAAGTGTACTGCTGGTGACCAAAACGCTGTCAACGTGAATGTATAATACATCTTTTCCAATTCTTTTCATTATCAATTTTATTTTGCTATTGTACCCCGCTAAAGAAATTAGATGATTTTAATCAAAATTATTCTTAAGATTATTTGCTTAAAAATAATCTTGAATTGCCAAATTAGATCTTAGTGATAGATTTTTCTTTTATCCAGGTTTGGATTTAGCATGGAGATAGGTATCCACAAATCTTGAAAAAAAAAAAAAAAAAAAAAAAAAAAAACCAGGAGAATTTACTTCTTTAAGTGTTTTTTAGAACCACAATTAATGGAGATATTAATTAAAAACGTACTAAATGTTAATTCTTTAGGACTAAGTGCATTTGTTTTTTTCTGCGCAAATGATTAATTTACACGATTTAGAAGAAAAACAGCCAAGATTTACAATAATGGCATTATTGCTACCTTGGGTTGCAAACTTATCACAAACTCACTGCATTTTCATTAATTTTATGCTATTTGTAACATATATTTTTTATCGTTTGGCAACCAAAATTCTGGTCTAAAAAATAAGTTATTCTTTTTGGCGAAATGTCACTGTCTGTAATTCATTTATGAAGTTTAATTATTTTTAAGTGTGAATCTTACTTGAAAAATATATGGTGTAAACCCACATAATATATACATGATTCTCACAAGATGCTGAAGCTTTTGAAATTACTTTCAGATTATCCGGAAAGAAGAGTTCTTTAAGTTTGTTTACAATGCTTTAAAGCCATTTTTTTAAGCCATGATATTACTGTTATAACGCCAAAACTAAATTGTTTTACATGCGAATATTACAGATATCTAAGTTTTTAATTCAACAAATATCAAACTCCATTAATTACTGACTGGGAGTTTCTATCATATATTTTTATTTTATGGTATTCCGAAGTTCCAGCATACACGCGAGGCATGATTTCTCGAAAATATGAAAGAATATTTTATCTTACAGTAATGTTAAAAATTCTCTTTCATCATGTTTAAAGGGATGTAAAAAATTTAAGAATACCATCATTTTATTTTTAAAGCTGTATAAAAATGTTCAATGTGCCGCCAGTTTCATTGCTATGGAAGGGTATGACACATTTGTACCAAAGTAATTAGCTGTGGCAGCTAACGCCTTTACTTTTTCATATGGTATATAGGCACTCTTAAACTCGTTTCAAATTTTGACACATTTTGGATAACTTTTTGTGACCTTTGCTGTTATTTTTTTCTGATAACTCTTTAGTCTAATATTGCTTGGTTTTATTTCTACTCGAATTTAAAAGACTTAGGTCACCAACAGTGAAAATGCACAAAGAACGGACTATATCACATGTGCTCTATAAAAAATATTACAGTATAGGTTTTCATCTTTAAATATTGCATTTCAGGTTATAATCTCATGTTTATATCTCCTTTCATATATTTTAGCCAAATTATTGTTTCTTAAATTCGGAATTTTTAAGTTCTAGAGTTTCAAAACATAAATTTCTTCAAATTTATACAAGCGCGAGTGTACAATAACATGTAGCGAAATATTTTCCTTTTTCTTCATAAAGTTTTGAGTCAATTATCTTTTTATTACGTTATCAAGCTTATTTTGGTATTTTTTCGTAGAGGAAAAATTAGTTAACTGAATAGGGATTAAAAATTTTCTGGAGTTTATCTTACGTTTGTTTACTAGGTTTAAGTGAAATAGATCTTATGGATGACTTATGGATAAAAATGATCTTATGGATAAAAATGTTGAATGAAAGTATGTGCACAAATAACCAAGAGAAAGACTGAATGAACAAGTAGGAGAACTGAAGCTAAAAGATTATTTGATTGGTTGATTGATTTTTTTGAGGGGATTTTTTGTGGTAATTTCAAGAATTAATTTATATATATTAATACCTGACGAGCAAACGTCTTGTGTTCTTATTTTAGCTTTTTAGTATGAGATATTGCTATTTTTTTTCTTTTTCATATAATGAAAGTACAAGATCTTATACTATATTGATCCCATCTTTCAGAAACAATCTTTTTGTTCAATGTTTAACAATTTTTTAAAAATATTTTGTTCATTTTTTTCCTCTTAATTTCACCTTGTGACTATTTTAAAATAAATTATCGAGTTTTATGATATTATTTTGATCTTTCATTGAATAGATAATTGACAAATAAGTTTTTATGAAAAGTTCCCCATTTTGGGGTTAAATAATGTAAATGAAAATGGATGCACATATTAATTTTGATGTATATCAGAAGTATTTGCTAGTAATTTTCTGAAAAATAAATTTATAAGGAGAATTTTGAAAAGGAATCAATTTTTTAATTACCTTTTAAAATTTTTATTTTTGAAAAAAGTATTGATTTTGTAGAGCTTTAAGAAGAAAGTCTTCATTCTAACAGTATAATTGTTTAGTTAGAAAGTTGTTTAAACCTAAATCCTTAATAATGATTTAGTTTAGACGTTTTTAAAAAGCATAGAATATATACAAAGTGAAAAAGAATAGAAATCTTGCAAAATAACATTTGAAATTCGAAAGTAATTTTTCATATCAAATAGAAGCTAAAAGGAAAAAGGCTGTTAGAAAAAAGTTAATAATTTACCATGTTATGGAATTGGAAAATACAACTAGGATTTAAAAAAACCAAAAGGATTTTTATAATAAATACAACTATTATTAAGAACTTTGAAAAATTTTGACAATATTGGAAACAATCCAAATGCCTTAAAAACTTTATGCTTTTAACTGTCCTATTTGTTTGAAAGCATTTTGTATGATGAGAATAATGAATATTTTTAATGTTTTCCTCAAAGTAATTTAGTTTGGTTCGAAACAGCAAAAGTTGTCTTATAAATAAAATCGCCCACAAAGGAGTTTCAATAAAGTAATTTTTGAAAAAACAATTTAATTAATACCTATAAAAATATTTAGTTCAACTTTTGACCTATATACATAAATGCAACATACTACATTTTCAAAATAAAATACATTAATTTTGAAAGTCAATTATTGCCTAAAAGTACAAACGTCTAAGTGGCACGGATAAAAAATCATAAAGGATGCCTTATAATCTGCCAATTGCAATTTGCGAAAAATGCAATAACATGATTTTCAACAATGTAAATACATAACAATGAAAAATAAATGTAAATATAACTCTTAATATTACTGAGTTTTGAGCCAGAATTACTTTTGGAACAGACCCATTGACTAGGAAGACCAAAAGAAGTGTGGTTTCGAAATCAAGAAATAAACTACCGGAACGGAATCCAATTGATTTTTTTTTTTTTTTTTTTTTTTGCCAAAATTACCCAATTAGTAGTCTAGTTTAAGCGGTTTCTCAAATTAAGGAAATTTAATTTGATATGTGAAAGAGAAAATATTTTACTAGATAACTTCCTACTTAAATAATTCAATTGATTTTTTTTACTCTCCAAATTGGAGAAAACAGTAACAATGTTTCAGCATCCTGGGAGACGCTTTAACAAAAAACAGAATCAAAGTATTTTGATATCATTCTAATACTAATCTTTTCGAAGGAGATAAACATTTGCGGGATAGCTATTTATTCGCATAAATAAAGAAAACGAAAAAAAACTGTTATCGTAATTCTTATCGTATTCAATGAATGATGGTAGGCCGCTGTCTTTTGGTAGATTCGAATTCCTGTGTTGGGAGGTATGTTCGTAAATCAACTTTAGTAGCAACAAGCGGTAGGGGACTCGTGTTAAAAAAAAATGAATCCTAACCAAACCAAACAGTACTTATAGAGTCGACATTCTGCCTGCTATAATATTTCCCCTAATTAAATTCTGATCATTTATCAATTGTAATCACACAGATTGTGCAAATCTCTTACATGAGAGAAGTCTCTCTAATTCAGGATTTCAAAAAATGTTTGAAAGAAGCGAAACAAATGTGATGGAGTCAGCTGAAGAAAAATACTTAAAGAGTCTTGAAGAGTTGGAATGCTTGAAAACATTATGCAAATGACATTTTTAAACTCTTATAAAATGGTTCTTCTTAATTAACTGCAATAAAAATATTGAACCATTAATATAAAAGATTATTTTCTATCATGATCTACTCGATAGGTAAGCTTTTCTGTGTGGATTACCTAAAGAATGAATTTGATTATGTAAGAATTTAGGTTATTATTGATTATAATTTTTCAAATTTGCACGAGTTATTTCTAATATTTATTCATTCTATAGAATGATCATTTTATTGTAAATTGAATTATTACATTTATTCCTCCTTTCATTCTAATCAATTATTCTTTGCAATTACTCTATGGAGGTTATTAAATTTTGGACAGATTAATATTTTTACGAATATAATTTTTGAAAAATGTTAAACTAGAAAAATTATCTATTACATTATTTGCGTTTCAGTTAAAGTGGCTTGAATCTTTCATCATACATTCATTTTAATCTTTCATTTATAAATTCATTAGTGAATAAACCAATTTTATTATTGAAACTTATGAATTTAAAATTTTGCCTTTTGCATTAATTATATTTAGTATTTGGTCTTTGAAATAAAAGTGCTCAAACCAAAAATCATATGCATCTAGTACCCGTTGCCTAATTTTTGTGTCCTTTTTCGAAAAAAACTACCGGTATTTAAGTGAGAAATTCGGTAAATTTACAAGCTCTAACGACGACATACACATAATTGAGTTATTGACATATTTTTAAATTAGGATTTTTTAATGTTAAAAATTTCTACTATTTTCACACTTTTTTAATTTTAAACAATTTAAATATAAATAATTTATGTATGAATTTTAAATGATGTATAGTTAAAGGTATAGTATTTTCGAAAGAAATTTTATCGGAAATGCAAGTATGTTTCTGCACTCTAATAATAGATAAACTCACTATAAAATTCCTAAAAACGAATGTTATATATTTTTCAATGAAAATTTTATATCTCAATAGATAAAGGTGGCATTTAAAAAAGATGGAATTTTGTCGAATACCGAATATTTGGTTCAAAATATTTATATTGGAATATTTCTATTACGTGCTAAAATTTAACTACTTTGTGCATTGTGAATGTATGCGTTATATCTCTGACATAAAGTTTAAAGATAACTTTAAATAAATTAGCCTGAAACAGATAAGTACATCGTACTTCTACTAAAATTGGTTTTTGTTTTGACTTTTTGTTTGAAATGTGTTAAGTTCTTTTAACTGTCGTTTTTCTTGTACAGGAATTAGTTCATGCAATTTAACTTTATGTAATTTATATAATACAACCTTGTGGAGTAGTTTGAAATATCTAACTAAGTAATTTCTATTACATTTTAAATTCAATCAACAAATGAACTAAAGAAAAGACTAACCAAACCCCATTAAAAATCGTGTTAGATGATTGTGTATATTTATTTGAAATCCCTTATTTATCCCAGATAAACAACAAGTGTTTTATTGGTAGCTTATTCTGTAGGAATAACATTATATCCTTTTTCGTTTATGTATTGAAAATAATACAATGATTATACAAGTTTAAATATCGAGATATTTTTTATTAATCTTTTTTCTATTTATAGTAATTATCACGACAGCAAGTTGGGATATATATTTGCTAAAAAATTTATTATTTCGTCACCGAATATTAACATATTCGAATATCAAGCAAATAGCTCTAAAAAGGATTCTTATAGATATTTTAAAAATTGCTGCAAAAGTTAATTTTGGTTTGATTTATCAATAGTCGATCTTAAAAATTGAATTATGAAATTGGAATGAAATGTAACACAAACTGAGCATATTAATTTAAATGGGCACAAATTTGAGAGGCTGAAGGAGCGATATTAATATTGATAAGATTCGTTTGCCACTTCCAACAACAATGGCCTTCGGATACGAATCTTATTTAAAATGCTAATTAAAAGTGGCGTAATAAGGTCAAAATCTTGTTTATTGAGTAAGTGGGGAAAATCTTTCAACAGGTGTGCGAACAGAATGCCAACTCAGAGGCCGAGTCTCATATAATAAAAGAAGTGAAAACCAACGCTTTGGGAACACTAGAACCGCACATTTGGACCCAAACACTATTTTGTGTCCAATCTTCTCAAAAGGTTAGGAACGAAATTGAATAAATTTATTCACTTTTCCTAATTTTATACCCACAAAAATCTATCCCCTATATAATAATAGCCTAAGTGGTCTGACCGCGAATTTCTGAAGCGGTTGTACCTAGAATGGATACAGGCATCCATATTGGATTTTTCATGAGTTAGGGTTAGCAAAATTAAAAGCGAGTTCGAAATCTACTCCATCCCCCCTTTCCGAGCGTTTAATGCTATTTTCAAGCCTTATCCTTCCTCTCATTCTATACAAAATTCATTATTGATAGGATGGCAAAGGCATAAAATATTTAAATTTCTGGACTGTTTCTACTTGAACCTTCATATACTCTAATTAGTTCGCTCACAACGTGCAGGCGTTGTACGTTTGGTAGAATGTCCGCCCATTTGATCGTTGTACTTCTCGGGTTGACGGTTCTATCCCCGACGCAGCCAATTTTTTTTTAATGTCTAATAAATTTAATATTTTCTGCCTTTTCTTTTAAATTCTTATTCCGAAAGTTGTTTTATTATTTTAAAAGTCGTTTTATTATTTTTAAAATAAATTTTTACTATTTTTTCAAGTTTTTATAATTCTTATTATTTTTATTTTATTAAATTCACGTATTGCTTTACGGATGTCCCTGGCCACATAAACTTTTCGTGTTGTGTATCCTTAAACTTTCTTCTCGTAATGTAATAATAGCCTAAGTTATCTGTTCGTCTCTCCTCGAAGTTATGAAGCTGTTGGACCTGGAATGGATAGAGCATCCATATTGGATTTTTGATGAGTTAGAATTTGCAAAATTCAAAGCAAGTCAAGTTTATCTTTTCCTAAACTATAGATCAGATTCTAAAATAAATTGGTATGAATAAGCGTCGTATCACACCGAAAAATTCTGTCCTCTTTAAAACGTTCGAAATCCACCTCGTTCCCCTTTTCGAGCGTTTAATGCCATTATATCAAGCCCTATTTTAGGAGTAGGCTAGTAAATTTATCAATTTATCACAAAATAAATAGGTAAAATAACATTTTTTTCTGATCACTATGATGTCATTCCTTTAACCATCTCATTGAATCATTTCTTATTTTAAATTATTTAAATATCGTCCGCATAATTTTTATACGTTTTATCACTGAACTTAGATATGACGTCAATGATTTTCTTTTATATTTGGCTTAAATAATAGATTAGGTACATAAGTGATCATTTTAATCGATTATTTTTGAAAAAAATAATTCTCAGCCAAAAAACAAACCATTTTTTTAACCTGTCTTATAAGGTATTTTACAATTCTGGAAAATTAAAACTTTTACTGATCCCGTCACATGACAGACTATATGCTAGTGATAATATAATACTGAATACGTGCATATGCGAAAAAAGGTTTAATACTAAGCTTCCAAGTGTGGAAATAAAACTGTAGATATTTTTTCTAACTGTATAATACCGATATGTAGAAATTCACAATATATATATATATATATATATATATATATATATATATATATATATATATATATATATAAAGCTGCCCAAACTGCGCTTGAACTGTGTCAGAAACATCGACTAGTAAGAATCTAAATAATTCCATTAAAGTTTTCTACATATTTTTCTAACTATATATACTTTTCGATGTTGTAATATATTGTTATATTTTATCACTTATTATAATAATTTAATATCTAAAAATTAATAAATATCACTTCGTATAAATACAGTGTACGCATACATAATACTTTTTGAAAAACAACATGGATTCATATTAATCGAAGTTTAACCCAATTTGACCCAGGCCGCAGTTTTAGGTATACCGAAACTACCGCGGTTCTAGTGTTAAAATTTTGAAGCAATTTCTATTTGGGTTTCGAATACATGTGTCAGGAAATCATCAGCTGATTCGTGCATTTCGATTCATCTGTAAATTCAGTTCCATATTTTTTTTTTTATCTAATCCGTTAAAATCAAGTCAGATAGAGGTATTAAAATTAATTGCCAGTGAATTATATTTGAGGATCCCTATAAAAGATAACGAATTAAACACACGTTTCTGGAAACAGAAATAGTTTTGGAGAAAAAAATTACATCTGTTTTTTTTATATAAAAATGGTTTTAATGCGATATTCCTTTTATTATTATTATTATTATTATTATTATTATTATTTTGCAGTCCAAGGTGAAATAAATTTTAATCCTGTAAGAAGCGAAAACCAACCCTTTTTGAAAAAAAGTATTTAATATTGAAACAATTTCTGTTTTGGTTTCGAATTTATGTGTCAGGTACTTATCAGCCATGTGTTTCATCTGTAAATTAAAGTTCTATATTTTTCCTCAAATATCTCAAATCAAGTCTGATAGCAATATAAAATGAAAAGCCAATAAATTATTTTTCAGATCTGCATAAAGGATAACGAGTTAAACACACGTTCCTTGAAATATAAATATGGTTTTTTGGTGAAAAAGTGATTTCTGTTTTTTATATAAAAAGGTTTTAATGCGATATTCTTTTATTATTATTATTATTATTTTGTCTTCGAAGTTGAAATAAGTTTTAAGGCAGTAACAGGAATTAATAAATGAGAATTTGCTGTTACGTTCAAATTTTAGTGAAAATTCTAATTAAATCTATGCAAAAAATTTCTTTCGGTGCAGAAAGAATTCCTTCATAGTATCATATCTATAAATGCCTCTCTATAAGGAAAACTACTTTTTCGAAACACATTTAGAATTGAATTTCTCAATACGAATTCAATAAGTGTTTATTTCTGTTCTTCATTCCAATGGGACGAAATTATATCAAATTTGTAGCAGTCCTTGAAGCTTTTTAAAATTTGAGACACCCATTTGGCCTTTATATGCAGATTTAATTGCCATCGGACTATTAAGTAGTTTCGAGTCCTAGGAAAAAACTGTATTCAATGAAATCAATCATATATTTTAATATTTCGATAGTGAGAATTCTAGTTTAATAGAACCATACTTTATTTTTTCTTCTTGAAAATAATAATAAAACCTCTCACAAAATATTTTGCTCTTAAGTAATTCTTAATCAATGACCTCAAAACCTAAATAATATCCTGTAGGATAACATATACTATCTCGTTGATAAAAATCTAAAATATGAACCCTTGTTTATAAAGATTTTTTTTTTTTTTTAATTTTGGAAACAAACTGTTCAAAGTTAAGTTCTTTGATATTAAGCATCAAATTCGATTATGTTCTATGACTAACAAAAGTGGAATGAATGTATTCAGGGAGTATTTTAAACAAAATCACAGACCGAATTTTACCATTAAATAGCAGATAAAAAAAATACTTCAATTGACTGTCCCTGCGCATTGTTTACATTTTTTGTTCTTCTGAAACATGTTTGCAAGACATAAAGTTGTGCCAAGTACAACTTTTTTATTAAAAGAAAAAAATAAGATTCTGTTGTTTATCACTGAGATTCTTAAATAAGGCACTTAATTATTTTATTTTTGTAATTAAAATCTTACATGTGATTAATTGTACACGAATTTTAAATAGAAAATTATCTGGGTCATACGTAATCAGTTTTCTTAATCATAAATTTTCCAGTCACCCAAGATAAGTCAAGGATATGCATCATTGATATTGGCATTTCTCCCACAAGTCCCAAAACTTATAGATTGAAATAAAAGTTTGCTACATATAGACCTTTTTTTAAACACAGCTGTCTATTCTCCCTGAAGATCTTCATATATTTAATGCCTTTGTTTGCAATTTCCCCAATGAGGTTTTAACATGCCTTAAAATAAATGCTGAGCAAAAACTCTTCTCCATGAGAAGTCACCCACGTGATTTCCTTCTCTTTCAGCAGATCAAACAGATGCACATTTGTCTCTTATCCGTTCTCCAAAACTAGAATGGAAATAAGGGATTTTTACGAAGTAGTTTGATCGTTCTTTTTGGGTGAAAATCTTTTTTCACATACCAGTAAAATAGTTTCGTTTTTCCAATAACTAAATTGCTGTTTGTGTGCTTTTCGAGCTAACTTTAATGATCAAGGTTCACTTTTGTCTCCCAAAAGATGATAAACAATCTCTAATCTCTTGAGAACAAAATTAAGTGAATTCTCGCTCTGGGGACCGAAATCGTCGAAAGATGCATTTTTCTTGTATCATTCGCCATAAAGATCTTGCCTTGTGATGCTCAGATCCATGCTTTTCGATTTTTAATAAATATGAAGTTCTGCAAAGTTGGACTTGTGTTTCTTATGATGTCACGACTGAACTACGATTAGGAGTTCTTATTGCCCAGCAAGCCCGGGCAATTAAAATAACAGGAGCTAATTATCAGTGTAATGTGTGAAATGATCTTCATTCGATACACACAGACACAAATGTGTGGCTAGCTAGATTATCGGGATGCAAAATTTAAGGTAGAGCTATGCTGTAACCCATGAAAATGAAGCTTATAGAACCGCAATCAATAATTCTAGTCTAATAAATCCGTTGAAGTACCTAGAGAGGAATCGTTTCGACTTTAACATTAAGGCGACAGTGGTCTTTGAAAACTAATTAGTTTTATACTTAACTAACTTTCTTCACCATTTATTATTTTACTATATTATATTTAAAAACAGTTAAAATATGGAAGAAAATATAAATTTAAAAGTTATTGATTCTGTCAAAGGAAGCTATTTTGAAAATTCTTTATGGTATTCATTATACATAACGTAGAGCATGTTTATTTATAGAATAATATTTAGATCTTAGAATAAAACTTAGTAATTATCGTAAGGAAAATGTAAAATATACAGTACTTTTAAATCTCAAAATTGACAGATTGCATAATTTGAAACATATTCATTTGAACTTTTATTTTCTAAGGTATAAAGCATATATTTGATGAATTTCAAAGGACTGTGGTAATTATAAATGTACTTGGAGAGTTTCAAGTATTCATAAAAGAGAAGTTTTTTGTGTTTTGTTTTAAAAAGCATTTAAAATAGTTATTATTCTTAATTGTATTATATATCGTGTTGGAAATGATATTCATTCTAGATGGAAATTAAAAAATAGTTCTCATTCTTGTTTTCGTTTCCCAGTTCAACGAGACAGAAATATCAAATTTTCTGTCCCCAAAATCCACTGTTACCGTAAGAAATAAAAAAAGTTTCATTGTTTAGATTAGTCGTTCCTACAAGTTAGAATGAACGAAGACAAAACATATGAGGAAAGAAAAAAAACCTTCCTTTGAAAGCCGCCTGTCTGCTTGAAAAAGACACGATTTCAAACATACCAATATTTTTCGGTATAATTTTTAGCAAGTATTTAATCAGTATTCAGATTTGACTTTCCAAAAAAGTTTATTAAAAAAAAAAAACCCAACAAGAATTTTAGTTTTAAATACAACTTCTAGTTTTCTAGAATTTATGCAGTTTCAGAAAATATAGCGGGTCTGAAAATAAAGTAAAGTCAATCTTCTGGAAATAGTTCAAATCTCAAAGCGAGATTTGTTTTTAATTTTTACTCCTCCCCCGCTAAAATCTGAGTGTAGCTCGTAGGAACATGTGCTCAGGCAAGTGGCTGAAGAAACGCAAGTGTTCCAATTTTCCCCCCGTCTATGCGCCAGCTGGAAAATTGGTTTTTTTTTTCTTTCTTTCTTTCTTCCTTCTATGCCTCAAAATTCCCTTTATTCACTTTATTAATAATTTAAGGGATTTCCAAACCTAAAATTTATTGAAGGTTTTAGTATTCTTTAACTTAAGTAAAAGATATAAAATTTAATAAATAAAAGATTTTAAGTAGTTATTCCCTGACTCATTAATACTTAAATGGTAAATTTTATTGAGGAATGACATTGCATAGTGAATATCCACAATATCTTAATATATACAACCAAAATTTAAATATTTTTTGTATACTTTTCTGCTTTTATTTCTAACCCCCTCCCCCCAAAAAAAACTGAATCATTAAATAGTAAAATTTCATTTAAAACCTAACTTAAAATCAGACATTTTGATGAAGATTTTTAATTACGCTTTCTATAATTAAGATTAAAACGAGATATTCAAGAGGATTTTTTAATTATTATTACTTTCTATTTCAAATCGAGCGATAAAAATAGCGATTCCACCAAATGAAAACAAAAACCTCTGCTCATATTTTCTAATGCTAAGAGTTACGTAATATTAAACTCTGACATTCAAAATCTACTGGAAAACATAGTTATTAACGTTGAACAATTTAAGTACTGTACTATATACGACTCTAAATTACAGATTTCTATCTCGCTCAATTGCAAAAATTAGCTAAGTATTCTAATTCTTAATCAAAATTTTTTGAAGTATTTATCATCCTGTGATGAACTTAGTTATCACCACAATACACATTACAATTAATAAACTAATAACTATAAATAAATTTCAATCAAAAGTTTATAAGAAACAAGAATTTTTTTATTTTATGAATATTTCAAACACTAGGAAAGCACTCCTAATTCCCATATCCTTTTGCAATTCATCAACTATTTACCTTACAGCATATAAAATAAGTTCAAATTAATTTCTTTCGAAACACATAATCTATCAGTCTATCAATAATTTAGAGACATTTAGTGTGTACAAAGTAGATAGTTTAGATATAATTTTACATTATTTTCCTGAATTCTAAAACAGTTCAGTTTTATTCCAAGTATATAAAGCACCTTATGATAAGAATGAACATAGATGTAATAGGAATGCTCATAGGACATTTAAGATGAAGCGTTTCATCAATTAGTAAGATTTTTTTACAGTTAATATTTTGTTAACAACTTTTAACAAAATATATTGCTAATAAGTTAAATTTTCAAGCAAATGAATTTAAAATAAAAAAAAATCATTTTTAAAGTTCCCACTCAACACTATGCCCCTTTGCTAAGTAATTCTTCAAAGAATAATTACCAAACATACTTTAAAGTAAATCAGCGTATCTGCTTTAATTCTATGTTTATTCCTATCATGTGCATAAAAACAAATTTGTGAACAACTTCCCACTGAATTTTGTTTACTGAATCATTTAGGAATAACTTTTTAGTTAATCAATTTTTTCATGATATTTTGATTCCAAAAATAAAAAGCAGCATTGTTTTAGGATTGCTTTTAAAGTCATTACCCTCATTGTTTTAGTTTTATGATAAAAATGAGATTCCTTTACAGTCTTAATGCAGTGGAAATTGGACGCATTTCTCTTGTCATACATTGTTTCAACAAGGCGGTGGCAAAAGCGATATGGTAATGGAGGAATGGATCAAAATGATGATACTATGAAATGTATGTAACACAGTATTTAGAAAATTTACCTAAATTATTTTCCTGATTAAAAAAAATATTGAATGCATAAAATTTTACCCAGACTGAATACACATAATAAGATTTATCGCATGGGAAAGAAGAGCGTTTGTTTGCATTAGCTTCAGATGCATTTTTGAAAGGATGGTACTTTAACATCATCTTGGCAACATGTGTATCCAGATTTAACAGCCAAATACAATTAGCCTTTTCCTTTCATTTATTTAATCATACAACTTTGATTTTTTTTAATTATATTTATTATAAACGAATTTTATTTTATTTTATTTTTTTTTTCACAGGGGGTTTTCAGTGTTACGAAAGTTAAAGGGTACACAGGTGTCAAAAATTTTGGAAAATACATTTAGATAAACAAAATGAGATAAAATGATGAGAAATATTTTTGATTTGACATGTTATTATGTTTAATAATTTAGTAGCTGTTTTTATGAGTTCAACCGAGGAAAAAAAATGGAGAGTTAGGCATCGTGCATCGTGTTTGAATTTCATTATTTTAAGAAATGGATTGAATTCATGAGAGGCATTTAATTTGCACTCTCGGGTTCAAAAGCAGATGAAAAAGGAGAAAAATGGTAGCATGAAATCAAATAAGAGTTCGTATGGTACCAAAGTGGCACCGGACTATTCGAACAGATCAATCTTTTTTCGATTCATCCTAAAATCCCTCTCTGTTCAGTTTTTAAAATTTTGAAAACTATTTTTGATCAAAAATCCGGTCGAATTGGAAATAATTCGTGATATTTTCATTTCATTAACAAAGTCAAACATATAATTTACTAAAAATGAATTAATGGTTAACAACATCCTGCTGTAAATCCCGCTGCCTGTTTTCTACTTACAAATCTCTAAAAATAAAATTTTTCACTAAAACTCAAAAGGCTATACTTCCATTGAAAAGCAATATAATGTTTGTATAAATTTGATATAAATATATGTTCGCAGCTAAAAATCAAAATACATTTCAAAATACCTACAAATAAGTAAATTTAAACATAAAATCCGGATTTCAGAAATTTAAAAATAAATTTGTGAAATTCCGGTCAAATTAGCAATCACAATCTTCTCTGAGTAAGAATATAATAAAAATAGATTTGTAATTTCAAAAAATATACTTTTGAATCATAAAGTATATCTACTAAACATAAGACTAAAATTTATAATTCTCTAAACGACAATTATAACTATATAACCAGCATCTTTGATTACAAAATGTGATAAATACTAAAAATATTTTAATATTCAATTTCTCGTAAGTTCTCTTTTTTTTATAAATTTATAATCTTTAACGTTTTCAATTTACTGCATATAAAATGTGTTTAACGTGAATTTGATATACATATTTGTTTCTTGTATGTATAGAGTTCAAAAGTTATCTTAAGGATATGTAGATTTAAACTTAACACTTTGAACATACATTTCATCTCTTTTAAAACTGTATGTTACTTAAAATAAATAAATTTTATAAGTTCGAGGCCTATGAAAAAAGCAGTTTCAATCTAAAAGAGCAGAAATTTAGGATGTCTCTTATAATGAATATGTAAAGGCACTATAGCCCTTTTAAAATGATACAAAAATCATGATAAATAGAAATAGAAATGGTGATCTCGAAAATATAGGCATCAATTTCATCTGGAATAGATTTCAATAAATGAAGAGCAACACACATATAATGATTCCATGTTATTGTGGGTTTGAGAGAAATGTCTCCTAAAATTTTAATAATTATCGTAAGAGAAAAAGAACTCATCTCTTGGTGGGTTAAAAATATTTTCTAGAGGAATATTTGAGAAAGGACAAATAAAGGATTAAAACTAATCAAGAACTTGATTCATTGTACTTTGAAGCTGTAATTCGGGAACCATTCACTTGTTTTCTATTTCCATAAACTAGTAAAACAGAAGAGAAATTATTTCAGATGTGTTTGATAAACTTCCCCGTATCTTGCAACTAACTGAAGATCATTTTCGTGAAGTATTTACAGCAGATTCTAATAGAAAAGTTCGAAAAGAAACAGATCCAAAGTAATACGTTTGGAGAAACTGCCTCATCGTAATATCATACTAATAAAATAAAATTTGATTGACAATATATTTATATTAAAAAAATATAAACTTTTTATTGGACTCCGGTTTAGAACGAGTATATCTTATAGTTATATTTTTTAATAGTGAATTGGCAAAGAAATGTCATGATTAATGTCCACTTCTCTAAATGACATCGCTAATCTTCCTTTAAAATTTCAAAATATCCCAGTGTCTGTGTAGTAGGGCACGCGAGCAGATGCCATTTCAATGGGCAGAAATTCCCAAAGGATTAGTCGAGATTTTTCATTTTCAGATTAATGACTTGCATTCGATTTGTTGGCAGTGTAATTGTAGACTGAGCCAAGCCGAACAAGGTTTCGAAATCATCTTCCTCAACAACCACAACCTTTACCTTTGAAGCAAGTCAAAGCCTTGACTCGGATCAGTCGCTTTATTTATTATTGGAATACTTTTGGAGCAAATTGTCAGACAAAGAATATAATTAGGCAGTAAAATTGAAAGGGTATTTAGATAAAGTAGAAAAATTTAAAAGAACATTTTGCAAGAAGTACTGAATAGTTGACATAGAAATTCAGGTTGCAAATATTTTTCACTCTTGTTTACACATGCTGACACGATAAAATTGCTAATAATAAATGGAAATAATCTGCAATAGATATCGCTACACATGATCAGCAATAAATAACAAACGATCTTTCTTTCGAAACTGTCGAATTAAGAAAGTTTAATAGAAATGAAATTCATTCAATTTGTTATTAAGAATTTCTATAATAGAGAATATTTCTGCTGATAAATGTAGCTATTATATAGAAATAAACAAGATGAACTGTGTAGGATATACCCTCAAAATAATTTCCTTTTCATTACATTTCCCATTTTAAAAATGGACAATTTAATCATTATATAAGAATATTTTGGTAAGAGTCGATAAGGATGAGGAGTTTCGATAAGGCGTATAAGAATATTTCGGTAAGCGTCGATAAGAATAAGGAGTTTCGATAAGGAGTATAAGAATATTTCGATGTTGGCTTTCTGAAAGCCTAGCCTTCAGATTGCTTCACTATCAAATTATATAATTTAAGTTTTCATTTTTGCTGACCATTCATATGTCTTTAAAAGTATCCCTAATTTGGAAATTATTAAATTAATTTATTTTTGTATATCTATTGGATGTAATTACATGAGATGAACCGTAAGAGTAAAATAACCTTCATAAATATTTATTAAAGGTAAATATTTAAAGGTATCCGTCTGAACATTTCAATCAAAATACCGATTTTGATATAGCAGTAAGTTTCTTTTTCTCCGAAATTTGGTAATTTTGATTGCACTTAATATGGAACAGGAATTATGGATATTTCTTTATTAACTGTTGAATTTTTACACTAAACTCACAAATTTAGTGATTGTTAATTTTAATTTTTACATAAAACTTGACTTTGTACCCAAATAAACACTTATTAATGTATTTTTCAAAGTATATAATTTTCAAATACATTTGGAGAATTGTTTTCTTAGCTCTTACTCTAATTATTGCTATAGACAGAATCCACCATTATGAGATTTCATCTGGTAATTGAGGAACAGACAGCATTACTATCAAACAGTTGCTCATTTTGGGGAAAATGTAATGGGCTGTTCAATATAGTTCTCTAAAAACTGCTAAAAACATTTTGACAGGGCAACTCACAATTCGCAATGATATAAAATTAAAAGAGGTAATTACTAGTCTCAAATCTAAGAAATTACAGGTGTACAACAGTGCTGACTACCAAATCACTCAAAAATATAACATTATTTTAGATTGAAAGGAATTAAAATTTAAACTCAAAGTCATATTCATGATTTAAAATGACCTACTTGAAAAGAAAATAAATGACTTTCATATAGGAAATAAATAAATGATTTTTATAAACGTGGGATTATAAATAGTGTATGAAGTTTTTTCCTCTTTTCCTCATTAGCAATAGTTCCATGTTTCAAAATAAAAAAGTTTAAATGCTGTGGAATATCAACGGTATGTTACCCAGTCTACACTCCTGGTTAGTTAATTAGAATGTTTGGAAATTCAGAGAAGTTAAAAAATTCAAATAGCTTCCTTCATTTAAAAAAGAACCAGAAAAAGATTACCAATATAGTTTGTTTTTTAATAGAAATGTTGATTCTAAAATGTAAACGGCGTGATCATTATTTGCACAATAAAAAATATTTAATATTTTATTTATGTTATACAGTGTCTTACAAAAGTAACAGGGCACTTGGATTTTTTTTATTTATATTATCAATTATTAGAAATATACGAAATTAAAATAAAAAGAACTGTATGTATTTTGAAAGTATGTTAACTTATTCTTTTGATATCAAATACTTTAGAAAAATTAAATAGTACACATAGAAAAGAATATATTATCGTGACAGAGGTAAAATAGTGTTACAAAATTAATCGGACGGTTTTAAGGTTACAAATTAAAATCGTCAGTGTTAAATACAAAATGCACGTTTATAGACTTATTTTTGTTAAACAGGCTTGTCAACATTTTTAAAGTCGTTTGCTTGAGTTAATCAATATATTTTTACAGAAATTCAGCTATTTTAATGTTATGCTACAATGACTCCTTCGGGAGAGCAAACACCGTTCGAAATCCGTAGGTTTGTTATCGATTTGCATAGATAAAAAACAAATGCATTAAAAAAATTAGGCAATTTACTTTGTTTGAGTCATTCAATAGTTTTCGATATTATTAAACGCTATAAGAAACATCATGGAATTTGAAACAAAAACGGACCTGGAAGACCATCGAAGTTATCTGATGGAATGAAACGCTTTATTCTGAGGAATATTAAATAAATCCATGTCTGAGAGCTCCTAAACTTTCTGCGGTATTACATGAATTATAAGGAATATGTGTTAATTCACAAATTGTAAAAAGAGCAATCCGGCAAAAGAAAAAAAAATTCATATTTTGATTTACTATTTTATTGCTAATAATTTAAAATTACAAACTGATAAAAGCATTGTACATATAAAGTGCAATATTTTTACTAATTGTATTGATTCGTTAAACATGATTAAAAATATTATTATTAATATTATATAATATTCATTATAGAATATGCTTAAGACGCTTACAGAAAGTTTAAATAGTATTTATCTGGGTTAGAAAGTGCCATTTATGATAGAAATAAAAAAAAAAATCATAAAATTAAATAAAAGCTGACTAATGATATTTCAACACAAGCTTAATCGTAGAACAAAGTAAAATATTCTATTTAGTATGTAAGAAATGAACTCAATTTAATAAAAAATATATAGAGCCGAGAGCTTTTTATATATTCCTTCGAAAACGTTCGACGAAATGCAGATCACGCCTACTTTAATGCATCTTAAATATACATAAAGTTTGGCCTTATTTTCCATTCAAAAGTTGGAATAAATATTAAATTTGAATTATGCAACAAAAAGGGTTCTTTTTATCAATTTGTCAAGCCATGCAAACCAATGAATAAGTGTCAAAACGATGGTAACAAAAAAAAAAAAAAAAAAAAAAAAGGAAAGTGGAGAGTGAATCTTTTAGTTAAATCTAAGCTGTATCTGGTACTCATGGCTGGGTAAACAAATTGTAGGAAACTGTTTTCTCGGTTTACTGATTTCTTTGATATGTCTAGATCGAGCAGAGATATAAACGGTATAAGTGAAGCATTATATTGACATGTTATTCAAACAGAACAAGTCTTGTTTAGATTCGCAGAACAGTTTATAATTCAACGGCTTACTCAATTATTTATTCTTCCGGGAAAAACAATGTCAAGATACTTAAATTTATACAATGTATATCAGATGGATTCTATGTTCCCATGGACAACGTTACTCAGTTAACTTCCACATTTTATATTTGGGTTTTATTTAACCCGCTGAAAACCCATTAGTGGAAAAACCGAAGAATTTATGTAGCACAGAATTTGCAGTAATTGCTAGATTTGTTAATAGTGAATAAAAATTAAGCTGAGAGAAATTATTAGATATTTGTTATATTAATTCCTTTAAATCAGTGTTTAACACCTTAGTAGAAGTAAACATTAGGGTTGAACTCGAGTAAATTAATCCCTAGAATAAAAATGTACTTGAAATTTTGTGTTCAAATCTGAAAAAATTAAAAAAAAAAAGTTTACAAAAATGAATACTTTTGTGTAAACAGGTGCAAGCTGAAAAGAATCAAGTACAACAAACAGAATTGTATTACAGATACCAAACTCTTGTTTGAATTTCTTTAATCACTTCGAGTGTATTTCATATGTCGGGGATGTAAAATAATAAACTGCTATCAAAACATATAAATAGTTACTTTTTTGAGAGTGATGACCTAAATCGGGACGAATTTTTTTTTTTTTTTTTTAATCTGGATATAATCACTTTAAAAATTTCAGGCACGATTAGCTCAATCATTTATTTTTTCATAGAAAAACTCACATACGATATTTTTTCACTAGATTTAAAATATGATGAGTAATTCTATGTTCCCATAACCTTAGAATTTACGATGCAAACAACGTGTCGTAATTGCTAGGATTTGTTTACAGAGAGTAGAAATTGAGAGTAAATAATAGATATTTGTACTGCTAATTCCTTAAGGAGTGGGGTTTTTTTTTCTCATAAACTTTTTCACTCTCATTTCCAGCCACTTAAACATCCTTATTACATGCTGCTTTTTGTCTGGACTAGTAAGTATCAATCTTACAAAAATAATGTATTGTACAAATTCTGTGTTCGAAGTTTGGAAAAAAAACAATATTTATAGATAAGAGTATGCCTTTGAGTAAAAAGCTGCAAGCCGAACGGAATCATGTGCTAAAGTTTCGTATTAAAATTACAATATGATTGTTTAACTATTTTTCTTTAATCGCTTTAAATCTTATTAATAATAATTTCGGACAAAAAATTGATTGCTATCAAAACATTTAAATATTTACTATTTTGGTAGAAATTACTTTAATTATGATATGATTTTTTTAAATCAGATTATAACCACTGTAAATATTTTGAATGTGATATGCATGATAAATATGTAAAATAAGAAAATCATTTTTAAAAAATTTGGAGGTTTAGAAAGTTTTTATTCGTTTTATTCAAATTAATGTCTCGGCTGTGGGTAATCACTGAAGGGGCAAAAGATTCAGAATAATGAGTTACGCATATAGATTTAGTGTAAATAATACATTTTGACCAAGAAACGCCTTATTGTCAAATGTGTGGAGATAATAACGCATTTTAAAAAGACGAAGTGATCTATAAAAACATTCGGATTTATTTATTTGTGAAGATGATTTGAAATACAACAAAGATACTTTTTTCACAGTAATAATGATCTTACAAAATAAATACTTCTAAATTAGAGTTAACTGGCCAATCAGGATGAGATATTCATAAAAAAATAACGATTTTTCTTTTCCATTTAATCGGTTTAATATTTTAAGCATGTCATCTAGTCTTATCGAAATATGCCTCCTGAAAGATTTAAAACAAAACAGATATCTGGTTTGGACAGCATTGAATACAAGTACGAAATATTTAGGAGATATTATTTATTAAAAATATAAGGAGTTATTTATTGGGGATCTACCATTAAAAATGGAAAACATTCTTAATTACATAAAGATTATACACACCACATAAATTCTAGAGCATAAGTTAGTAAAGGAAGGTAATTATTACTCATATTTATTATTTCTAAAAGGCTAAAATATAATTTTAATTTATTACAAGGTAATCTAATAGTTACTTTTTATTGGATATTTAACAAAAATTTGGGATCTATTAAAGAAAATGGAAGGGATGAAATTCTTAAAAAGTGATATTAACAGTATTTTTATTTTGATTTCACATTTTCTTTAATTCCCTAATCTTGAAGAAAATGAGAAGAAATTTTCGAAATGAATTAGGATATTTTTCGTGTAGTGAATCTATAATAACGTTAAATCACAACAGTACAATTATGGAATAAATAATTTAATAAGTTCAAGTGACTGCATACAAAATGAAATGATATTTTTAGTAGGTTTGACGAGTGAGTAAAACTTGCACGACTAGTTATATTTTTCAATGTAAATAAGTATTAAACCTCTGTTTTGTTCATAACACTGTCCCTAAAAATCTTATTTATAATGAATTCGATTAACCGTATCTAGCATAATATACAAAATTTTATTCAGATATTAAAAATATGCTCATTAAAAAAAAAAATACTTTAAAATGGTTGTTTGAAAAGCAACTGTTGATTTTTTTTTCTTTAGTGAAATGGGATGAATGTAGTGTTTTACCCCCTATCAGACAAAAACAAGGCTGAACTATTTGCAATTTTAATTAAACAAAACTAGCGATGAACTATATGGCTAAATTAAAAGTTTCCCAGTAAAAAACTTATATTGCTAACCAGTATAAACTAATTAAAAGGGATATGTTTGTCTTTAAAGCAAGAAGCTAAAGAAAAAAAAAAAATCTAATATTTGTCTAAAATCTTCCCGGGGTCGAAAAAAAACAATACACAAGAAAAGAATATTTTTGTCAAGAGAATTGGAAAATCTGATCTGCACATATATTTGAGAAAAGTATTGACTCACCGTCGCAGGTACATTCCAAGAGGCACTCTTTGTAAATCCCGCAGTCGCACCGGCCGATAGTCCAAGATCCCTAAACACTGTTGGTACGAAAACCTGTCTGGTAGGCCTAACGTCGAATTCGCAGCAGCTACTAGCTAGTCTGCCTCTAGGCTGTTATGGCCTACGTACTATCGGCTTGTGGAATGCAAGCGTTTTCCGTAAGAGATCTTGCACCAGAAGTAAAGAGCGCTTCGGACCCTTAAATTCCAAACGTTCGAAAATTCGAACAGCTCGAGTCGACCACAATCCGCAACACAGAGTGATCCGGCCGTAAAACGAGGTGCCGGCTGGTCCCACTTCTATCAACTGAACTTGCTCCGAGTTTCTGAAGTGAAGTCAGGGTAGAGAGCTCCAGTTTGGGGCAAGTTTGGAGGAGCGCCGTCGGGGGTAAAGTCAGCGTCCCGTTTCCCATTCGCCAACGGGGAAACGAGACTTAACCTGACTCATCGTCAGGTGGACAAGGCAGGGAATGGAAAAATAGAGGATATTTGGAAAAAAAAAATTCCTCAGTTTTTGAGTATTTATGTATCTTTTGAGTATATCTGGAAAAGATACTTTAATTAAATTTATTTACAAAGCAGTGTGTATTTTGAAAGGCGAAAACAATTCATCATATATTATTATTGTTATTGAAATTTTAGATGATTATTTTATAGGTATGTAAAAAAAAATAGGTTTTTTATTATTTATTGAATCGGCTATTTTAAGAATGATCCATTAAGGATTTCAAGAGGAATAGAAACGAGTTTAAGGTTTAAATCAATATTATAGCTTTGAAAATGGAATAATCTAAACAGGAATAACGAGAAATAGTTGTTATTCAATATTCTTATACCTTAGTTAAATATATTGAAATATTTTAATATTTCTAAAAAAACTACTATAAAATATTCTGTTGAAATAATATTAATAATAGTAAAAATAGTAATAATAAAATCATTAAAAAGTTAAAATTAAGCGGGTTCCTTAAATAAAATACCTTTTAAAGATCATATTAAACAATGGTTTTGTGAGCGATAAGGAAGATTGTGCGGTCTCGAAATACTTGCTTCATTTAAAAAGTTACCGTCAGTTTCATAAAGAAAGACATAATGAGTGGGGAGCTCTTTACAATCATATTTGGAATTCCATACAGTTATGAAAAGAAATTATATTTTCTTCGAAAGATTCCGTTTATTTTTGTGATTACGTTGGGGCAATATTAAAAAAAAAATCTCCAGCCACTTTTTAAAGAGAAACCTGTAATAGAATGAATTATTATTTTTCTAAAATATCGGGGAGAGTATGGTCTTTGGAATATATAATCTAAGGGTTTTTTTTTTTTCGCTTGAGTTTAGGGCTTCAATAATTATCTTTTATGTAAATTTGATTGAATAAGATGGCCTTCAATTGGATTCGATTTAGAAATTGAGTCTATCTTTGGAGACGGAATAGTTTCCGACTTTCAAAGGTCTATTTTACAAAGCTATCAGCAGAAATACGTTGTTGGCACTTCTAAACACTTATGTTTTGAAAAAAAATATAGCTCCATCTTGATTCATTTTTAATCCTTTTTAGGATTAAAAATGAACTTAACACTAGAGCCGCGGGAGTTTGGATGTACCTAAAATCTCGGGATTTGTCAAACTTACCCCGATTAATATGAATCCGAGTTGTTATTCAAAAAGTAAACTCTATTTATACTCTATGATATTTTTTCATTTTAGACATGAAATTTTTATAATAATTGATTAAAAGTGAGACATTACAATACCGAAAAGTATATATAGTTAGAAAAATATATATAGCCGACTTTAATAGAATTATTTAGTTTCTTACCAGTCAAGATTTCTGTTGTCCTGTTTTAACGCTGTAAATCCAAAAGCTGTAAAAGGATTTTAAGTAAATTATAAATTGGACCATTTTGATAGAAAAGTAAGGAAAAATATTATTTTAAACCTTCTGGACGCCACCACAAACGTAATTAGATTAAATTAAAATTCTCGCAACACCTGTAACGGAATTCGATCCTATGACTCCTCGTACTAAAGCCAGTTGTGTTGGCCACTACTCCACGTACATGTTGGCAGCGAAGGGTTTCAAGCAGCATTGTAATGATCTCAATATGCGCGCAATTCTTGATCTTTAATAAAAAAAAAAACATTTTAATATAAAACGACATTTTTAACATAAAATTTCATCAAAATCAGTGCAGTCGTTTAGGAGGAGTTCTATTACAAACACACGGACAGAATAATTATATATATATATATATATATATATATATATATATATATATATATATATATATATATATATATATATATATATATATATATATATAGTACATTTTCTACAAATCGTATTTTATAGATAGAACAAATATTAACAGTTTTGTTTCCACAACTGGAAGTTTAGTGATGAACCATTTTTCGCATATGCACAGACTCTTCAATACTATATTTTCATAGATTTACATGGGTATAAAATTATGAAAAGTCAAGAAGAAATTTATTTCTTCAGTACCATTTTGAGAAAATTGGACACAAAATAGTTTTTGGGTCAAATTGACTCATCCTGCGGTTCTAGTATTAACTTGCAAATTTGTCCTTGCTTTTTATTCTGAAAATAGCATTAACAGAGTTGATGGTTGACTCCGTTCATTGGTGAATTTCCAATACTCCTACAAATTATCATTTAGAAAATTTTATTTTGATTACATTATTAATTGGAATTTGGTAATGTTTCTTTCTTCTTCTCAATATTGTTTCAAATAAACTGACGTAATTAAGGGATCGTCTTGAATTTGATTGTTTAGTGCAGCGTTTCCCAACGTGTGGTATGCGTACCATTGGAGCTACGGGGAAAATAATCAATAATAGCGGAAAAATTAAAATTAAATTAAATCAAAAAATATTATACATACAGAATTTTACAAGTAGAATTCAAACGACACAATTTATTTGATTTTTAATTAAGTATTGATAAAGAATGTGAACTACTTTTTGAGAAAGCACATAAATTATTATTACCATTTACGGAACTAGTAAAAAAAGCCTTAAAAAATATGAGACTTTGAACAAACACACACACACACACACACACACACACACACATATATATATATATATATATATATATATATATATATATATATATATATATATATATATATATATATATATATATATATATATATATATATATATATATATATATAAATATGTGTATTACAGTGAGTTTATAAACCGCCATGACTTTAGGCGTGTTTCAATGTACTGTTTCTCATTATGTCTTGAGAATAAATGACCACCTTATAAAATGAATAATGCAGATAAATAAACACACTCGCAATAACAAATTTCATTAAATACAATCATTTTTTCAAACTGGTACAATTTAGCATGATGAGCCTAAATAGGTTGGGAAATGCTGATTTAGTTCATAATATAGTGCATAATAGCGTTTTATTTATTTTTGATTTTACTGTTTTATGCATTTAATTCTATTGTTTTCAAAAATGTTTTTCATATTATTTCTCACTGTCCTACTTTCAGAATATCATTAATTATGAGACTGTGGTCATTACAAGTTGGGGAATTGAATCTAAGTTAGATTTACTAGTTCTATATTTGACACTCAGCTGATAAGTCGCTGCATTTAACACACACACACGTATATATATATATATATATATATATATATATATATATATATATATATATATATATATATATAACAAGTACCTAGATTATTTAAAGAGAACCAACGTACCTACAAAAATAGGCATATATAACATAAATAAAATGTTAAATACTTTATTTTTCAAACGATCATACTGGTTACATTTCAGAAATAAAAATTCATAAAAAAACTCATACATTGATAATTTTTTGTAGTTCATTTTTACATGAAGAAGGATACTTGAAGTTTTTAATTTCTATAAATTTTAAAACATTATTACAGGCAGTATTTTTCGTGTCGTAATTTTAAAAGAAAATTTAAACCCAGACTTAAAAGACTAATTTTTGAAAAATCTCACAAATTGCTTGATAAATTTTCGAATATGTTTATCAGAAAGAAAGCTTTCAGGCAACAAATAGATCGGGATCGTACGGAAGATGTGCGAAAAGTCGTTTAACAATATACCGTCGCCTTACTATTAATATCGCAATAGAACCCTCAGTATAAATTCTGAAAAGGTTAGAAATGATTTTTCCACAAATTGTTTCCAATATTTCATGCCAAGATTCTAAAGAGATGAAAGCCAGAATTTTTTTTTTGTTTATTTGTTTGTTTCATACTTTACAAATATACGATCTGTTAAAGAACTTCAATGTCAAAATGAATGAAGATGTGGAAAAGAAAATTGGTTTTCAACAAACGTTCAAATGCATTCCTCCCTTTATTTGTGATATACTCCTTTTTGAGTTTTGTAAACATCACTCAGATTTTTTTCCCCAAACTCATTTCAGCATTCTCCGCATCCCTACAATACATTCATACTACACTAAAAAGGTAAAACGAAAACCAATTTTGAATTTCGGAAAAAGGATATCTCGTACGGTGTCACATATTTTATGCGTGAAGCTCTGAGCAATGTATTTCCACGTACACTAATATATACATATATGTGTGTGTGTGTGTGTAATATATCAAGGTTATTACACTTAAAATATCTATCTAAAATTCTCGTTTTTTCCCTTCTCATTCTTGAATACCTAATATCCCAGCCATAAAATGTCAGATTTGAAGGAGTATTCGCAGATTTAAATTCTTTTAACCCGTCTCCCGAAACTAACGATAGAATAAATGCTAGTTTTCTGTTCACTGGCCACATTTTTCAGCTGACCCAAGAAAACAGTTTCACTCCTCCAATGTCTAAATTGCTGCATATGTGGTTTTCGAGCTAACCCAAATGATCAAAGTTTATTTCTAATTTCCAATAATACTGAGTGATCGCTTGGTCTCTTGAGGAAAAATTCAAGTAATCTCTCTCCCTTCTGGAAAATTTTTAACAGAAATGTGTATTCATGAGCCTTCGATGCAAATCACTTGTCTTGTAAAGACATTCCTTTTTAGTCTCCTTAAATGTGAAGTTCTACTTTCGACGGCACTGTTTTTTAATGGAGCCACGACTGCAAATCTCTTAGGTTATCTTATTGCTCGGGATTGTTGGGTAAATGGAAGTCTTAATAGAATGGCAGTCTTGATAGCAGAAAAACGAAATCCAAATCATTGTGAACTTCAAATTTATTAAATATTAAAAATGCACACGAGCACCGATCGTCTTTACAGTGCAATAGCACTTCATAGAATGCTAGAATACTATAAGATTTTCGACCGATATCAGCCCATAGCCAGCAAGTCATGTGGTTTTCTTCCCACGAGAATTAATCTAGATCAGCAATTTCGGGAGGCAAGAGTGAAAATTTAAGAAAGTTCGCAAACCCACAGGGAAGCAATTTATTTATTTCAGAAGTAATACTATTTCCCTGCAATAGCTGAACATCCGGCTAGAAAATGTGACCAGTGGACAGAAAGTGAGCATTTATTCTGGCTTTAGTTTTGAGAAATGAGTAAAAATAATTGAAGACGGAAAACACTCCTTTATCTGACATTTTACGGCTGAGATATTAGGTATTAAAATATGAAAAGGAGAAAAAAGGGGAATTTTGGATAGGTATTTAAGGGTAATAATTTTGATATATTACATATATATATATATATATATATATAGATCAGTGAGGCTAATTTTCAAAACCCTCATCACCTGATTTAAAGGTTTTTGAACTCAGCCGAAGCTGCTGTCTGAAAAAGGTTAGAGGTTCACTTACTCTTAATGTTCAGGTTCAAAAATAAATATAAAAAATATGTTTAAACCATTTTTATTTAACAACAAAAAAAAACGATAAAAAATACACTCAAAAGTAACAAATAATTTTAAAACTATGAATGAAAGAGAAATTGGGTGAAGAACTCTTATATAAGAATTGAAATGTGTGAGAATGAAATGCAACAATAGTAAATGTATATAAATGAATAATATGCAGTAAATTAATGTAAGTCTATATGTTACCAAATAATTAAGTTTATGTTTTGTAAGAGGAGCGAGGTAGAATTAAGGAAAGTGTAAAACATCACTGCAAAGAATAATATCCTCAACAAGTATGTCAATTTCTTTTTATTTTACTTTTTCAAACGTAGATTAGTAAAAATGCACAATATTAATATACATGTATTATATCATAATTAATTAAATGTGTCAATCCAATTAAGTGATGTAATTATTCATTAGTTCGTGTATGTATTCTAAGGAGAATAAGCTCATTCATATCTGATTTTTCCGATTAAATACATATTCACTAAATGGAACGTTTGAAATCAAGTATGTAAATTCACTAAATAACAGCACAGTGCGTTTCAAATGTCGGATACATTTTAGTTTATTTATATCTTTTACGTATTAACGACACCTGTGTGTATATATATATATATATATATTATGTATGTATGTACATATGTACGTATATACGTATATATATGTATATATGTATATATATATGTATATATATGTATATATGTATGTATATATATATATATATATATATATATATATATATATATATATATATATATATATATATATATATATATATATATATATATAGAGAGAGAGAGAGAGAGAGAGAGATTATACACATATATTTGTAGAATTTTCCAATGTGGATGTTGATAGCAATATTTATTTTGACTCAACAGGATTTCGAAATTCCCCATTCACTGGTGGCTATCGGTAGCTGTGGATTAAATAGCAAAATCAAACTTTTCTCTACAATACAAAGATGTATCTTCAAAAAATAATGAGTTGAAAGATGAAAAGCTCTTCACTCCCATAGTTATTTCTCTGTTTTGCTTTAGAAATTAGCAATTGGGAATAGTTACAACTTCATAGCCAGTTAGGCCTTTGCTTGGCGATCCTGTTTTAGACAAAAGTTTCCTTCAATAAATAGCGCGCTATTTAACGAAATACTCAATAATACTTTTTTTTTTTTTTTTTTTTTTGTCTATTCAGGTCTTTAAACCAGATTAGGATAAACCCAATTTTCAATTCGAAGAGAAAATCGTAACTGATAGCAAAACAGTGGGAAGTTATTTCTTCCAAGTGGGGATTGTCGATACTTTGACTTTTCGTCACTGTTTTCCTCCTCTCCATCTTAACGAGAAATTTGCATATCCGGAGAAATGGAACAGCTTTACATTTTTCTGGTAATTCCAGACTCGTTAATTCCAAAAATTATTTCACAAATGTAAAAAAAGGGACCCATCATTTTTAAAATTAATTTTAAAGTTAAGAGAAAACCACGTGACTCGAAAACGCTCCCTGATTGGTTGTGACATCACAGTTCACGATATTCAATGTTGACATTTTTGTTAGTAAGTGCTTTCTATTTCGGATTCTGCTTTGCTCGTGTTTTAAAATTTTCTAGTTTTCAATAATTATTTCTACTCCGACCTTTACGATAATTTTATCTATCTCGATAATGTATATATCTACATTTGTTTAAAATGTCTCTCTTACCAAACAACAGTCCAACAATCTCGCAAAAAATTTGTACCATATCAATGTTTTCCTTTTTGGAAATAATTCTTATTTAATGGAAGCGGAAATACGAGGAATCAAAATCTAAAGATATGTAAAATAATTTTTTTTTTATTTTTCAATTTTTCTTAATTTACTTCAAATATATAAGTGCTCTATTAATACTAACCACAGCTTGTAGACACTGGCAACAATGTATTTATATTTATGCACACACATATTTGTTGTTGCAGTATCACGTTTTATATATAGAAATAGAAGTAATGTTTAAGTAAAAAATTAGAAAAGGTATTCATATTTAATTTCATTGGAAGTTATGTATGAATATTATTTTGATCTGGTAAAATAAAAAATATCTGAAAAGTATTTTAATAATGTTGTTTTAAATGTTATATTAAAAAGCATTCTAAATTAAAACACTTAGATTATGCATTAAAACACCCATCATGTTTGAATATAAAAATCACCATTGTAAAAATCCCCGTTTATTATCTTTCCTAAAGGTTTACTTTTTTTTGTATGCAAAATACCAATTAGTTCATATTTACATTAAAAAAAAGGTTCATCTCATGAATTATTTTTAATTAAAACAATCATGGCTATCTTGCATTAAAGTTTCTTTATTAACCCTCCGAGTGGAACACACCGAGGAAAAAAAAGTCTCCAAAAATATGCTAAAGGTTTGTTGTGTCAGTGGCCAAAGCGTTCTATGATTTTTTACTTCACCCTTTGTCGACTAGAATGGAATAAGGAAAACCCTCCCTCGTTATTGTCCCTTTACTTCCGGTTATAAATCGATATATAAATAGACATTATAGATTGTTAATTTTTAATACACATAAAGCTAGTCAAGTGTCGAAGATCCTCCCATAAGAAATAATGGATTCTAAAAGTACAAATAAAAATATTCTTTAAGAGACTTATTTATATTTTTTTTTACAAAAGTCATCCAAGATATTTAAGTGTTGCAACTACAGATACATCAGTTACCTTAAACGAAATACTTCGAAATAGAGATTTACAAAACCTTGAAAAGCTATCAGCGTCTTTAGCTTCAGGGGGTAGGGGTGCATCCCTCAATAAATGTCAGTGACAGAGGGGTGAAGTTCCTAAACAATCGACCTGACCGTCCTACCGCAAAACTCCATGGGGGAAAACACTGGCAGAAATGTACATTACATCCATTTTCAGAGGTCGAAAATTCTACGTAACAACAGTTTTGAAGATTTCATCGGTTTGGCAGAATTGTACGTGCGAACCGCTTAGAGGGTTAAATAACTTATAGAAATGAATAAAGAAATTTTATAAAATTATAGTAGCATAATTGATATGTACATATAGGAGTATGGCCTGTGCATTTATTTGATGTTCATTTTAATAGTAGCAGAGGCTTCACGAATAAGTTGAAACCATAACTTTAAACAAATAAGAAATGCAATAGGAAAAGAGTAAATATAATTGGCATAATTTATGTAAATAGAACCTGTTTTTGATGGCAGATGGAAATGATGATGTATAAATTTCAGAATAATCAAAACCCAGATTTTATTTGTTTGTATTGAAATATGAAATCGATATTGTGCGTTTGTACTTTAATTAAAAATATATATTCACTCTACTATTTATTTAAAAAAAAATCACAAATGACTTTTTGAAATGGATGCATTGTTCAGATTGTTCATAGTACTTTTTTATACTTAAAAATTGTATTACTTTTGATTAATATATTAAATATTAATATATTTTTATTGCCTAATACAAATGTTAAATAAAAATGTATATGGTTTCTGGAATAAAATTTACATTTTTTAAGTATTATCAGTAGAGCATTTAAAAAAATATATACATTTTTTAAATTAGCCTCCAATTTAATTGAAAGAAGTCACAGTGTGAACCTCTATATTCAAGAAAGTAGGTATCTCTCAAAAAAATATTTAAATACTTTGACAATACATAATTTTAAGTTATGTATTAAATAATTATTGCAATTTTTATCCTTCTCCATAAACTCATTATAAAGTAACTATGAGAAAATACTCCAAAATGAGAAATTTTTTTTTTAAGTAAAAACAGTACTGGTTAACCAACAGCATTTATAAACGTAATATTAAAAAAAAAGAGTTTAATTTTAGTAAAATGATCTTCACAAATCCAAAGAGATGATTTTTATGATAATTTGAGGTTTAATTTCTCATCTCTTTTCATAGCATTAGTTCAAGTTTTACTTATACTGACATCTTTGGAGCGCTGAAAAATATCTTTTCATTACAATTAGTTGTCGTATTTGTACCGAGTGGCACAATACAGTATTTAGAATATCACTTTTTAATGTCAGACATAATAAAAAAATTCTATTTATGCTATTCTTTGAACAGAATCAATTAAAAAACTCGTCTTCTCCCATGTAAACAATATAGGCAGTCGGTGTTTTCATGAACTGTGACGTCACAAACTAGGCGGAGGAAAAGTAGCGTTTTCGAAAGACGTTAAAGAGTCCGATATAAAACCTATTAGAAATCCCTAATTAGGGCCCCAAATGAAATGAAAACAGGTACTATTCTGCTTACTTTTTTGTGTTCTATTGTTTAAAACTAAAATTAGAAACCGTGAAAATTCCTCATTAAGGCGAAAAATACATCCCACTAATATATATTTCGGATACTTGAATCTAAAAAATAAAATTAATAGTAACTTAGTTTTGAAGTTTGGGAATTTTGGAACTTTTTTTTTCCTACAGGGCTGATCCTGTTCTAAATTAATCTAACTTTGAAATATTTAGCTATTTTCGTATTATTTGGGGTATTTTTTTCAAATAAATTCTTTTAAACTTTCAAAAATATCATATTTTTTTTGTTTGCTATTAGTTCTCAACATATTTATAGAAAGCAATCAAAGTACTATCTTCAGATTGTGAGTTCTACAGTATATTAGAAATGTGCCAGTTACAGGTTGTATAACATTACGGGCTTTTTCTCTAAATCTATACTTCTCTTCACTATCTATAAGATTTTTAAACTAAATCAAACTAACAAATCTTTTTTCTACATTTGAATGCATTCTATGTAATGAATCGACGTAATTAGGATATTCAATATTTTTAAAAATTCAAATGCAATTAAAAGTTATTTATCTATCTTTTCAATATCGAATGATTGTTTAAATAGTTGTTGGCATTCCTTATATCTATTAATTAATTCAATTCATACGCCACATATATTTGAACATTTTAACAAAAAATTAAAATTTCACTTAGATCTCGAATTACTTTACAAATAACAAGTAATCTTAAAAAATAAAAATCTGAAAATGTACTTGTATTATATATTTTTGAAAAAACGTTCTGAAAAAATTGAAAATGTTCTGGAATCTAATGGTAAATATTTTGCCATTTGTAATATTCTTATATTAATTTTTTAGGAAGGGGCAAACAGAATACTAAGTAATGGAGAAACTGAGAAACCAGTAGCGTTTCACGAAACAACGCAAATGCTGCAGAAGCGAAAAATATTGTACGATTTTCAATTTACTCAAGAATAATTTTTTTTCTATCAAAAATTTTAATAAATAATTTTGAAATTGAAAATCTGGAACACTTTGTTAAAAAAAATAATTCAAAATATTTGCTCAAATTGGACATAAAATAAAAAAAAAACTATTTCGTGAACTACAGTTCAACTTTAATTTAATTTTCACTTGAAAACTGACACCCTTTTCTCTATTTTCTCGAATATTCCTTTATGAGCTATTAAAATTCAAAAAAGGGAAAAAGAATTCCAAAATATTTGCTCAAATACGTTTTGTGTCTCGAAACCTGACAGTTCCAACACTCCATTAGCTCTAGTTTTTGAAATATCTGGAAACAGAATTCTCCACACACCCAGTGATCCATCAAAACAACACTTGACTTGTTCTTTTGAGAAGTGCCCAGGTACAGCATTCTGTTTCTCTAGCTCTCGAAAATAGTTAATTTTTTTTTTCGCTTTGTTTCAAAACCTGTGGAAGGCTCCAGAATATATTTGGGAGTCCTTGATCATCGTTTTGCTAACGGGGTTTGTTGTTAGAACAACTTTATATAATTTTTAAAAGAAACTAATACAAGTTTTGTGGCAACGTGAACTTTAAAATCGAATTTAGTTACTGAAGATTATATTTACGTTTGTCACGTATCTAAAAGTAAAAGTCAATTCTATTCCCATTGGATCAATGAACATCACGTCTAAAGCTTAAATTAGAGAACTGTAATAAAACTATATTCCTAAAATTATTATTAACAACTGCATTATATTGTTAATGGGTTGACAATTAGGAATAGTGATACGGCATTTTGGTGATCGGTAGTGTTAATGTCTGTAACATCGAGATTTTACGTTCTATAGATTGCAATAAAAAATGGATGTGCTACCTATATGTTGTCATAATAGTCCTAAATACAATGTATGAACTCTTTAAGGTTAATCAGTTTTGAGCTCTGCACTACAGTGTTAACTATGTGTTACTGAAATTTTCGTTCTATTGAGTACAGATGCAATGTAAGGGGGGGGGGGGTTCGGTATAGCAGCCTTAAATACAGAATTTTGACTTTCCCATCCACCATCATAGAAAGGCATCGGACCTAATATCAGTCCTTTCTTCGTTTTAGTCTCACTTCAAGTAAATCTCGCCGAACGATGGCCGAATGGTAGAGTGCTGCTCTTCGGACCCGGAGTTCGCGGGTTCGAATCCCGCTGCTGGCATGGATGTTCGTAGCCGTTCGGAATCGGCTTTAAACTGTAGGTCACGGTCTCATTAGCCCTCGTGTGCAAAACAGTAGACCGTAGCGCTCCAAACCAAATCAAGTAAATCTCGAAACGCAAAATGTTAGCGTATCAAAATGTTACGAATTTCAAATAAATCTCACTCTTCACTCAATTTCAAAGTAAAGAAAATCGGCGGGCATTGGCTATGTGTCAATGCTTGGTATATGTGGTTAGTTTCTTTCGAATTATTTTCAATGACAGAGAAAAATAGTACTATTTTCAAATCCAACGTTTTATGTTGTAATGACTTCCTAAATCTGATGAATATTTGGTGGAAAGAAGTGAGGCATTTTTTAAAACATATTCTTCAAATTTCCCCATCAACCTAATTATCAATATTACCTAACTGCATATCCTCGTTTCTTGCAATCAATCAGTTACTGACTTAGAATCAGCTGACTTTGGACACGGAATCGTCTAAGGGCTGCAATAATGTTTCCCGAACACTTTGCCAAACTTGAAATTTGCCACTGAAATGAATCAAGGGCAGAATGTCTCTTTGCATTCCTCGAAATCTCTTGAAAACAACTTTTAGACCTTTAAGATAGATATTCACTCCAAAATTGAAATTAAAAAAGATTACCGATTTTGAAATTAATAATGATATATAAATTGAAGTCTAATAGACATACTCGGTGCAACTGAGCACTTATGATTGAACGTCTGAAACGTAATTGTTTCTGTTCGGGGGCTTTTGGATTTTTTGGATGAATATGAGCATATTTTTTTTTCAAAATGAACAGATTCCTACACACAACACGTGCTTTGAATGTCCCCTTTTTAATCAAAGCTTCTACGGAAAAGCATAGTATTTGGACAGCACTAATTCACCCCAATTTATTCATCAGTGATGTTTGAAAATTTCTTTTCTATTTTATTGTTTAAAATCTGACTAAGGATGGCATAATATTTACATCTGATACTTTATTATCAAAATTTGATGAATGTTTTGGAGCTAAGATTATTCTAAAAATATCGTTTCCAAATTCGGAGAGGGATTTTAACTATTAATTGAAACAGTTCTAAAAGTGACATCTCATTCAAAATATAAATTGGTAATAGTTAGACATGAATTAAAATGTATGACTACTAGCTCGTAAATTACGATCTAAAAACCCATGATGAACTCGAAGCTCTAGCGGAACTTCTTTATAGAACTTAAGATGCTATTGAAGCTTTAATTATTACATTTTCATTCCTTTGATGCTCTCATCTTTTGTAGAAGACAGCTACTCCAACCTGAATCAGGATCGTGATCAACCTTTATGTTCTGATAAAAAGAAAACTAATTCATGTATGTTGATAATTAAAGAATCGAGACTAACCTAAAGTTTTACCCTTTAAACCAAAGTTACTTTTTCGTCCGGTCAAGATATGTTCTGTTGAAACTAAGCAGAGGATGAAAACAGAATGTTTACAATTCCATTAAAGACTGAAAATTTTGAAACAGGAATGTTAATGTAAAAAATAATAATAATAAAAAACGAAGTATAAAAATAAATGTTTAGTCGTCATTTCACTCACGGAACATATTAATAGGATTAGCGTAAATTCCATAAAAAAATTCGAAATGCTTGAGAATTATGTTCTCTAGTAATATAGATGTCAAGAGGGCTTTCCATTCAAATTGTTTGAATAAATCAATTAAAAAAGTGTAAAAACGATTCTAATTTTTCAATTAAAAAAATTGGGTAACTTTTCTCCATTCCTGCTACAAAGTCCGTATTTTTACATTATTTTGCTAACACAAATACTAAGCAGTGTCTCAAAAATCCTTGTCATATAGTGGTGTTTTAAAAACAATTGAAAATATTTTTAGATAAGACTCAAATTGGCTTGTAAAGGGTTTAAAATTTCTTCCAAATAGTGTCATGTATTAGTACTACAATTATTTTGAAATGTTAACAAACTTTATATAACTCATATTCGTATGAAGAATAAAAGTAAAAAACTATGTAATCCAAACTTTTAACAGAACAGGAAATGAAAATCCAAAACAATGCAACAAAAATATAGAAAAAAGTATTTTTCCCCAAATAATTCAATTGTAAGTTATCTGAAATAATAAGTGTTTATTTTCCAAAGTTGTAGGCTATATTCTTTGAAAGCATTCGAAGTAATGATCCAACTTCCCTTGTTTTCTCTTGAGAAAACTACATAGCTTTTGTTAGAAAGATAATTTTATCAACATCTTTAGTCCCTTTACATAAAAATAAAGATAATAATGCTCTGTTGTTAGCGAAATAATTTGACAATTATTTGACTAAACACTTAGCACTTGCTTTGGAGAAAATGAGAATCTTTTTTTCCCTTCAATTTTCTCGCTTTTGATACCTACTTTATTGCTAATATTTCTTCAATGAGAGAGAGTCACAGAAGGAAAAATAGAAAGTATGAGTCATAGTATTCAGTGAAACGTTCTCTTCAATCGGGGAATCCCAAAAAGGATTGATTCTACAAACTAAAAAAATTTTTCTATGCCAAAAATATTTTGATATTTATTTTTTACTACAATATCGACATTTTCAAGAAAAAAAAATGGCATACAAAATATTTCTCATTTTAGTTAAAAAATTGGAAAATCCATCTGAATTTCGGAATTTTGCTCAAGATTTTCTGTGCAAATGGAAGAAATAAAACAAAAAAATCTACTTTTATTGTTCTTCTATTCCTCATTAGCCCTAACGAAATAATAAAACAGACGAAAATTTCACAATAGGATTGTTAACTTCAAATGAAAAGGGATATGATCATTAAATCTCTTATTTGAAAATTTCCAGACCTCTTATTTGAACGAGCATTTTTTGTTTATTTGTTATTAGAAAGTCTATTTGTTCACTAAATACGTCATCTTGAGACCGATCACAGTCATCTATATAGATGGCCTGCGCACTCAAACAAAATGGCGGCCGCCGAAGGCGGTTTCCCTTTTATAATCCGCAAGTAAATTGTGTTATGCCTTTTACTACTCAAAACATTTTTTTCAAAAAATAAACTATGGATATTCAATTATTTCACTAGCGTGAATATTTATTAGTAGAAAATTGTTTTGTTATAGATGTTTTATTTGTGTGTCAATTATATTTAAATTTTAGTTACCAAAACAACTTCATACACTACACGAGAACAGATATGATACATAGACAAAATTTTAAGCAAAGAAATTACATTTGCAAAAAATTACACAACTGGCATCTTTTTTTTTTCTTTTTACTTACCTTTCCTTAAATAGTCCCATGGAAATAAAATATCTTAACCTTTATTCATAAAATATGATCCTTTACGGATCACATTAAAGTTAAAATAAATAAAATCCTTAAGGATTATATTAAAGGCAGTGTAAAAAAACACTGTCTTAGAGTAAAATCGTAGAACAATTTATCACTGACAAATTTCATAAACTCATGCAAAAATATTATGTTGAACCAAAATTATTTCAAAATTTTTACATTTTTATTTACGCATAACATCTGATACTGATATGTACTACATAAACAATGAAACATAATTCAATAGTATATAGAGAAAAATGTAAAAATATTACAAGAAATATTTAGGAAATTTTTTTAAATTTTTCTCTTATTGGATTTTTCCTTAACTTCTTCAATATATTTTTCCGTCACTTTTTTAGAGTAGTTATTCAGAAATATTTTATAAATAGTTAAAATTATATTTTTGAAATGAAGTAAATAATCATGAAAATATAATTTAGAAAACCTGTTTATATCAGCTATTATATTTTTAAGATATGGTTAAGTGACTTATTAATAAATTGAGTTGATTATCATTTGCTATAAAATTACTGTTATATTTTAATAAAACATTTGTAAATATCTGAATGTGTACATATGTTACTTTAAGCGTAAATACAGTTGTTTTTTTAAAGTTCCTCTACCTAAAGTATCTATTAATTAAAATTTATTTATATAATTAAAGCAGCTTGCAAATTTTACTTAGATGGGAATTTTCTACTTTTGTCTGTTGGGCATAACTATTCAAAAACTTTAAGCATGCTTATTTAACTATTTTTCTACAGGTTATATGAGAACTTATCTATTATAAAATAGTACAGCATTGAATAAATTTTATATTTTTATAATAAAAATGCTTTTATAATAAAAACTTTTATAATAAAAAAATTTTATAATAAAAACATTGGTTCTGTTGATTACTTTAGACTAATTTTTTTCTTACATTTATAAATTTTCTTTTGGTAGTTAATTTTTGTTAGATATGTCTTCTTTACGCTTTGACATTCAAAATTTTAAATTGTAGAAAGTTAAAACGAAAGTCTGGAGCTTAGGACGTAAAAAATATGAAGCTGATAAATCAGAAACAATTTAAAGTGCAGATAACACTGATTCTACATAGAAATTTCCCAGATGCTGCTTTGGTATGAGAAAGAAGTTGTACATCAACTTTTATTAATAAAGCTCCTTAAAAACACATTATAAATCAATGAAGTAAGGATAAATTAATCTTTTATTGTGGTAATAATAAATAGTTTTCCTTTAAGATGAAACAGAAATTGTAATTTGTGAGTTATCAACAATGGCCAAGTTGCAATACACAGCAAAAACGAAACTTTAACATAACTTAGAATACATTTAACTCAAGGATATTAAATGTTGTATTATGTAATTATAAACTACTTAATGGGATCTAACAATAAAATGAAACTTATTTTTAAAACGATAGTTATAATATACAATATGATACAAAGAATACACTAACAATAAAACATTTTAACCATTCGAAAGTAGCGAACTTAAAAATTACCATCATTCTTATGATATACTTAATTAGAAAGCAGCTCATAAAATAATAGGAGAAACGATAGTAAAATTGCTACTTACCCTACATATAATAGCAAAATATATTTTATTTCCATAAATTTCATTTTTTTTTATTTAAAACTAGTAATTGGCAAGCATTCAACAAGCATCAACAGAATAAATAGAATACCGCCTTCGAGAGATCACGTGACCGGTTTTCGAAAAATCAGTGGGCAGGCCTTGTGTAGATGGCTATGGACCGATGTTAGGTGACATGCTGGAACGAAGTCCAAACGATTTTTTATCCCAATATAGGCAGGTTTCCATTTTAAAATTACTTAAAGAAGTTTTTTTAAAACCATTAATTGAACACTTGGATTCCGCATTTGGAAATTGAATGACACATCAAACAAAATCCTACTTTTCTTCATATATTTCATGTCCTGTTTTACAAGGCTCTTAGGTATTTTATTACAATTTGTTACTATATTGCGGCCAAATTTCGGGACAACCGAGAGGATAAATATAAAAAAATTCAACTAAACAGTTGTTGGGGAAAAAATTAATTGAAGAGATTTAGAACGAAAATCCATTTATCTATCCGCCTTTTTGCATCTGGAACTAATCCTTATTAGTTTTTCATGCTTCTTCACATGTTTTGATATATAAAAGCAGACTGATTTGTAGCATTTTAAAGGCAATTTTTACTTATGAAATTTCAAACAAATTTGTAATAAGATATAAAACGCAAGTTACAATTTTGATATAAAATTGTAGTTTCTTCCTATCCCTTTAGGTAGGATTGTTTGTAGTTGAAAAGTCCTTATGCAAGAGTTTATTAATGATTTCAGAGATCATGAATGTGAGAAATGTTAGTTGATTCATCAAAATGAGAAAACAAGAAGTCTGCAGTATTTTCTTTCTTAGGTTTTGTAGAATATATATTTTAGTAAACTTTAAAAATGTATATGGATTTTTGACTTTTTATACACCTAGTACATTATATAAAACAATGAGTATAACAGATAATTTCTTAAGCATCGGGCTACCTAGGATGGGAAGAATTTTGAAAATTACAGACAATAAACTTTGATATATTATACACACACACATATGTATATATATATATATATATATATATATATATATATATATATATATATATATATATATATATATATATATATATATATATATATATATATATATATATATATATATATATATATAAAGAGAGAGAGTGAAAATATTTCCCACCTTATGAGAAAAATTGGCTAATCGCCTTAACGGTTTCTTCAACATTCTTGATCTATTACCGATATTCTTCACCTGTTTATTATACTGAATACCACGCTACAAACTTCTGTTTCTTCCAACAAATAAATCATTTTGAAGAAGAATAGTCGTTTTATTTTATGCTCAATAAGTCGTAGATTACGGGACATTTTGTGATTATCGATGACTTTTTAAAACGATGATAGCTTTTAAACTTTTGATTAAAGATTTAGCAAAACATATGTATATAATTTTCACTAACGAGAATTTCTGCAACATTCTCGAATTTTATCGAGCTTCAAATTTGCAATATTATCGATCCAATCGCGGATTGTGAATAACGGTAAAGAAAACATCCCATCAGTTTTTTTTTTTTTTTTTTTTTTTGTCCCGGTCTCATTAGCCCTCGTGTTGCAAAAAATAGACCGCAGCACACCAAACCAAACCCATCAGTTTTGTTTCAAAACAATCAAGTGGGATCATTTTTGAAATTACAAATACTGCACATATCTCCTAATCGGATAAGAAGGCTGCCCATTAGGTAAAAGTAAATCATTTAGGATAACATAGAAATATGACCAATTACTGTCAAACAAAAATCGGAAATTGCTATATACTTATTCGAGAGGGAGAAAAATGATATCAGATAAAATATGCCTGTCCGGTAGGAAAAGAAAAACAAAACAAAATAAAAACATTCGAATCAAATGCAAACATAACTAACTATACATAAAAAAGGAAAAACATTTTTTTTAATATGAATTTACAATCCTATGGACTCTATTGCATTCTGATTTGCTAAAAATAATAATCTTTAGAAAGTTATCATTTTGAGTCGAAATGGATTTTCTGTTTAACTTCAATTTTTTGTAAATTGAAATTAACTTAACGAAATCCCGTAAAAAAACTGACCCAAACAACAAAGCAAAACCTGATTGTTGTGGTGCCTTTTATTTATACTGTGTTCATTATCGAACAGTCTTTCTTGATTTTCGTTCAACTTCTATACCAGTCGAAATCCAAAGAAATTTTCGGAAGTAATTTAATTTTTTTAAGTAAGCTATTCAATTAACAATTAATCTTTTTGGATCTAAAAATGTATTCGAAAAGTTTTGAAGGAAAATACTGCAATCTGAGCTCGTAAACTGTAGTTCCAGATAACGAGAATCTTACAGATATTAAAATCTGCTCTCGTTTATGTGAATGTAAGCTCAAAACCGGCGAGATAGATAGATATCCACAGATCCGGAAAGTTACGAGAATCTCATTTCAGAAAGTTGCATCTTCATAGTGCCATAACTAAAGGAGATATTGATTCAAAACTGTTCAAAATTCTCATTCTTTTGATCTGAAAAGGATTTTTTTTTGTGTGTGTGTGTGCGTGCGTAAACGATTGATTTTCTGAATAAGTAAGCTATGGAATTGGTCTTATGACGTCAAAACTTAGCTGTTTAAATGCTTCTCCACACTATGGGCCACTGCAAACTATTCCCACTGTGTGGAGGGGATATGGCTTATCGAGGTCGACGATGGTAGACGACAAAATGATCTGGCTGCATAAATGAATAGATTCTTTCCGTTTTTTAATTTACAACTGTTAACTTTTCCCTTTAAGTAAGATCATTTAGTTCATTACCTGTTTTATACTTTTTCCACATCTTTATTGTTTCTTAGAATAGGAATTGAACTGTCCAGAAATATTTTATGACTAAGTCGGATTGTTGGATTTTGGAGTATATAAAACGTTATGCATTATCTTTCTAAGCATAGCCGGATCAGCGATATAATGGGAAAAGTAACTGACTGACATATCGCACTTCGATAAAGGTCAAATTACCATGGCTCGGCGACTGGGAACATCAATATCAGAATCGTCGGGTTTAGTAGGCTGTTCACGTGCAGTTGTTGTGAGTCCATATCGAAAGAGGTGTATGGATGGTGAAACGACAAGCCAGCGGTTTGTGAACCACAGCGCATTCATTCCACAGGAGAGCGGAGATTGTTCACCTTGACCGAAGAGCTACAACAACCAAAATCGCCACCAGCTACAACAGTGGCAGCCCAGACAGTGTTTCTCAACACCCTGTGCAGCGGCATCGTACATTGCTATTTGTGGGACTACGCAACCGGAGGCCGAAGCATGTCCCTGCACTGACCGCACTTCATCGCCAGCTGCTTTTGCAATGGGCCAAGAAACATTGAAATTGGACATTAGCAGAATGGAAGAAAGTTGCATGGTTCGACGAATAATGTTTTCTGGTCCATCGATCACATCGACGGGCTTGTGCAAATACGCCGATTTCCAAAGAAAACCCTAGCACCCTGATGCACAGTTGGACAGGAGACAAGCGGTTAGAAGTGTATTATGGTGTGGGCAATGTTTCATGGAGCTCATGAGGACTCTATGAAATTATCCATAATTCCCATAGAACAATCCATGACTTCTGTGCTCTACGTGAATATCGTTACAGACCAGAATCACCCATTCATGACAACAATATTTCTGGTGGGGGATGGTATTTACCAACAAGATAATGCAGCATGTCAAAAGAGCCGAATTGTCAGGGAGTGGTTCGAGGAACATTCTAATGACTTTCAAGTCATATCTTGGTCTCCAAATTCACCTGACATTAATCCAATAGAGCATTTGTGGTCCCACCTGGCAAAACAAATTCATTCTGCTACGCTACCCCCTCGCAGTTTGTGGGAATTGCAGGACTCACTGGTGAGCTCTTGGTACCAGTAACCTCACACTATCTAACAGCCCCTTGGAGAGTTAATGCCATGTCGGGTGTTGACAGTGTTGAATGTTAAAGGTGGTACTACATGTTATTAATAGGGTGGTCATAATGTAATGACTGTTCGGTGTATATTGGATTGATTCAAGCTATTTCTGACCTTGTTTGGTATTTTCTTGGTTAATATTTCTTAAGTGGGGGTAGATTGGATTTCATTTCTACGCAAGTTAAGGGAAAATGCACCAAGAGGTAACTATACCATATCTGTTCTGTAAAAAAATATCACAGTACAAGTGTTATCCTTTAAATATTATATTTTAGATAAAAGTCTAATGTTTATTTTACATTTCATATTTTTAACCCAATTATTGCTTCTTTAAAGATTGTTTGTTGGTTCTAAAGTATAAAAACATTCTTTGTTTCAGAATTAGTCATTAAGCCTGATCAAAAACTACATGCACAACATTTAGCTAAACATCATCATTTATTTTCTTTATAAATGAATCTCATTTTTTTTTTGTCTCATATTTATATTTCGCTATCATCTTTATTTAGCTATTGGGCTTTATTTGTTGGGGAAAATGAGTCTACTGATTTTGGTTGAACTTTCTTCGGTGTTTAGTTGGATTAAAATTTTCTTGCGCTTATTTACTAGGTTTATGTGAAATAGATGAGATCTTATTTATAACTTGAAAAATGACGAATTAAACTATGTTTTTCGGGAGATGTGCAGAGAAGATGAATGGCTGAGAAAACGAAAAGAAAAACATAATGAAGAAATTGTAGAAACTGAAGCTGAAAAATTATTTTAGCGTTGTCGAGTAATAGGGGAATTTGGCATTAACAAGTAATAGAGAAATTTGATTCTTGCTCGCTCATTATTTGTTCTCCTTTCTACTGATTGAAAAGAATCTCACCATCTGAGTCTTAAATATAAATCAATGCACCTGTTGTATTGAAGCGTATGTTAGTTACGAGAAAGATATTGTATAGAAAGAAAATAATGACTCGAAAGTACGAAAAAAAAGCAAATGCTTTAATAGTTGCAAAAGATATCTCTAGTAGAAGAAGCCAAATATTTTTGTCATTTTTTCCAGTTATGAAATCGATTGAAAAGGAACTTTTACTTTAATTACTCTCAATAAATGAAATTCAGTTCATTTAAATTTAAATGAGGCTGGACATTTTTAAAGAAAACAGCTGAATGTGAGAACCTCCTACATAGAATGGATTGCATATTATTAGTTCTTGTCGAGATTTCAAATTCGGTAAATATTTGTTTGGAGTTTAATTCATTTGGGAAATACTTTATTTTTTAATACATCGGGGTCAAATTAATTAGCTAATTGGTTTATTTAAAGCGGTGCTTTTTCTCTGTCTTACGGTGCACCTTCAAATAGCAGCAGTCACCATGGAAAAATGCCTTTTATAATTATCCTTTGACAACTAAAGATGTATAATTGATATTAACTCAAAAAAGTTTTTGTTTGCTTAAGATATAATTGTTGGTCTAACTAGGAAAAACTTAATTATAAATTTGTTGCCTATTTGAATAGGAAAACTACATCAACATTTTCTGCTGATTAATACTAAAATAGTTTGATAGAAACTGGCAATATATTTGTACCGAGTATTGTTCTCATAAATAAAAGCTGGTATCCCTATCATCTTATTAACTGGAAATTTCAATGACTTCCTTATTTTATTTTAACATTTAACTTGTTTATTTTGTGCCCTTGAACTCTTTACTTCGTGTTGGGTCCTTATAAGATTCAGGACAAACTACATAGAAATAAATTGTTGTCTTTCGTTTTGTAGAACACCTGAAAGTAAGATTTGAAAGCATATTATTATTGAAAAATCGCTTACAATCAATTTTTGAAAAGTATAATAATTTCCATTTGTCAATACGACTAGTCAATTCTCCCTTGAGACAGATTTCAATTCGAAAAATAAGCTTCTCAACTGCAAACTAAAGTGCGATTATTATTTCACTAAAGCAGGTAAAATTAGCACTGTGAGTTCAAGTCCAACTAAGGTGGGGGATGTTTGTAACAGAAGCTCCCGGTCAAATTAGATATTCCGCTCGTATTGCAATAGATAGACCGTAGAGCTCTAAACTAAACCAAACTCCAAGGCTATCTTTACGTCCTTACGCTTGTTAACTAAAGAACTTTTTATTTCTTCAGAAGTCGGGGAATAAATATAAAATATATCCTTTTATTCCTTTGGAGAAAAAAACACTTTTTTAAATTAAGATTTGAATGATTTTCTTTTTTTTTCAAGTTTATCAAGATATACTGCACTTAATGGATAGCAGATAATCCCCCCAACTGTTCCATTTGTGCTAAATCAATGAATATCCTTTTTAATTTAGATTGGTCTCCTTCCGGTAGTGTTAGTATTAGTTTTCACTCAATTTGAGGGACTTTTTATACAAAATTACAAACTACAAAATGTTCTGAATCCAAAAGGAATCTTATCTCCAGTTCTGAAAACATATTTTAAATTTCTTCTACTGTAATATTGTATCCAAATGATAATGCATGCTTAGTGAAGTGCTACAACGAGATTAGCATTAACGACTTAATAAGTAGATTAGGGAGGCCTGCAAATAAATAAATAAATAATTCCTTTCAAGAAAAATACATAAATATTTCATAGTCCTTCTAAAAAAATTGTTAATTTTCCGAGAGCAAAAGGGTAAATGGAATAGTAAAATTCTTCTTCTCTCAAATAACAATACACTTGTCCGGCGAGCGTTTAAACTTAAAATATCAAAATGATTGTGCTCTTTTGCACAGAAAACTAAATTTTTTATCCTGAAACTCCTAGGAAAATATGGAGACTTGTTGCAGTATAATCATGTAAATTAGTTGATTGTAGGAAAATGCCTGTATTCCTAAACACATTGAATTCCAATCACACGTCAGATCGTGATGTGATGTTATCCCCAAAGCGAGCGAGAAAATTCTTCTCTGACTGTTTATTATCCAGTTCATTTTGCATTGTATGCAAGGTATTTCGGCTGGTATTGGCATGAAGGGTTGATCAGAAACTAGGTATAAATAATCATGGTTTGTGTTACTTTTTATATAAAATATAATCTTGATTTGGCATTTGGGTCCAATTTATTTCCATGTCAAGGCATTAATAATTAATATAACTCCAGTAACCGGCAGTCAATGCTTTAATTAGTTTGCCTCATATGATACCCCAAAACTATAAATAAAATTAATAATAGAATTAATAATAAAATTAATTAATAAAATAAATTAATAATTTATAATAGATATGACAAATAACTTTGAACCTTAATCTGGAAAGACTAAGTTAAAGATCTAAAAGTTGATCGAAAAACCTTGATTTTTTTCAAGTAATAGACTAATACTGCAGACCATAGAATGAATGCACAATCTTAGACAAAATAAACGATGCACCAATAAAGAATAATCCAAATGAGATGAAAATTGGTAGATGTGATGTGATGTGCAAATGATTGCAATTTGAGAAAAACTGAATGATTTATTCAAGAGATAGAGCTTCAAAAAGTGAAAACTCAACTCGTTTGTTTTCCTCTGACTCTTATGCAAGCAATTATTCGGCTTGGCATTGATTGATAGAGGGGGCAGATGTCCTCATGAGGGTTATTGGGCTAAATTCCCATAATGCCCAAACGTGCTTAATAGGAGATAGATTCGACGACCTTGCTGGCTAAGGTAGTGTGCGGCAAGCAGGAAGAAAATCAGTAAAAACACGTGCAGTGTGGGGTGTAAAACTTCGTCAACATACCGTTGTGCTGTAAGGGTTTCAAAGGGGTCCTTCTATGAAATGAAATGGCGCCCCAGACCACCACTCTTGGTTGTCCAACTGTATGCCGGAAGACAGTCAGGTTGGTATCCCGCCGCTGTCCGGGACGTCTCCAGACGCGTCTTCGCTGGTCATCGAGGCTTAGTTCAAAGTGGTATGCACTGAAGACTATTCTACTCCAATTAGTGACATTCAAGTTCGAATGAGCCTGACACCACTGCAAACGGGGTTGTCGTTTTACAGGGGTCAATGGTAGTCGGTGCAAGAGGCGCCGTGACCTCAGCCCCTTTCTGTGAACCTCTCGTGAATGGTTCTTGCGGTCACTGAAGCACTAGTTGCACGTACAATGGATAATAATGATGCATCTGGGGCTGTGAGTGCCGCTCGGACGATTGCTCGGTCCTCACGTTCTGACGTTTCTCTAGGCCGACCGCTTCCTTCTTGACGCTTCGGCCATGGTTCACTCATTCCTAACAACATCGTTTAATAGTGGCATCGATTCTGCCCCAATGTCCAGTGATTCACCGATTATACCAACCAGCTTCTTTGAGCCCTACTACACGTCCTCTCTCGAATGTTGGCATCTGTGCATATCGTTCGCGCACCTGTATGCGAAGCATTTATCATATATCATTTAGTCAGTTCCCATACTGTATTTCATCTGTAACCTTTCG
>CM063502.1:161930208-162052385 GCA_032207245.1 Pardosa pseudoannulata
GCAATATTTTATTTCTTTTATCATCAATATTTTTTCAATAATCAACTGCAAGGGTTTCTGAACAACAGTTTTAAAAAACAGGCAAGAAACATTTTAAATATTTTATGTTTAATGATTATTTTTGTATGATGGGTGACAATAGGTATTGGTTAGTCTTAACAATTTATTATAAAGTTCTAAATTTTTAGATGTAACGATTTAAACCAGCCCTTCAATTTTAGTGTAAATAATATTACATATTTTTTAAAAATTTATTTGCTGTGGTAAAGAGTAAATTAATACAATAATAGTGAAATTGAGCTTGTAAGCCTAAAAATACATGTGTTTACATGGCTGTTTTTTACATCTGCGACTGAAAATTTTCTTCCACCTTTCACTGTGCACAAAATCTAAATTTATATGAAACTTGGACCAAGGATGGACCACCTATTGCATTATATGGCTGCACAGAGTCACGGTGGATGCATGATACAATGTTTGAATCTTGTATGTGAGATTTTTTTCAAACAAGGGGAATACCTGAAAAAATCCATTCTTTTGATATTTGATGATCACTTGACATATGAGACAGTAAAACAAACGATGGACAATAGAATCACCATATGCTGGCTCCCATCAAATCAAGTCATGCCCTGCAACCTTTGGATGTCGAAGTATTTGCCTCTATGAAGTGTGGCTGGAGAAAAATCCTGAAGATGTGGAACACGAAGATCTCTCTTCAAAATGTATCCAAAGCGACATTCCCTAATCTGCTGAGTTATTTGACACTACGGAGGAAAATATAGTTTTTTTTTAAGTGAAATAGAGTGCGGAGTGAGAAATCCCGCTTTTTCTACACATTTTACCCCACCAGACCCTATTATTTTTATTATTTTTTAGTTATAATGACAAAATCTTAAGGAAACTATAAAATAGATGTAAAACACAAATCATGATGGTTCCTTTAGTTTATTCTTCTAAAAATTGTTCTCCCTCAACAAACTTGCAAATATATCTGTCGCTATCGAAGGGAGGTCAAATTAAGGAGTAAATGCCTCATGAATCAACAAAGTAAAAATAAAATTCAGCTAAATAAAATTAAATTCAGCTGACTTTTTCAATTATAACACAAATTGATTTTTTCAAATTATATAGACATATTTTTTTTTCTTGAATACATAATTCTACATATCTATCTGAAATAATTTGTCTTCTTTATATTCTTGATCTTTCTCCTCTTCAATCAAACACATTATTTAAGACAACAAAATTTAAGTATTGTTTTACTTTTCAAATGAGTTTAAATATCAGTGTGTCCATCAATGGAACACTGCAGTTCTTACATATTATAAAACTAATAACTAGGATTATTCGAAATTATAACATGGATTGAACTTCAAAATTTCGGCACACATATGGGATTTGGCTTGGTTTAATTTAGGAGCGCAACGGTCTACTGTTTTGCTCACGTGGGGAAATAAGACCGGGAACTACTGCTTAAAGCCGATTCCGAATGGCTACGAACATCCATGCCATCAGCAGAATTTGAACCCATGAACTCTGGTATCGAAATTGTAGTCACGACGTAATCCTCGGAAAGGACTTTTTGGAAGCTTCTCAAGCTGTGATAGACTGTGGCAGAAGTGAACTGTTGATAGAAGATACTGGCCAAGAAACCAAGGCACTAGACGCCTGGAAGGTGTATGCCTCGAAGGAATACAAGCTTAAGCCACGCTCAATGACAAGAATAGCAGTATCAGGATTAGATATCGGAAGAAACATAAGCGTAATCGTGGATGGCAAAAGACACTTGCTGCTCGAAAGAAACCTTCCTATACCATATATGGTATCCTCATACCATAATGGACGAAGTCAGATTTGGATTGCTAACATGCAAGCCAAAGAACAAGTCATTCCTTAAGGAATGTGCGTAGGCGAAGCTGAGCTTCTGGATGAAGGGCACATATGCGAGATTGCGGAAACAACAAAAAGTACGAGTACTCTGCAGGAGCTGACGAATTCAAATACAGATTATACCAAGATGATATCCCCTGAGTTGAGCAGCGAAAGAAAAGGCAAATTAGTCGAGCTCATACAAGCCTTTTCGGAAATCTTTACAAAAGCTAACAAGTCGACAGCCGCAAAGACAAATGTGAAACACAGGATTAATACGGTTGACCATGCTCCAATTTACCAAAGGGCTTACCGAGTTTCACCGACTAAAAGACGTATAATTAGAGAAGAGGTTCAGAAAATGCTTGACCAAGGTATTATCCAGCCATCTGAGAGTCCGTGGTCATGTCCTGTGGTACTCATAAGGAAAAAAGATGTAAGCTGGCGTTTTTGCGTGGACTATCGCAAACTGAATAGAATAACGAAGAAGGATGTTTATCCTCTGCCCCGTATTGACGATACTCTAGACTGTTTAAAAGGCGCCAAGTTCTTTTCTTCCATAGATCTCCGATCTGGTTACTGGCAGATAGAAGTGGATGAAGCGGATCGTGAAAAGACTGCCTTTATTACTCCAGAAGGTTTATACGAATTTAAAGTCATGCCGTTTGGACTTTGCAATGCACCGGCGACTTTTGAAAGAATGATGGATAATTTGCTACGCCATCTTAAATGGACTATGTGCCTATGTTACTTGGACGACATAGTAGTTTTCTCAGAAAGTTACGAAGACCACCTTATCCGATTAAGGACAGTTCTGAAATGCATTCAAGAAGCTGGACTCATACTTAACCCCAAGAAGTGCCTTTTTGCTGCTAAAGAAGTAAAAATCCTAGGCCATCTCGTACCCAGTAGCGGTGTCCGTCCAGATCCTGACAAAGTGAAAGCCGTGACCTATTTCCCTACTCCGAAGAACTTACATGACGTTCGAAGCTTTCTTGGGCTTTGCTCCTACTTCAGAAGTTTCATTAAAGGCTTTTGCTATCTCGCCGAGCCCCTGCAGGTGCTTTTGAAAGGCGATGCGAAATTTCATTGGGGTTCTAAAGAGGTAGAGGCTTTTGACAACCTGAAGAAGGCGCTTACATCTGATGCAGTATTGGGGATATTCGTCGAAAGATGCCCTACAGAAATTCATACAGACGCCAGCGGATATTGTATTCGAGCAGTTCTATTTCAAATTCAGAATGAAGTCGAAAGGGTCATAGCGAACGCCTCGAGGACCCTGACAAAGGCCGAAAAAAATTATTCTACTACAGAACGGGAATGCCTTGCCGTCGTATGGGCTATCAATAAATTCCGACCATACCTGTTTGGAAGACATTTTACGGTTGTGAAAGATCCCCATTCATTGTGCTGCCTTATGAATCTCAAGGATCCCTCAGGCGGACTGACAAGGTGGTCTCTTCAACTCCAAGAACATAATTTTTCAGTAAAATACAAATCGGGTAGGAAGCATAACGATGCCGGCGCTCTCTCAAGGAATCCTGTAGACGAAGAGACTGAGACGCAAGATCAATTTTTAGCTGTAACCACGAGTATAGACCTCGCTGTCGAGCAGAAGAAAGATACAGACATAGCAAAAATGATCCTTCCTAAGATCGGCTCATCCACCGAAAGGCAATTTGAGTTAATTGATGGAATCCTATGCAGAAAGAATTTTGATCCAGCTTGAAAGACATGGTTACCCGTCATTCCCAAACATCTACGTGCAGACATACTTAAACATTTTCATGACGCGCCTACCGCAAGGCATCTTGTCTTTGCGAAAACGTACGACAGGATCCGGAAAAGATTTTATTGGCCGGGAATGTACCGAAATGTTGTTAGATATGTCATGCATTGCCGAGAATGTCAAAGGAAAAAATCAGTTCCACAACTACCACCTGGACGCTTGGTTTCTATCCCTCCTGCTGTCGCACCTTTCCATCGAATTGGGATAGATCTGCTTGGGAGATTCCCTAAATCTGCCAATGGAAATAAATGGATCGCAGTCTGCACCGATTACTGTACACGCTATGCAATAACAAGAGCTCTACCAATAGCTGAAGCCGAAGAAGTAGCCAAGTTCCTGCTCGAAGAGATTCATCTAAAACATGGAGCTCCTTGAGTCATTATTACAGATCGTGGTGCCGTTTTTCAATCCAGACTTGTTTCCGCTCTGGTCGAATTGAGCAATATCGATCATCGCATGACGACGGCGTATCATCATCAGAAAAATGGGTTGACGGACCGCCTTAACAAAACTCTAGCCGATATGTTGTCCATGTATGTTGATACCGAACAGAAAAACTGGGAAGAAATTCTACCATTTGTGACGTCCTCCTATAACACTGCTAAGAATGAGACAACAGGATTCACACCGTTCTACATAATCCATGGACGTGAAGCCGAAACAACGCTGGACACGATGTTTCCATTCTGCCCTGATGATGCCACTAACGATTACATAGCCAAGACCATTTCCAGAGCAGAAGAGTCGAGACAGTTGGCTCGAACGCATACGCTGAGAGAGCAAGATAAAGACCGTCGACGTTATGACTCTAAGCACCGAGTGGTGTCTTATAGTAATGGAGAACTCGTATGGGTTTATACCCCGGTCCGAAAGGTCGGTCTTTCAGAGAAGCTCTTAAGGAGGTATTTTGGTCCCTATCAAGTGTTGCGCCGTTTATCCGACGTTACCTATGAAGTGCAAGATTTCGATCTTGCCTCCCGAAAAAGAAAACCAAAAGACGTTGTCCATGTTTTACGTAAGAAGCCGTACCATGATCCGACGAAGCAGACCGAAAGTGAAGTTGGACGAAATATAGGTGTAGTTCTTCTGGAAGAGAAGGCAAAAGAAATTTACAAGTTACCTTTGACACGCTCCAGATCTAAATAGCAGCGAGACGCTGTCTTTTTGAGAAAGGGGCAATGCCGAATAAAGAAGCTTAGCCAACGACTCAGTGGCCGAATGGTCAAAACACGCGATCCAGTCCCGAAGATTGTGGGTTCGGTGCTTGCCATGTCTGTTTATCCAAAGTACGGATTTTTAATTTAAAAATGTTATTTATTATTTCCTTATGTTTCCTTATGTTCTTGAACATTCTAGATCTTTCTTTAATGCGTAAATTAGTTATTTCTCGAATATTCTGTTCGGGTATACAAGCTGATACCCACTAGTTGTAGGCAACTTCTCGATCCTGTAAAGTTGTGAGTTGATACTTAGCTTTAATAAATTGTTCTGTTAAGTTAAACGGTGTGTTCATTCGAATCTTCGTGACTATATATGTATATATATGTATATATATATATATATATATATATATATATATATATATATATATATATATATATATATATATATATATATATATGTATATGTACGTATATATATGTATGTGTATATATATAAATATATGTATATATATATATATATATATATATACATATGTATGTGTATATATATATATATATATATATTGTAACGATCAGTTACATGACCCCAAAGAAGGAGGAGCCCGAAGGTGACCTTTCGCCGTGGACTGACGATTAGCCTCAAATAGAACCAGGTGGTCTAAGTACCTTAATTGAAAACTGTTCGTTGCCGGCGCCTTATCGTCTAGGCAATGTGAATCTGCTGAATGGAACGCCGCTGTGAAAAGAGTGTAAATAATTACAGTGCACCTTGTTGACCATTAGCGGTAGCAAAAGGCCATTAAGTTTTTTAAGTCGGTGGATCTGAAGACTGCCTTTCGACCACATCTAGAAACAGAACAGCTGATTCTAGGCTTGGGAGTGACCGGAAGATTACGTCAGCCTGGAAGTTTCCCGAAGAACCGAGCAAAGGGAGCGAGTGCCGCTATGAAAGGGAGGCTTTTATTCTTCTAGAGGCTTCTACCTGATAGAGCCTGGTTGCTCAAGGACCGCTCGTATCTCCGTGTCTGGAGTTTGTTTTTTTTTTAGAGACCGCCAGCGTCTCTGTTGCTAGGAAGTCGACCTTCGACTTGGGAATTCCTTTCCCGTTATTTGCTAATTTTTAGTTAACTTCTTGCATAGTAGTAGGCAGCCGAGAGTGACTTTGCTCTCGAATTTGGATCGTCTTGCATCCTGAGATTTTCTTCACGAATCCCAGCGTGATACGCACTCAGAACTTTCGAACCTTGCTGTGAAAGCCTACTGCGTTAATCGTCAGTCGGAGTGATCGTGTCAGCATTATTCCTGGCACTAATTAGTAAACAACTCCTGTGATTGGAAGCCCTAGCTGTACTGTTCCGGTATCCCACGCATCCTAAGTGGGTGAATATCATCTCTGTACGAGATGCCAGAATGTTAACATCCTACTGAATTTGTACATAACTGTACATAAATTATTCGATTGAATAAAATATTTAATCTAGATTACCTGTGTTTCTAGCCTGTTTCATTGACGTCCTCTCCTACTACATTCCCAGTACGTTACAGGCTAGTGGTATTTAAAATTGGTGGCAGCGGTGGGACGGTAAACAGTGAAGTCTAGGTGAAGAAAGTTTCGCATGAACTTAAGTTTCGATAGTGAAATTGTGCAACCAAGCATCAGAGAAGAAATTTTGCGTTCCGAATCTGAAAATGACCAACCAATGAGTAACCAATTCTGTTCTCTTGTATTGAACCAACAGTGTATTTAGTATAGGTTGTGCTAGGAATTTAGATAGATTAGAGTATAGTAAATTGTGTTGCATTGTGTTTAAATTAAATGTAGATAAATTGAAAGAAATCATAAATTGGTATACAAATGTTCTATACAGTGATAGAAAATAATTTCAAAGACAGGAATTATTGACTAAGGTGAACTAAAGTTTTTTAATTAAGAGTAAAGTTGAATTAAGAAATTTTGTGTGATAGTATTGTGCATAAATTAGAATTTTGAAATTGTGTATAAATTATAATTGTAATTGATATTTAATTTGAATTTAACTGATCATAAATAAGATTTTTAAACTGTGTATATATCTCTGTGTATATCAGAATTTTTTATATCGAATATAATTTGGAATTTTGAAATTGCATAAATTGAAAATTTTAAATTGTGTATGATGGTGTTTGATTTAAATTGTTTAATAAGAAAAGAACAATTATTGAGTTGAGAACATTGCTTAAATTAAATATATTAGTTAATCAATTATCATAATTTTGAACTTGAGAAAACTGTTAGCACAATATAAGAGAATATTTTACGTATTTATTTTTGTATTGTGTGCTTTTTTGCTAGGGAAATTCATAATGTTTATTGTTTTGGTTTTCAAGTGATTATTATTGTGTGAATTTGAAATTTTGGAATTTGGCTTAAACGTTCGAATATCTAGTATTATTTGAATTGTGGTAATTAATATTGTATTTCACGAATTGTTTGAGTAGTAAGTTTGTTAGGATTTTATCTCACCATGAGTTATTTAAGTAAAAGTCGTAAGGCAGATCTCCTTGAGTTAACCAGGGAAATGATAGGGGAAATAGACGGAACCCTGACCATAAAACAACTTAGGAGGCTAAATGAGGAATCAGAAGGGTATGAACCCACCTTTGTGGAAGGATGCCTGGAAAACATTATCGAGATTCGGTTAGAGAAAGAAGCGAGAGAAGAGAAAGCGAGAGAGAGAGAAAGAGAAGACAGGAAGATAGAATTAGAGAGAGTAGAGAAAGAGAGGGAGAGAGAAGAGAAGGAGAGGGAGAGACAAGAGAGGGATGATGAGAGAGCGTTCGATTTAGAAAAATTAAAATTTAACCAGGAACGTAGGAGCGCTAATGAACTGTTAGAGGTGCCAAGACCCTCAGGGGCATCTTTGCGGAACCGGTTGCCACAATTTAATCCGGATGAGACGGACATAAATTTGTATCTTTGTCTATTCGAAAGACAAGCAGAATACTTGAAACTACCTGAAATTGAGATGGCAGGGGAACTTATTTCATTATTTCCGCTTTCAGTGTGAAATATTATTTTAAGGGAAAAGGCAGAAGAAACGCGGGATTATAAATTTGTAAAGAAACTCCTCTTAGAACGCTATAAATTATTGGCGGAAGCCCTGAGGCAAAAATTTGTACAACATGTACGAAAATCGGGAAATCTATGGAAGGATTACCTTTTTGAGATACGCACGTATCTAGAAGGTTGGGTATCCAGTTTAGGGGTGACAACATATGAAGGTCTACTGGATTTAATGCTAGTAGATCAGTTAAAACGGAAGATGGGGAGCGAATTCAAGGAATTCCATCTCAAAGAATGGGAAAGTTTGGCTCACCCGACATCGTAGCGGACTTAGGAGACAAGTATGAATTACTTACGAAACCCGGGAAGTCCCAAACGCAAGGGAAAAAATTTCCGGATTCTCGCCCCCCTAATTTTCCCAAGTTTTCAGTACCATTCAAGGCAGCAGAAATTATCAGACCCCCTCCCCAGGAAAAAGTCGAAATTAAGAATAAAAGGCCAAAAACGCCGAGAATAAATGAACTTAAACGTCGGGATTGGGGGAATAATAGGGAGTTCGAAAAGAAAAGGAACAAAGATATTATTTGTTTCCAGTGTGGAGTCTCTGGGCACATTAGACCTGATTGCCCGGATTAAAACGCAAGGAAGAATTAAATGCTATCAATACGGGAAGTGAGGTAGTAGATCCGCTGGCACCCTATGTTAGTTTGGGCACTGTAAACAATCAAACGTGTCAAATTTTAAGAGACAGTTGGGCTAGCTATGACGTTGTCTGTAGACGATATGTTAGGCCGCAAGATTTTACAGGCGACACGGTATGGGACACTCAGCCCTTGGATATTCAAGCTATAAACTTACCGGTGGCGAGAGTCTCGTTAGGTACTAAATATGGAAATATAGATACAAAGACTTGCGTCATCTCTGATTTCTCGAATCAACAACGATATATTTTGGGAAATCTGACGGCTGCATTATTGGAAGAGAAAAACCGAGAGAGTACTAAACTGGTTAATGCGATTACTAGGTTGTAGTCGAAACCCTCGAGGTACACTGGAAGTCCGATGGGGAAGAATTTAACACCCCCTAAGCACAGAAGAGGGACCCGCATTGTTACAAGACACAAGCAAAGAAACTGAATACGAGCTCTCAATTGTCAACTTGACCGACGCAGAACGGGGTCTTTTGAATGTAACCCCAGAGGAATTTGCGGTCAGCCAAGATAATTGCTCTGAGACTAGGGAATTGAAGGAACGGTTAGGAAATGTACCCGATGGAGTTGCGCATAAAGGAATCTTACGGAAAAACGAATTGTTATGCAAAATTCCGGTAAACCATTTAGGAGAGGAAAAATGTGTTTTGGTTGTACCGCAGGGGTTACGGGAGAAAATTTTGGCTCTTTGCCACGAAGATGCTGGAGCTCAACAGTCGTAACTAAATAGAAACAACGCCTCGCTAAATTGTTTTATTGGCCGAAATGTTATCAAGATACGGAAATGCATATTAAGTCGTGCCATGCTTGTCAGCTAGTAGGGAATGCTATTGATACAAAGAAGGCGCCTATGTGATTAACACCGATAATTAGTGAACCTTTCACTAAAATTAATATAGATGCTTGTGGGCCGCTACCCGAATCTGAAAATGGGAACCGGTATATAATCACCGCGATATGCCTGGCTTCTAAATACCCGGAAGCGGTGCCAGTGCCAAATATAGGTTCTGTAGCGGTCACTGACGAGCTTTTACAGATTTTCGGGCATCTAGGGTTTCCGCGCGAAGTTCAATGTGATAATGGCTCTTCGTTTGCAAGCCACCTCACAACGGAATTTTTCAAACGGTTCGGGATCAAAGTGACCCACAGTTCAGTAGGTCATCCTCAAAGCAACCCAATGGAACGGTTCCATCGCACATTGAAACGACTGCTTAGAGTGTTATGTCTAGAGAGCGGTGAAAGTTGGGAGCGACACCTTCCTAGTACATTATTAGCGCTACGGACGGTTGTCCATGAGAGTACCGGGTTTTCACCAGCCAAACACCTGTACGGGAAAAATCTCCGAACGCCAGAAGTTTTATTATATGAGAAATGGTTGGGAGAAACCGATGTAGAGAATCCTGTTACCGAACATATCTTAACACTCATGAATCGGCTTAAAATAGCCCGGGAACTAGCTGTGAAACGTATGGGGGAATTGCAGAAAAAATGGAAAGAAACCTATGATAAGAATGCAGTAGTTCGTAACTTTGTTGTAGGTGATTTAGTTTTAATATTTTCCATGGCGAGGCCTAACAAATTAGCGCCTAAATGGATCGGGCCAGGAACAATAGAGGCTCTAATCTCCGATACAAATTATAGAGTCCAACCCCCAGGACCACGAGCGAAATCAAGTAATTATCACGTGAACACGCTTAAACCCTATGTAAGGAGACCAGAATCTATCAATTGGATATGTGAGGAGAGAACAGAGGGAAAGCGACCGAAGATGATTTTTAAAATTCACGCGATTGAAAGGGGATTCTCTGATATTGGCTAGAATGAAGTAGTACACGAGAGTGAAATAGGATCTCGTCTAACTACAGACCAACAGCTGGCATTAAAGAGACTATTATGTAAACATGCGAAATAGTTTTCAAATAATCCAGGGAAAACTGATATGGTAACCCATGATATTGAGTTAATCTCGAATAAAGTAGTTCGATCCCGACCTTATAAGGCATCTTACCGACAAAACGAGATATTAAAAACTGAGATCGAAAAAATGTTAAGCTTTGGAGTAATAGAAGTGGGAAGCTCCGATTACGCTTCTCCTATGATACTTGTGCAAAAAGGAAGGGCGGGAACAGCGCCCCTGTATAGACTACCGTAGGCTGAATGAAGTGATTCGGACGGAATATTATCCGTTACCGAATATCGAAGAGCGTGTAGAACTGGTCGCAGGATCGGATTTTATTTCGGTCCTTGATCTTGCCGAAGGTTACTGGCAAATACCGCTGACGAAAAAGGCCCAACGAATAGCGGCGTTTGTCACGGCGTTTGGGACGTACCGACCACTACGAATGCCGTTTGGTCTCAAAAACGCCCCCTATTTCTTTAGCGAGTTAATGGCTGACGTTTTGAATGGCTGTGAAGAGTATGCGGTCCCCTATATCGATGATATAGCAATTTTCTCAAAAACCTGGGACGAACATCTGTGCCATTTAGCCGATGTTCTGACGCGAGTGACAAAGGTGCAGCTGAAAATTAAGTCTTCGAAATGCCGGTTCGCTCAGAATCATGCAGAATATTTAGGGCATATGGTAGGAGGAGGATACCGAAATCCGGCAGAACTGAAGGTCCAATGCATCCGGGATTTTCCTCGTCCTGACACGAAAACTAAGATACGCGCGTTTTTAGGGCTAACGGGATACTACGCCCACTACATTCCTAAATATTCCATCATTGCCACGCCATTAACTGACGCATTAAAAGGAAAAGAGCGACGGGGTCAAATAAAATGGAATGAGCCGTCCTAGAATGAGTTCACTGCATTAAAGAGGCACTAACGAAATCGCAGGTGTTGCCCGCCCCGAATTTCGAATTACCATTTATCGTCCAGACCGATGCGTCAGATATGGGAATAGGAGTAGTGTTAGCTCAACACATTGACGGAAAGGAGCATCCGATACTGTTTCTCAGTAGAAAATTTAATACTGCGGAACAGAAATATTGCGCTACTGAAAAGGAATGTGCTGCGATTATCTTTGCATTAAAAAAACTACATTTCTATCTGGATGGGCGTGAATTCACAATACTGACAGATCACAATCCATTACTTTGGCTCCAAAAGAATGCGAGCTCAAACAGTAGCCTATTCCGATGGCAGCTGGTGCTGCAACAGTTTAGCTACAGTGTGGTTCACAAACCCGGCACACACAACATTATGCAGATGCATTGAGCCGCTGCATCGCGTAAAATGTAGTAAGAGATGTAACTTGTACATACTCGCATATTGTCTTTTGTGTTTGTAATTATATAGTATTATAATTTAGTGTATTAAGCCAGAAATATAGTTATTGTTTTTTTGTATTATACTGTATATTAAGTATCTGAGTCACTGTTGGTTCCTTACGAGGAAGATCAGAGTTGCAGTTCTCCACGAGAATCTGTCTGCAGAACCGAGATCCACTCTGTGGAAAAATCTTATCCGAGGGGGGGGGGGAGTGTAACGATCCGTTACATGACCCCAAAGAACGAGGAGCCGAAGGTGACCTTTCGACGTGGACTCACGATTAGCCTCTAATAGAACTAGGTGGTCTAAGCACCCTAATTGAAAACTGTTCGTTGCAGGCTCCTCTCGTCTGGCCATTGTAAACCTGCTAAATGGAACGACTTTGTGAACGAGTGTAAATAATTAAAGTGCACCTTGCCGCCCATTAGCGGTTACAAAAAAGGCCATTAGGTTGTTTAAGTCGATGGATCTGAGGAAATGCCGTCGACACATCTGGAAACAGTACAGCTGATCCAAGGCTTGGGAGTGACCACAAGATTACGTCACCCGGGTTCTGGAAGTTTCTCGAAGGACCGAGAAAGGAAGCGAGTGCCGCGATATAAAAGGAGGGACAGGACCAGAACGGAGGCTTTTTGTTTCTTCTCGAGGCTTCTACCTGCTAGAGCCTGGTCGCTCGTATCTCCGTGTCTGGAGTTTGTTTTTTTTAGAGACCGCCAGCGTCTCTGTTGCTAGATAGTCGACCTGCGACTTGGGAATTCCTTCCCCGTTATCTGCTAATTGTTAGCTAACTTCTTGCATAGAAGTAGACAGCCGAGAGTGACTTTGCACTCTAATTTTGGATCGTCTTGCATCCTGAGATTTTCTTCACGAATCCCAGCGTGATACGCACTCGGAACCTCCGAACTTGCTGTGAAAGCCAACTGTGCTAATCGACAGACGGAGTGATCGTGTCAGCATTAGTCCCGGCACTAAATTAGTTCCTAACTCTTGTGATTGGAAGCCTAGCCTTACTGTTCCGGTATCCCACGCATCCTTGTGTGTGAATCTTATCTCTGTACGAGATCCCTGAATGTTATCATCTACTGAATTTGTACATAGCTGTACATAATTTATTCTATTGAATAAAGTATTTAATCCAGAATACCTAAATTTCTAGCCTGTTTCATTGACGGCCTCGTCTACCTTATTCCCAGTACGTTACAGGCTAGTGGTATTCTAAAACTGGTGGCAGCGCTTTGACGGTAAACAGTGAAGGCTAGGTGAAGAAATTTTCGCGGGTGAATTTGTGCAACCAAACATCAGATAAGAAATTTTGCGTTCCGAATCTGAACCTGCATTAGTGAGACTTTTTGTGTGACCCTGTGATATTGAGAGTCAACAGTGAGATCTGATGTTCAACTGTAATACAACTACTCGAGACTGATGAAGCAAGCATGAAAAACCGTGAGTAACCAATTCTGTTCTCTTGTATCGAACCAACAGTGTATTGAGTATAGGTTGTGCTAGGAATTTAGACAGAGTATAGTAAATTGTGTTGCATTGTGTTTAAATTAAATGTGGATAAATTGAAACAAATCATAAATTGGTATACAAATATTTTATAGAGTGATAGAAAATAATTCCAAAGATAAGAACTATTGACTAAGGTGTATTAAAGTTTTGAATTAAGAGTAAAGTTGAATTAAGGAATTTTGTGTGATAGTACTGTGCATAAATTTGAATTTTAAAAGTGTGTATAAATTATAATTGTAATTGAATATTAATTGGAATTTAACTGTTCATAAATAAGATTTTTAAACTGTGTATAAATCAGAATTTTTTATATCGAATATAATTTGGAATTTTGAAATTGCATAAATTGAAAATTTTAAATTGTGTATGATGGTGTTTGATTTAAATTGTTTAATAAGAAAAGAACAATTAGTGTGTTGAGAACATTGCTTAAATTAAATATATTAGTTAATTAATTATCATAAGTTTGAACTTAAGAAAACTGTTAGCACATTATAAGAGAATATTGCAAGTATTTATTTTGTATTGTGTGCATTTGTGCTAGGAAAATTCATATTGTTTATTGTTTTGGTTTTCAAGTGATTATTATTGTGTGAATTTGAAATTTTGGAATTTGGGTTAAACGTTCTAATATCGAGTAATATTTGTATAGTGTTAGTATTGGTTTTCACGAAGTGTTTGAGTAGTCGGTAGTTAATATTGTGGAAAGTGAGTAGTAAGTTATTAAGGATATTATCTCATCATGAGTTATTTAAGTAAAGGGCGTAAGGCAGATCTCCTTGAGTTAGCCAGGGAAATGATAGGGGAAATAGACGGAACCCTGACCATAAAACAACTTAGGAGGCTAATTGAGGAATCAGAAGGGTATGAACCGACCTTTGTGGAAGGATGAATGGATAACATTATCGAGATTCGGTTAGAGAAAGAAGCGAGAGAAGAGAAAGCGAGAGAGAGAGAAAGAGAAGACAGGAAGATAGAATGAGGGAGAAGAGAAAGAGAGGGAAAGAGAAGAGAAGGAGAGGGAGAGACAAGAGAGGGATGATGAGAGAGCGTTCGAATTAGAAAAATTAAAATTAAACCAGGAACGTAGGAGCGCTAATGAACTGTTAGAGGTGCCAAGACCCCCAGGGGCATCTTTGCGGACCCGGATGCCACAATTTATTCCGGATGAGACGGACATAAATTTGTACCTTTGTCTATTCGAAAGACAAGCAGAATACTTGAAAGTACCTGAAATTGAGATGGCAGGGGAACTTATTTCATTATTACCGCTTTCAGTGTCAAATATTATTTTAAGAGAAAAAGCAGAAGAAACGCGGCATTATAAATTTGTAAAGAAACTCCTCTTAGAATGCTATAAATTATCGGCGGAAGCCATGCGACAAAAATTTGTACAACATGTACGGAAATCAGGAAATCTATGGAAGGATTACCTTTTTGAGATACGCACCTATCTAGAAGGTTGGGTATCCAGTTTAGGGGTGACAACATATGAAGGTCTACTGGATTTAATGCTAGTAGACCAGCTAAAATGGAAAATAGGGAGCGAATTCAAGGAATTCCATCTCAAAGAATGGGAAAGTTTTGTCTCACCCGACATCGTAGCGGACTTAGGAGACAAGTATGAATTACTTAAAAAACCCGGGAAGTTCCAAACGCAGGGGAAAAGGTTTCCGGATTCTCGCCCCTCTGACTTTCCCAAGTTTTCAGTACCATTCAAGGCAGAAAATATCAGGCCCCCTCCCCAGGAAAGGGCCGAAGTTAAAAATGAAAGACCAAAAACGCCGAGTGTAAATGAACTTATACATCGGGATTGGCGAAATAATCGGGAGTTTGAAAAGAAAAGGAACAGGGACATCATTTGTTTCCAGTGTGGAGTCTCTGGGAACATTAGACCTGATTGCCCAGAATTCAAACGCAAGGAAGAATTAAATGCTATCAATACGGGAAGTGAGGTAGTAGATCCGCTAGCACCCTATGTTAGTTTGGGCACTGTAAACAATAAACCTTCTGAAATTTTAAGAGACAGTGGAGCTAGCTATGACTTCATCTGTAGGCGATATGTTAGGCCGCAAGATTTTACAGGCGACACGGTATGGGTAACTCAGCCCTTGGATACTCACGCTATAAAATTACCGGTGGCGAGAGTTTCATTATGTACTAAATATGGAAATATCGATACAAAGGCTTGCGTCATCTCTGATTTCTCGAATCAACAACGATTTACTTTGGGAACGGCGGCATTATTAGAAGAACAAAGCCGAAAAATACAGGTAACTGAGCAAATTAACGCTCAAGCGAAATTACAAACCTGAACGTCTCTAGGAAACGGGAATTCCAGTCCGACAAATGAAAAATCCAGTGCAGGTGGGGAGAAGGTAAATAAACATACCTGGGAACAAACGACCGTTTCCACGAATCGCCCCCCTCCCCTCGTTGCAACCAAAACCAGTCTGGGAGTAAGTGCAGCCGAAAATGTGGGCAGAAGTACAATAGGGAAAGGTTTTCGCGTAACGATCACTCCGGTTTTAAGTCAGAGAGATGAAACGCGAATCGGGGAAAAACTATCTGAGGGTTTCGAAATTCCCGCGCTTGGAAAGGGATCCTCTGATTTTGACTATAATAAAGTAGTGCTCGAGAATGAGTTAGGATCTTGTCTAACTACTGACCGACAGCCGACAGTAAAGAGCCTATTATGTAATCATGCGAAATTATTTTCCAACAATCCAGGGAAGACTGATATGGTAACCCCTGATATTGAGTTAATCTCGAATAAAGTAGTTCGATCCCGACCTTATAAGGCATCTCATCGACAAAACGAGATATTAGAAACTGAATACGAGTTTCCAATTGTCAACTTGCCCGTCGCAGAACGGGGTCTTTTGAATATAACCCCAGAGGAATTTGCGGTCAGCCAAGATAATTGCTCTGAGACTAAGGAATTGTATGAACGGTTAGTAAATACACCCGATGGAGTTGCGCATAAAGGATTCTTACGGAAAAATGGATTGTTATGCACAATTCAGGTAAACCATTTAGGAGAGGAAAAATGTGTTTGGGTTGTACCTGAAGGGTTACGGGAGAAAATTTTGGCTCTTTGCCACGAAGATGCTGGAGCTCACGCAGGCGTAACTAAATCGAAACAACGCCTCGCTAAATTGTTTTATTGGCCGAAATGTTATCAAGATATGGAAACGCATGTTAAGTCGTGCCATCCTTGTCAACTAGTAGGGAATGCTATTGATACAAAGAAGGCGCCTATGTGATTAACACCGATAATTAGTGAACCTTTCACTAAAATTAACATAGATGCTTGTGGGCCGTTACCCGAATCGGAAAATGGGAACCGGTATATAATCACCGCGATAGGTCTGGCTTCTAAATACCCGGAAGCGGTGCCAGTGCCAAATATAGGTTCTGTAGCGGTCACTGATGCGCTTTTACAGATTTTCGGACATCTAGGTTTTCCGCGCGAAGTTCAATGTGATAATGGCTCTTCGTTTACAAGCCACCTCACAACGGAATTTTTCAAACGGTTGCAAATGACAGCTGGTGCTGCAACAGATAGCTACTGTGTGGTTTACAAACCCAGCACACATAATACAAATGCAGATGCATTAAGCCGCTGCATCACGTAAAATGTGGTAAGAATGTAACCTGTACATACTTGCATATTGTCTTTTGTGTTTGTAATTATCTAGTCTTATAATTTAGTGTATCAAACCAAAAATATAGTTATTGATATTTTGTATTATACTGTATATTAAGTATCTGAGTGACTGTTGGTTCCTTACGAGGAAGATCAGAGTTGTAGTTCTCCACGAGAATTGTCTGCATAATCGAGATCCACCCTGTGGAAAAATCTTATGCGAGGGGGGTGTAACGATCCGTTACATGACCCCAAAAGAACGAGGAGCCGAAGGTGACCTTTCGCCGTTGACTCACGATTAGCCTCTAATAGAACCAGGTGGTCTAAGCACCCTAATTGAAAACTGTTCGTTGCAGGCTCCTCTTCGTCTGGCCATTGTAAACCTGCTGAATGGAACGACTTTGTGAACAAGTGTAAATAATTAAAGTGCACCTTGCCGCCCATTAGCGGTTACAAAAAAGGCCATTAGGTTGATTAAGTCGATGGATCTGAGCAAATGCCGTAGACACATCCGGAAACAGTACAGCTGATCCAAAGCTTGGGAGTGACCACAAGATTACGTCACCCGGGTTCTGGAAGTTTCTAGAAGGACCGAGAAAGGAAGCGAGTGCCGCGATATAAAAGGAGGGACAGGACCAGAACGGAGGCTTTTTGTTTCTTCTCGAGGCTTCTACCTGCTAGAGCCTGGTCGCTCGTATCTCCGTGTCTGGAGTTTTTTTTTTTTTAGAGACCGCCAGCGTCTCTGTTGCTAGATAGTCGACCTGCGACTTGGGAATTCCTTCCCCGTTATCTGCTAATTGTTAGCTAACTTCTTGCATAGAAGTAGACAGCCGAGAGTGACTTTGCACTCTAATTTTGGATCGTCTTGCATCCTGAGATTTTCTTCACGAATCCCAGCGTGATACGCACTCGGAACCTCCGAACTTGCTGTGAAAGCCAACTGTGCTAATCGACAGACGGAGTGATCGTGTCAGCATTAGTCCCGGCGCTAAATTAGTTCCCAACTCTTGTAATTGGAAGCCTAGCCGTACTGTTCCGGTATCCCACGCATCCTTGTGTGTGAATCTTATCTCTGTACGAGATCCCTGAATGTCATCATCTACTGAATTTGTACATAGCTGTACATAATTTATTCTATTGAATAAAGTATTTAATCCAGAATACCTAAATTTCTAGCCTGTTTCATTGACGGCCTCGTCTACCTTATTCCCAGTACGTTACAATATATATGTATATATATATGTATATATGTGTATATATGTATATATGTGCGTATATAAATATGTATATATATGTATATATATATGTGTATATATATATGTGTATATATATACATATATATACATATATACATATATATACATATATATATATATACATATGTATATATATATATATATATGTATATATATATGTATATATGTATATATGTATGTATGTATATATATATATATACATATATATATATATATATATATATATATATATATATATATGTAAATATATATATATATATATATATATATATATACGTATATATACATATATATGTATGTATATATATGTTTATATATATGTATATATATGTATAATATATATATGTGTATATATATATATGTATATATATATATATATATATATATATATATATATATATATATATATATATATATATATATATATATATATATATATATATATGTGTGTGTGGTACCCCCGTGTACGTCCACAACGGGATACCAGGTAAACGTCAGTCACTGCCCTCAGAATGAAACTCTGACTCAGAATTAATTTGACGAAAACAACATTTAATAACGGACATAATAGAACATTAGTTGAAGTTGCACAATTCCAGTTAATTGCCACTGCCGGGAGAGCTGCCGTCTGCACGCTCTGTTCGTCGTTAGGGCTGTCGTCCGCCCTCACCAAAACACACGAGCGTCTCTCTGAGTCCAATGCTACGTTCGTTGTTTTTCTCTCGTCTACTGGAAGACTCTCCTAGTTGCCAGATGCGCACAGCGAACCTGGTGTTTCGTGTCACTCAGGTTACCACAGCGGCCATCCTGACTCTGGTCTGCGCCCTCGCGGCCATCGTCGTCTTTTGGCTGGAAAATGCGCTGGAAAAAGGAAAAGAAAGAAAAAAAAAGAGACAGAAAAAAACAAAAAGTTGACAAACCATATACAGATGAAAAAAGAATAAAATCTTTAGTCCTTGCAAAGTCAAAAGCAAAAAGTTTTTCGTTTCGTCTTAGGGTTCTTTCTTGCAATAATTTATGTAAATCTGCGGAATTTATAGTTTCACTATATTCATCAATTAAAATTTTGCTTAATTTGGACCATGTAATTATGTTTCTTTAAGTTTGCATAAATAATTTAGCAGAACCTTTAATTAAATTTTTAGCGAACACAACTTTTTGGTTTTCAGTTAATGCAGGAAAAAGTGAAAAATTGTCATTTACATCTGTAATAAATGCATGTACACTATAAGAATCGGATCCAGTAAATTGTCGCATACAAGACAAAGTATCACGTAGCATAATATAATCATTTGAAGTATGTACGTCATGGACTAATTTAGAAGGAATTTGGTGTATTTCGTTTTGTACAAGACTAGAATTTTGGTTTTGATTTGGCGGGCTACTAGGCCTAGAAGAATGTTCATGGTCACTTTCGCTTTCGTAATCGCTCTGCTCCGTAGAATTTTGTAACTCATTTAAATTTGAAAAGGCATGAAATAGTCTATTACACAACTCTTCTTGGGAACCATCAGTATCTAAATTTAGCACACTACATAAAGCAATGAAATCATGTAATTGAAAAGTTTTGAAAACACGTGCTTTCCTCGACACAAAGTCAAAATCTGAAGGAAAAGTTCGAAAGCTTCGCAACTGCTTTCTAGCATTTCTAGTATATTCGTCATTGAAAATAAGTTCATACAGCAATTTAATATGTTTAGTGGCACCAGTTTTCAGCAAACTTGCAACTTGTGGAATGTCATTTAGAGTAAGGTGTGCCATCATAAATTAAAACAGAAACAAAGTCCCGTACCTCAAAATCTGTCGAAGAAAATCAGTAGAGGTATTCCGGCTCTGAGGAAATTATCCAATTCAAAAAACAAAAGTTCTGTTCGGCTCCGAGAACATTATCCAAGTCACAGGTCTGTCCGGCTCCGAGCCCCCAGGATGTGGTACTCCCGTGTACGTCCACAACGGGATACCGGGTAAACGTCAGTCACTGCACTCAGAATGAAACTCTGACTCAGAATTAATTTGACGAAAACAACATTTAATAACGGACATAAAAGAACATTAGTTGAAGTTGCACAATTCCAGTTAATTGCAATTGTTGGGAGAGCTGCCGTCTGCACGCTCTGTTCGTCGTTAGGGCAGTCGTCCGCCCTCACCAAAACACACGAGCGTCTCTCTCAGTCCAATGCTACGTCCGTTGTTTTTCTCTCGCCTACTGGAAGGCTCTCCTAGTTGCCAGATGCGCACAGCGAACCTGGTGTTGCGTGTCACTCAGGCTACCACACACACACACACACACATATATACACACACATATATATTGTAGCGATCCGTTAAATGACCCTAAAGAACGAGGAGCCCGAAGGTGACCTTTCGCCTCGAACACTTACGATTAGCGGTAGGTAGAAACGGGTGGTCTAAATACACGTGGATACTTAATTGAAAACTGTTTGTGTGCTGGAGCCATCGCGTCTAGGGCTTTGTGAGTCTGTTGAATGCAAAGACTCTGTGAAAAGATTGTAAATAATTACAGTGCACCTTGTCACCCATTAGCGGTAGCGAAAAAGGCAATTACGTTGTTTGGGTCGGCTGATCTGAAGACGGCTTTTCGGCCACATCTGGAAACGAAACAGTTGATCCAGACGGGAGGTGACCGCAAGATTGCCTCATCCTGGTTCTGGAAGTTTCGAGAATAATCGCCGTTGCCACTATAAAAGAGGGTGACAGTGCTAAAAGAAAGGCTTCTTCCTGATAGAGCCTTCGTAGCTCGAGAAGAACCGCTCGTATCTCCGCTTCTGGTATTTGCTTGATTAGTGACCGACAGCGTCTCTGTTTGCTAGGAAGTCGACCTTCGGCTTGGGAATTCCTTTCCCGTTATTTTGCTAATTTTTATTTTACTTCGTGCCTAGAAGTTGGTAGCCGAGAGTGACTTTGCTCTCATTTTGGATCGTCTTGCATCCCGAGATTTCCTTCACGAACCATAGCGTAATACGCACTCTGAACCTTCGAACCTTGCTGTGAAAGCCGACTGTGCTAATCGTCAGCCGGAGGTGATAGTGTCAGCGTTTATTACCGGCACTAATTAGCTAACAATTCCTGTGATTAGAAGCCCTAGCCATACTGTATCCGGTATCCCACGCATCCTTATTGTGTGAATGTCATCTCATCACGAGATCCCGGAATATTTAACATCCTACTGAATCTGTACTTAGTTGTACATAATTTATTTGCAGTAATAAAATATTTAATCTAGATTAAATAGTTTTCTAGCCTGTTTCATTGACGGCTTCGCTTACCATATCCCCAGTACGTTACAGGCTAGTGATATTAAAACTGGTGGCAGCGCTGTGATGGTAAACAGTGAAGGCTAGGTGAAGAAATTTTCGCATGTACTTGGGTTTCGAGGGTGAAATTGTGCAACCAAGCATCAGATAAGAAATTTTGCGTTCCGAATCTGAACCTGTATTAGTGAAAACTTTTGTGTGAACCTGTGATATTGAGAGTCAACATTGAGATCTTGTGTTCAAGAGTAATACGACGACTGGAGATTGATGAAGCAAGCATCAAAAACCTTGAGTAACCAATTCTGCTTTCTGGTATTGAACCAACAGTGCGTTGAGTATGGGTTGTGCTAGGAATTTAAACAGTTTAGAGTATAATAAACTGTGTTGCATTGTGTTTAAATTAAACGTAGATAAATTAAACCAAATCATAAATTGGTATACAAATGTTCTATAGAATGATAGAAAATAATTTCAAAGGTAGAAATTATTGACTAAGGCGTACTAAAGTTTTTGAATTAAGAGTAAAGTTGAATTAAGAAATTTTGAGTGATAGTACTGAGCATAAATTAGAATTTTAAAAGCGTGTATGAATTATAATTGTAATTGAATATTAATTGGAATTTAACTGTTCATAAATAAGATTTTTAAACTGTGTATAAATCAGAATTTCTTATATTGAATATAATTTGGAATTTTGAAGTGTGCATAAATTGACGATTTTAAATTGTGTATAATTGTGTTTGATTTAAATTGTTTAAAAAGATAAGAACAATTATTGAGTTGAGAAAATTGAATTAAATTAAATTAAATATATTAATTAATTAATTATCATAAGTTTGAAATTAAGAAAACTGTTAGCACATTATAAGAGAATATTGCAAGTATTTATTTTTGTATTGTTTACTGTTTTTGGTTTTCAGGTGATTATTATTGTGTTAATTTGAAATTTTGGAATTTGGGCTAAATGTTCTAATATCGAGCAATATTTAAATTGTAGTAGTTAATATTGTGAAATATGAGTAGTAAGTTGTTAGGATATTATCTCATCATGAGTTATTTAAGTAAAGGACGTAAGGTAGATCTCATCGAGTTAGCCAGGGAAATTATAGGCGGAATAGACGAAACCTTGACTATGAATCAAATAAGGAAATTAATTGAGGCATCGGAAGCTTACGATCCAACATTTGTGGAAGGATGCCTGGATAACATTATCGAGATTCGGTTAGAGAAAGAAGCGAGAGAAAGAGAGGAAAGGAGGAGAGGAAAGGAAGATAGAGAGAGACGAGAGAGAGAGAGAGGGGATAATGAAATAGAATTCGAATTAGAAAAAATTAAAATTAAACGAGGAACATAGGAGCGCTAATGAACAGTTAGAGGTGCCAAGACCCTCAGGAGCATCTTTGCGGAACCGGATGCCATAATTTAATTCGGATGAGACTGATATTAATTTGTACCTTTTTCTATTCGAAAGACAAGCAGAATACTTGAACGTACCTGAAGTTGAGATGGCACGGGAACTCATTTCATTATTACTGCTATCAGTGTCAAATATTATCTTAAGAGAAAAGGCAGAAGAGACGCGGGATTATAAATTTGTAAAGAAACTCCTCTTGGAACGCTATAAATTATCGGCGGAAGCCATGCGGCAAAAATTTGTACAACATGTACGGAAAACAGGAAATTTATAGAAGGATTACATTTTTGAGATACGCACCTATCTAGAAGGTTGGGTATCCAGTTTAGGGGTAACAACATATGAAGGTCTACTGGATTTAATGCTAGTAGATCAGTTAAAACGGAAGATGGGGAGCGAATTCAAGGAATTCCATCTCAAAGAATGGGAAAGTTTTATCTCACCCGACATCATAGCGGATCTAGGAGACAAGTATGAATTACTTAAGAAACCAGGGAAGTCCCAAACTCAGGGGAAAAGGTTTCCGGATTCTTGCCACCCTAAATTTCGCAAGTATTCAGTATAACTCAAGGCAGCAGAAAATATCAGACCCCCTCCCCAGGAAAAGGTCGAAATTAAGAATGAAGGGCCAAAAACGCCGAGAGTAAATGAACTTAAAAGTCGGGATTGGGTGAATAATAGGAAGTTCGAAAAGAAAAGAAACACCGACATTATTTGTTTCCAGTGTGGAGTCTCTGGGCACATTAGACCTGATTGCCCGGAATTAAAACGCAAGGAAGAATTAAATGCTGTCAATACAGTAAGTGAGGTAGTAGATCCACTAGCGCCCTATGTTAGTTTGGGCACTGTGAACAATCAAACGTGAGAAATTTTAAGAGACAGTGGGGCTAGCTATGACGTCGTCTGTAGACGATATGTTAGGCCGCAAGATTTTACAGGCGACACGGCATGGATCACTCAGCCTTTACATACTAACGCTATAAATTTTCCGGTGGCGAGAGTATCGTTATGTACTAAATATTGAAATATAGATACAAAGGCTTGCGTCATCTCTGATTTCTCGAATCAACAACGATATATTTTGGGAAATGTGACGGCTGCATTATTGGCAGAAAAAAACCGAGAAAGTATTGAACAAATCAATGCCATTACGAGGTCGCAGGTTAAGGCCCTCGAGCTAAACGGGAACTCCGATCGGGGAGAATTTAACACCCCCCGTAATCGTAGAAGAGGGACCCGTATTGTTACTAGACACAAGCAAAGAAACTGAATACGAGCTCCCAATTGTCAACTTGACCTACGCAGGACGGGGTCTTTTAAATGTAACCCCAGAGGAATTTGCGGTCAGCCAAGGTAATTGCTCAGAGACTAGGGAATTGAAGGAACAATTAGAAAATGTACACGATGGAGGTGCGTATAAAGGATTCGTACAAAAAAAAAACGGATTGTTATGCAAAATTCAGGTAAACCATTTAGGAGAGGAAAGATTGGCTTTGGTTGTACATGAGGGGTTACGGAAAAAAATTTTGGCTCTTTGCCACGAAGATGCAGGAGCTCACGCAGGCGTAACTAAATCGAAACAACGCTTTGCTAAATTATTTTATTGGCCGAAATGTTATCAAGATATGGAAGCGCATGTTAAGTCGTGCCATGCGTGTCAGCTAGTAGGGAATGCTACTAATACAAAGAAGGCGCCTATGCGATTAACTCCGATAATTAGTGAACTTTTCACTAAAATTAATATAGATGCTAATGGGCCGTTACCCGAATCTGAAAATGGGAACCGGTATATAATCACTGCGATATGCCTGGCTTCTAAATACCCGGAAGCGGTGCCAGTGCCAAATATAGGTTCTGTAGCGGTCACTGACGCGCTTTTACAGATTTTCGGGCATCTAGGGTTTCCGCGCGAAGTTCAATGTGATAATGGCTCTTCGTTTACAAGCCACCTCACAACAGAATTTTTCAAACTGTTCGGGATCAAAGTGACTCACAGTTCAGTAGGTCATCCCCAAAGCAGCCCAGTGAAACGGTTCCATCGCACATTGAAACGACTGCTTAGAGTGCTATGTCAAGAGAGCGGTGAAAGTTGGGAGCGACACCTCCCTAGTACATTATTAGCACTACGGACGGTTGTCCATGTGAGTAAAGGATTTTCGCCAGCTGAACTCCTGTACGGAAAAAATCTCCGGACGCCAGATGTTTTATTATATGAGAAATGGTTAGGAGAAACCGATTTAGAGAATCCTGTTACCGAACATATCTTAACACTTATGAATAGGCTTAAGAGAGTGCGGGAACTAGCTATGAAACGTATGGGTGAATTGCAAAAAAACAAAAAGAGACCTATGATAAGAATGCAGTAGTTCGTAACTTTGCAGTAGGTGATACAGTTTTGATATTTTCCATGGCGAGGCCTAACAAATTAGCGCCTGAATGGATCGGGCCTGGAACAATAGAGGCTCGGATTTCCGATACCAATTATAGAGTTCGACCCCAGGACCACGAGCGAAATCAAGTAATTATCACATGAACATGCTTAAACCCTATGTAAGGAGACCAGAATCTATAAATTGGATCTGTGAGGAGAAGACAGAGATTAAAGCGACCGAAGATGATTTCGAAATTAACGCGATTGGAAAGGGATCTACTGATTTTGATTATAATGAAATAGTGCGCGAGAGTGAATTAGGATCTCGTCTAACTATAGACCAACAGCTGGCATTAAAGAGAATACTATGTAAACATGCAAAACTGTTTTCAAATAATCCGGGGAAAACTGATATGGTAACCCATGATATTGAACTAATCTCGAACAAAGTAGTTCGATCCCGACCTTATAAGGCATCTAACCGACAAAACGAGATATTAAAAACTGGGATCGAAAAAATGTTAAGCTTGAGAGTAATAGAAGTGGGAAGCTCCGATTACGCTTCTCCTATGATTCTTGTGGAAAATAAAGGGCTTGAACCGCGCCCCTGTATAGACTACCGTAGGCTGAATGAAGTGATTCGGAAGGAATATTATCCGTTACGGAATATCGAAGAGCGTGTAGAACTGGTCGCGGGATCGGATTTTATTTCGGTCCTACTGGCAAATACCGCTGACAAAAAAGGCCCAACGTATAGCGGCGTTTGTTACGGCGTTTGAGACGTACCGACCACTAAGAATGCCGTTTGGTCTCAAGAATGCCCCCTATTTCTTTAGCAAGTTGATGGCTGACGTTTTGAATGGCTGTGAAGAGTATGCGGTCCCCTATATCGATGATATAGCAATTTTCTCAAAAACCTGGGACGAACATCTGAGCCATTTAGCCGATGTTCTGACGCGAGTGACAAAGGTGCAGCTGACATATAAGCCTTCGAAATGCCAGTTCGCTCAGAATCATGTAAAATATTTAGGGCATATGGTAGGAGGAGGATACCGAAATCCGGCAGAACTGAAGGTCCAATGCATCCGGGATTGCCCTCTTCCTGAGTCAAAAACTAAGATACGCGTGTTTTTAGGGCTAACGGGATACTACGCCCACTATATTCCTAATTATTCTATCATTGCCGCGCCATTAACTGACGCGTTAAAGGGAAAAGAGCGACGGCGTCAAATAAAATGGAATGAGTCGTCCGAGAATGCGTTCACTGCACTAAAAGAGGCACTTACGAAATCGCCGGTGTTACGCGCCCCGAATTTCGAGTTACCATTTATCGTTCAGACCGATGCCTCAGATATGGGAATAGGAGTAATGTTAGCTCAACACATTGACGGAAAGGAGCATCCGATACTGTTTCTCAGTAGAAAATTTAATACTGCGGAACAAAAATATTGCACTACTGAAAAGGAATGTGCTGCGATTATTTTTGCATTAAAAAAATTACATTTCTATCTGGATGGGCGTGAATTCACAATAGTGATATTTCATAATCCGTTAGTTTGGCTCCAAAATAATGCGAGCTCAAACAGTCGCCTATTCCGATGGCAGCTGGTGCTGCAACAGTTTAGCTACCGTGTTGTTCACAAACCAGGCACACACAATACTAATGCAGATGCATTAAGCCGCTGCATTGCGTAAAATGTAGTGAAAGATGTAACTTGTACATACTGGCATATTGTCTTTTGTGTATATAATTATTTAGTATTATAATTTAGTGTATTAAGCTAGAAATATAGTTATTGTTATTTTGAATTATACTATGTATATTAAGTATCTGAGTCACTGTTGGTTCCTTTCGAGGAAGATCAGAGTTGCAGTTCTCCACGAGAATCTGTCTGCATAACCGAGATCCTCTCTGTGGAAAAATCTTATGCAAGGGGGGGTGTAACGATCCGTTACATGACCCTAAAGAACGAGGAACCCGAAGGTGACCTTTCGCCTCGACCACTTACGATTAGCGGCAGGTAGAAACGGGTGGTCTAAATACACGTGGATACTTAATTGAAAACTGTTTGTGTGCTGGAGCCATCACTTCTAGGGCTTTGTGAGTCTGTTGAATGGAAAGACTCTGTGAAAAGATTGTAAATAATTACAGTGCACCTTGTCACCCATTAGCGGTAGCGAAAAAGGCAATTACGTTGTTTGGGTCGGCTGATCTGAAGACGGCTTTTCGGCCACATCTGGAAACGAAACAGTTGATCCAGACGGGAGGTGACCGCAAGATTGCCTCATCCTGGTTCTGGAAGTTTCGAGAATAATCGCCGGTGTCGCTATAAAAGAGGGTGACAGTGCTAAAAGAAAGGCTTTTTCTTCTTGAGGCTTCTTCCTGATAGAGCCTTCGTAGCTCGAGAAGAACCGCTCGTATCTCTGCTTCTGGAGTTTGCTTGATTAGAGACCACCAGCGTCTCTGTTTGCTAGGAAATCGACCTTCGACTTGGGAATTCCTTTCCCGTTATTTGGCCAATTTTTATTTTACTTCGTGCCTAGAGGTAGGTAGCCGAGAGTGACTTTGGTCTCATTTTGGATCGTCTTGCAACCCGAGATTTCCTTCACGAACCGTAGCATGATACGCACTCTGAACTTTCGAACCTTGCTGTGAAAGCCGACTGTGCTAATCGTCAGCCGGAGGTGATAGTGTCAGCGTTTATTACCTGCACTAATTAGCTAACAATTCCTGTGATTAGAAGCCCTAGCCATACTGTATCCGGTATCCCACGCATCCTTATTGTGTGAATGTCATCTCAGCACGAGATCCCGGAATATTTAACATCCTACTGAATCTGTACATAGCTGTACATAATTTATTCGCCTGAATAAAATATTTAGTCTAGATTAAATAGTTTTCTAGCTTGTTTCATTGACGTCTTTGCCTATCATATCCCCAGTACGTTACAATATATATATATATATATATATATATATATATATATATATATATATATATATATATATATATATATATATATATATATATATATATATATATATATATATATATATATATATATATATATATATATATATATATATATATATATATATATATATATATATATATATATTTATATATATATATATATATATATATATATATATATATATATATATATATATATATATATATATATATATATATATATATATATATATATATATATATATATATAATATATATATATATATATATATATATATATATATATATATATATATATATATATCAATAGCGTGTGGTAGGTTTTCATGCAGGGTGTGTAGAGAACTTGGATTTTCCAATAAATCTTTAATTATTGAGACATCTGAGTTCTCCATTCTGAAACAGGTTATTTATTATGAATATAAATTTAAACATTACAATAAATAAAATATTTACCTACGAGTAGTGGAGTTATAACTATAAAAACAGCTAAACTTATGAGAATTCTACTAGCACTGAAGCAAAAATCATGTCTTTTGCTGTATGGTATCATATCGGCGTCGAAAAAGCAAAGCTTCGGTCTTCCACGAAAAACTTATATGTTCAGAAAACGTAGTACCACATGACGCCCGCCGCTGCGGTGCCGACAAACCGAACGTCTATTCTACGTGCAGAGGATTTCATTGCACGCTGGCATAATAGAGCGAACTGTTTCTTGCTTGGTTAGTGGAATAATTTATATTTATTATATGTTTTTAACATTTGGAAATCATATATTCTGCGAAAAACAGCTTGACAGTTTTTAAAAACAAAACCAGGGATATGGTGTTACATAATATAACTTATATACTGTCTGTAAGACACAATGAACGTTAAAATTTGGACTGTTCTGTTAAAATTTGGTTCTTTAAAACAAAACAACATTGTTTTTCAGCTAATTATTTCAATAAATATAATACGTCACCGATATTATTTTCCACACTAAAACATTTCACTTTACATTGATGAAATACTTCTCTTATATTTCCATGAAAACAAAATCTTACAATATATAAATTTAAACATTAACCGTCTGCAAAATCCTATGGTCTAACTGGCCATACGTTCAGTTAAAAAAACAAAAGACCTTCAGCACGTAAGTCCCCGCTCTAATACAACTCTTAATAAACCGTACCTTCGGATGATTCTGAATGCCAAGTGCAGAAAAAATTGCTGCACTTGCCTCAATGTCATAGTATGCTGTTCTTCTCCAGTAGCCCATACATATAAAGCTTACACATCAGAACTTCCTATGTTCGTTTGCGAGCTACGTGGTGCAGCACTTAGTGCCACACGTACTGCAGGTATACAAGCAATCAAATCAACATATCTGAATATATTATAAATAATATTTATTATATACCATATAAAGATAGGTAGACATAGGTGCAGAAAATTATTGTACCTCAAAATTTTGCCAGGGTGTGCAGTGAACACCCTGCACATATGGACCGCACGCCACTGATATATATACACACACACACACACACACACACACACACACACATATATATACACACACACATATATATTCACATTTGTACTTTCGTTTATTAATTACGCCGTTAAGCTTTGTCACGGCCAAGTACAACTTTTTTTTTTGTAACCTAAATGCGTGTTAAGGGGGAAATATTTTTTTACTTCTTTTAAAATTTTTAGTTTTTTGTTAATAGATTCAAAATTATGCATTAATCCTAGTATAAGCAGTGTAAAATATTTTTTAATTTAAACCAGTATCTAGAAATCCCAACACATAAACTAGCGAAAAAATAAAACTCTAAAATTATAAAGTAAGTAAACTTTCTGACGATTTATTAATGCCGAAAATAATTTCTACCTGTTTCAAAGCTATACAGAAAAAATATATACAGAAAAAGGTGAAAAAGATATAAAATGTATCTATCTAATTCAAGAATTGCAATAGCGGTACTGAATCACAAACTACTAAAATAAATGGAATTGGATGTAACACGACAAAAAGGTTCTTTTAGAGCGAGAATGCACTGTTTTGTAGATTTATTCATGAATGAGAAATTTATGGTTACCACTATAGAGAAGTCGTTTGGTGGAGGGTTTAATTTTCAGTGAAGGGACATTTCCCCCACTAATTTTATGGCTTTGAGCTGGGTCACATTAGACCCTTCCTTCTGGGATTGTACCCGAAGACACTTGAAGTAAGAAGTAATCCGAGGATTATTTTTTATAGCCCAATTTCAAGGATAATGTCCACTTGGGTTTGTTTCTTTCCTCCTTTAGATCTCGTTGACGCGAAATCCTGTTTCCGTTGATTCAAAAAGTAATCTTTATAATAAAGTCGAAAGGAAGGCTTAAAGCACAACAAACTTCCTAAGGTGAACAATTTTTAAGGGAAAAACTTTTTAAATGAGAAATTTTATAATTATAGATATATGACAAAATTCAGGACCACTGAAATAGAACGTCTTAAGAGGAAAAACTTCTTAACTGGGAAGCACCGTTGTGGTGAAATTTTTTCCCTAAACGGTAGCAAAATTTCAGTAGGAGAATCGAGAATATAGATTCCGAGTTATATGTGTATATGAGTATATATTTATAAATGTGTGTGTGTGTGTGTGTGTGAGAGAGAGAGAGAGAGAGAGAGAGAGAGAGAGAGAGAGAAAGAGGGGCTGGCTTTTAGTCTGCAAAGAAAAAATGAAAATAACCACGCCAGGCATTAACAGTTTATTCGGACATCTATCAACCCACGAACTCCAGTACCGAAGAGCAGCGCTCTACCGTTCGGCCATCGTTTGGCAAAACTCCTGTTTAGAGGAAGATGATTTGTTTCCAATCCTACTCCTATTATATTTTACTTGTTCAAAAATTTAAAAATGTGTCTGGTTCCGAACTGCCGTTAGCAGACAATGCGAATTTTTTTTTACTGATTCATACTTTTTTCTCAAATGTATGCTTATAATACGAGCATTATACATAGGAAAACTTCTTGAAAATTTTGAATTTTTTTTTTCTTTTTATTTAAAAGTTTAAGTGCATTTTAATATGTCTTGTGAACCGACAGTTGTTTTGGGAAAATTTTTCCCTCATGAGTAAGACACTTTTACCCCGACCCAGAATAAGCCATAGAGAAGAAAAAGGACAAATCGTCAGAATAATAATCCCGAGCAATACAAGCAAAACAAAAGAGAAATAAATCAATTTGATCAGTGGTGTCACTTTCAGTGGTGATCAATTTCTACCAGTGGTGTCACTTTCCTACTTTTCCTGCCAAAGCTTCAAGGCATCCTTGTGTAGCTTACGCTTTACTTAATTAGGTGACCATCCAACTGTAAAATCCAACTCTTTCTTCTGTGTAGTCTCTTTTGCCAAAACATCGACCTGTTCATTGTAGTGTTCTCCAGAGTGCAACTTGACCCAACTTAATAATAGTAAGATAAATAAATCTTTATCTTATTATTTTTTTATCTCAGTTCTTATTAAATTTACAAGATCATTCCTATTGTCCTTAAAAACAGCTTGTAATGCTGATAATGAATCAGTTCTAATATGAACTTAGGCACAATTACTACAAATCGCAATATCAACCACCTTGGTTGCTAAAATCTCTGCTTGATAAACTGTACCCCAAGGGCCCAAAATAAAAACCCGATAGTACACTATTTTATTCTTCATAATAACCAAAAGAGAAAAACCAAGTTGATTTCTTATTTTTGACTAGTTAGTATAGATCATAACATCTTTATCATTATCAGACGGGTCCCACTTGATTCTAAAAGATTCCCACGGAGGGAAATTATAGCTTATATTCCAATCCACATCGTGTTCGATTATTTCGCCACCTATATTAATAGCTTCTTTATGATACTTTAATCTAGAGAAAAGTTGATTATTACAGCAGGTCGAATCTAACTAAATAACCCCACCAAGGACTTGCACGGCCGCAGTTGAGACCGTACTATAAGCTTTAGTGATTTTTAACAGAGCCTTTCTTTGGAGCGAATTTAACATTCTGTAACCCTAACTGTATTCTTATGCCATATTTCTGCTTTAAAGCTTATTTGTTTCTCAAAAATATGATAATTAATTTCCTTAATATGTGCAGCATTCAAGCCCCACTTGACTTTGGTAATATTATTTAATCTATTTGATCTAATAATTTTTTCTTTAAAAAATTTAAATGACAAGTCCAAGTAAGTTATTGTCAATTAAATACCTAAAAAATTTATTACTTAGTTCATTTTCTAATCTCCAATTTTAAGTATCGTATAAGTACGAAGATTTTTACCTTGCTTGAACATTGTGAAAACACATTTTCGTGATTAAACTCCAGCTTGCAATCCTTGGTTCAATTATAAATTATGTCCAGTATCGGGTCTACAATATCTTTGATGTTCCTAATCACCTGGGATCTGACTAAAATACAAATATCGTCTGCAAAAGCCTGCACTTTAAATTATCCTCTTCACCTAAAATTTCGTTTATTGCTAGAAGCCGGACCAAACCGGACCGGACCCAAACTGGATGCCTACGGAACACCGCAGTCATATTTTTAGTATAATTTCTACAAATAACTTCGCTATCAGAAATAAAAGAATTCGTACATGCCTTCATATATTCAGGCATCTTAAATCCTTTCCCTTGAGCAATTCCAACTTATTTTGTCAAAGGCGACATTAATTTCCCTCGTAAGTAAAGAAAGCATTTTAATTGAATTTCTCTTCAGGATTTCTCAAGATTTTGAATAGTTTTTAAAAAAGAAAAATAACTTTTTAAAAAGTTGCGAAGAAGATGTATTACAATTTTTTTCTCGTAATTGATAGCAGATATGTCACTAAATGTTTGAAAAAAAATTAGATATGTAACTTGAATTAAATTTGAGATCTGTCTAATAACTTATTATAAATAGCTCTGTAATTAATTATGACCTAAGATAGGTTATGTTTGACTGAATTAGAATCATCTTACTTTTCATTGCGGCACTATTACAAAAGCCTTCTGGGAATAAGAATTAGAGGTTTGGTTTGGTCTAGAACAACACAAGAGCTAATGAATCTACTCCTTAAAGCTGATTAAGAAAGTCCATGCCAAAATGGGATTCGAACACACGATCCGGCCTAACCATTCAGCCATCATTCAACAAGAATTAGAGGAAGGTTAGGTGTAAAGCAACGTTAGAGCACATAAAGCAGTCAGTAGATAGCAGTAGTGGAGAAATGTAAAAGGAAAGAAATATTCAGGCTTTCATCTTTCAAAGCTGTGAATAGGATTACTTCGATTTCAGGAGATTTTTACCAATAGAAAATCTAGAATAGAATTACTCTAAGCCCCAAATAATTCAGCAGTAATTAAATTAAATGTTATCAATATTAAATATTGCCTGGTGCAATTCTGGGTAAGCCGAACGATGGCCGAATGGTAGACCATTGCTCTTCGGTACCGGAATTAATGGGTTCAAATCTTGCTGATGGCATGAATGTTCGTAGCCGCTCGGAATCGGCTTTAAGCTGTAGGTCTCGATCTCATTAGCCCTCGTGAACAAAACAGAAGACCGTAACTCTCCAAGCCAAATAAGTTATGGATAAAGAAGAGAATTTCGACCTATATATAGGCTGTTACCCATGCAAAGTGTATGCATAGTAAGTATTAGCAATACTTTGAGTATTTCTATTGTGTTATCACTGCTAAAGTTTATATACCTTTTTGGCGTTACAAATATTTATCTTTAAAAAATACTTTAATGTAAATATCGAATTAAATGTTTATTTGTTTCTTCAAGATGCTCTAAATTCGTTGTCATTGCTTATTCACCAGGTGTACAAATCCTTTTTATGTGACGATCTTTATTTCAGAAGTCGAAACGGTTGAGGTTCCACCTCGAAAAGTAAAGAATCCCTCTGAATCGAGTCGAGGTGTTAATTATAGCGAGCGATGAGTGGTGGAGCGGCTCTCTTTTGAAAGCACCCAGCTTTTGTTTGTTAACAGAGGAGCGGCACCGAGCTGTTTGCAAATTACCTCCAACAATTATTTACTAGTCCCATTTCACTTTTGTAGACCAAAACGAGTTTCACTGTTGATTCTCGCAAGGTGAAATCAAACAAACTGTTCTCTCAAAAATTCAGATATCTGCTCTTTTATTATGGCACACTGTCATTTTGATATCTTTTTTTCCTGTCAAAATAGTGGAGAACAAAATTCTTTTTTATTTAATTTGAATTTAATTTTATTTATTTTACTGTAGCCAGTATTTTCACAATGATGATTTCGTTCCGGGTCCAAAACAACTTCAAGAATTTCTTGTCGAGCATCCTAAAGTCAAACCCAGATATTTTTATTTTTGAAGAAATAATTTTCCAGCAGATGAAAAGGATCTCATTTCCCACAGATTGACCTTGCTGCACTGGAATTCGAGTCTGTAAGTTGGATCTGTAGTCATTAAAAAGAATATACCGAGGTGAGTGGACTTTATTTGACATTAGAAAAATGGCTCACATTGCTTCACTTGGGAAGTTTAGAAGTGTTCTTTGAATGAGTTTGAGTTAAAAAAAAATAGCTACTTATGACATATCCTTTAAAAGGCCAATCTAAAGTATTTTTCAAAAAAGAAAAATTGTTTAAGCTAACAAATGAAGACTCATTTTGAGCTGTAAAAATTGTTCCGTGTCTAAAAATCGGCGTTCTGCCGAACGATGGCCGAATGGTATCACGCCATCATCACGCCGAATGGTATCACGGTCGGTATCGGGGTTCGGAAGTTCGAATCCTGCTGATGGCATGGATGACCGTAGCCGTTTGGAATCGGCTTTAAGTAGTAGGTCCCGGTATTAGACCTGGTGTAACAATACTGTAGACCAGGGGTAGGCAACGCGGCGTCCGCGGGCGCCATGCCGCCCCCGATTGATTTTTAATGCGCCCTCGCTGGACTAGTTTAAATGTATGATAGCCAGAGCAATTTACTTACTCTTGTCAAACGGCGATATACAGCAAATAGTTGAGTTTAGGATTGTGCATAGATTAGCAGTTTGCTAACCTTGAGTGTTTCTAATAACACGCACGTATTTTTTGTTAGTGTGTGATCGTATTTCGAATAGACCACGCGTAGACCGTGCATTTTAAACTACCAAGTAATCCGAAATAGTTATTTTCTTTCAAAACCTTCATGGATAAATGTAAAAGAAAAGTACATATTATTTTAACGATGAATGGGAACATCTATAGTGTTTCGTTGATTACAAAGTGAAGTGTGTTTGTTGTGTAATAATAGTGTTGCGATTCCCAAGAAAAGTAATATTGAACGACATTTTAAGACCGTTCATACCAATTTTGATAGTGACTATCCAATGAACTCTGAAATTAAAAGAAAAAAAAATATTTCTTTAAAATCTTCAATAACTAACCGGCAAAGTGTTTTTTTTACTAAACCACTGCAACAACATAAAGCAGCAACGATCGCGTCATATAAAATATTGCATTTGCTAGCTAAGAATAAAAAACCATTTACAGATGGAGAATTAGTGAAAGAAGCCATGTTAGAAGCTGCTGATTCACGTTTTGAAGAATTTAAAAATAAAAAGGAATAGTTTCAGCTATAAACACGTTGCAATTATCAGCACGAACTGTTACTAGAAGAATTGAAGTAATTGCGGAGAATATGGAGGCAGAATTAGCAAATGATATGGAAAATTGTATTTTCTTTTCGCTACAGATGGATGAATCGACAGACGTGACAAATATATCACAATTAGTAATTTGCTTGAAGATGGTATTTTCTGATTTTACAACAAAAGAATTCCTTAACGTTCTGCCATTAAAGGGAAGCACCAGAGGAGAAGATGTCTTTTCCACTTTTAAAAAGTATATAACAGATGTAAAATTACGTGTACAAAAGTTATCGCCAATTACAACAGACAGGTCACTAGCGATGACTGGTAAGAAAAAAATAATTTATTGCCTTATGTAGACAGGATTCCTTATTCCCTAAATTTATTTCTTATCATTGCCTCATACATCAGGAAATGTTATGTGCAAAAACAATCGGTTTTCAACACGTATTTACGATAGTAACAAAAATTATTAATTCCATAAGATCGGAAGCTATGCAACACAGATTGTTTAAATTACTTTTAGAAGATGAGGACGTTCAGTTCACAGATCTTCTTTTACATACTGAAGTGAGGTGGCTGAGCAGAGGTAAAATACTTGAGCGGTTTATCATGCTTTTGCCACAAATAAAGGAATTTATTGCATCAAGAGGCGAATTTTGCGAGCAATTAGAAAATAAGGATTGGCTAATCGACCTCGGATTTCTGACAGATATAACGGCAAAGTTGAATGAATTAAATTTAAAAATATAAGGAAAAATCAGCATATCGCTGACATGATTAGTGCAGTAAATGCATTCAAATGCAAGTTAGTGTTGTTGAAATCCCATCTATTGAAAAATTCATTATCACATTTCCCAAATATAAAATATACTGTTGAGAGTTTAAATTTGAATAATGCAAATTTTACTGCTACATCATATTTAGAAATTATAGGTAAGCTAATAGAAGAGTTTTCTTCTAGATTTGAAGATTTTGCAGCATTAGAACCCGTTCTAAGATTTTTTCATAAATCCATTCAATGTTGCTGAAGATGATGTCCTTGAAATAGTTTCAGTGTATTTCGAGCTTCATAATATCGAAGACCTAGAATTAGAAATAATAAACTTGCAAAGGGATATTATTTTAAAAGCGCATAGTAATGATAAAATGTTTTGGAACTTTTGAAATGTTTTGGATGAAAATAAGTATCCTATTTTAAGGAAATGTGCGCTAAAAATTTATTCATATTGTGCAACAACATACAATTTCGAGTCTTTGTTCTCAAATATGAAATATTTGAAATCAAAATACCTAACAAAGCTTAATGACTCACATTTAGATAATTGTTTAAGGACCGGGAACTCTAAATATATCCCCAATTATAAGAAATTAGCTGAAAATATGGATACCCAAGTTTCACACTGAATTTTATGTATCATTATGTATGACACCAACAAAATAAAGTTATAAAAAATCTGTTTTTTGTATGCCTATTTATACCTGTTGATTATCTGTAAAATATGCACCCTCGGTGATTTTCAAATTTAGTATTGAGCCCTTAAGGACAAACAGGTTGCCGACCCCTGCTGTAGACCATAGCGCTCGAAATCAAAACAAACCAAGTCGTCGTTCGATGCGTCGGGCTTTTAATGCAAAAGTTTCTGGCATAAAGTTACCTCCCTTTTCTCAAAAATGCTTTCAGATTGCTTCAGTCTGGTAACATGATGGGCTTAATATAATTAGTTAATAGCTCAATCAACTTAATCTGTATTAACTTTCGGTAATAAAAGCAACCGACACTAGAACTTTTCAACTCGTGAATTACTTTATCTGAGAAATATTAAAAGTTGAAGTTATTAAAACAGTATACGGACGAAAAAATACTTGAATTTTAAATAAAAATGGTTGAAATTACTGTATCTTCAATTTCTTTCATTTTAGAAAGGTAGGTATCAAAATAAAATTTACTAAATATTAAAAACATTCATATACAAAATGATTCTCTGTTTTGATAACTATTTTCAATGTTACTTTTCCCCTTCCATTAGAAAATAAATGTGCTCTAAAAGATAAAACAAACTTGAATCACCTTTTATATAGATGTGTTATTAGTTAAAATCCTTGAAGGAATATTATACTTCGCGATTTTCAATGTGGTCTTTTACAAATGAAAGAATGAAAAATGATTGATTTACCAAGGGGAGCTAGCTATCTTTTCCATCCTTCCATATGTCCACGGGATTAATGCCATTCATTAATCATTAGATTTCATCCCGTTATTGTGTTATTCATTCCCGTTTACGATATATGGTCCATACACCCGATATCATGACCATGAATTGACCTGCCCTAAATACATCTCCACCACCTTGGCCTTTTGCCAGCTATAAACCATTTCATTTGGCTGAGGATGAGAATTTGCTGTTTACCTTACACACTTTTCAAAATCTATTTAGGAATGTAGAAATAATATACATACAGAGGCTCATATATATGTGTGTGTGTATGCATGTACACAGTCCAGTCATATTAATATGTCCACTACTTACTTTTGACGTCGACGTTAAAGAAACAATCGCAGAAGGTACATGTCATCAGCAAATTTCGTGGATATATAAAATGTGTTGTAAGCATTCGGAAAACATTTCATTCCTTGCAGTCATGCATGCATCCTATTTATCCGACGTCAAAAAGGGCATGATCATTGGCTTTCGGATCAAGGTTGGAAGCGTTTCCGAGACTGCCAATTTTGTAATCTGTTCGCGGGACACCGTGTTAAAAGTATACCGTGCATGGCAAAATGACACTATCCAAAATCAGAGATGTGGGAAATGCGGTGCACCACACAAATGGCAGAGGTGAACGACTCCTGCGGGGTTGCGTTCGGGAGAATAGATGTTCAACCGTTGAATAACTAACCACCCGGATGTACCAAGGGGTTACCTACAATGTCTCCACAACGAAGGTCCAGCTAATGTTGCTGCGTATGGGCCTCCTCAGCAGAGCCTGGTTAAAGCACGTATGCTGACTGCTCTTCATCGGCGAAGAAGGCTGGAATTTGCACGTCAGTACCGCGATTGGACTTCCACTGAGTGGAGACAGGGGACTTTTTTCCAATGAACCAGGTTTTATTCTCCATCGGATAGATGCATGTTGGCTTATCCAGCGTGAAACGTCTGAAAGCAAACACCTTGCAACAATTGCCAGAAGGGTCCAAGCTGGAGGAAGGAGCATAATGGTCTGGGGAATGTTTTCGTGGGTACACTCATGATTGTGGAAAGCACGGTGGATCAACACAAGTATGCATCTATCCTTGCGGACCATGTTCACCCCTACATATGAATTATTTTTCCTCATGAGGCTGACATCTACCAGCAGGACGATTCGACTTGTCATAAAGCTCTCAGTGTACGTGCGTGGTTCGAAGAGCACCAGGATGAGTTTACCATATTCCCTTGGCCAACAAATTCCCCGAACTTAAACCCAATCGAGAATTTGTGAGACCATCTCAATCGGGTTGTTTATACCATTGATCTTCACCTGCGTAATCTAGCACAGCTGGCCACAGCACTGGAGTCGGCATGGCTTAACATCCCATCTTCAGGAACCAAACTGACGTTCTTCCTGCCAGTCTCGCAGCGGTCCACTCTGCGAAAGGTGGTTGGTTATTCTGGATATTGGATACTTTACTGTTCATTGTACTGAATTTTAATTAAACCCAAAGAATAATGTACTTGAAGAGAAATGAGCTTTTTGTTCGTTGTTTTCCAGCACTAACGAGTTGTGTAAGTGTGGACAGCCTTTTCACATAAATTTTGGCTAGCATTTTTCTTCATTCTAAATTAGGTGAAGGGATTAGGATCAGGAATGTGGTCTTCTATCTGCATCTCTTTTGTCTTATGGATGTGGAATTTTGATGAAAGATCAAAATATTCTTCCATATAAAATTTAGGAATAGATATAAGGAATAATTTTAGTTTTCTTGTAGTATGCAGTGTTATAAAACTTAATTTTGGTTTATTTTTACTATGCAAATTCTGTGTAAAGTTTTGAACCCTATAAAATTGAAGGTTAAAAGTTCTCTGGAATTTAATGGAATTGGGCTAAAAATAAACCTTCTAAATGAAAAAAAAAGTCTATTCCTTTCGGATGTAAGGATTTGGAGAGGGGGTTCACAATCATGTAAACAGATGTAAGCATGTAAACAATACTTTCTAAAATTTTTAGTTTACAAAACAATGATTAGTTATTAAAAGGATGAAGTAAATTAATAGATAAACAATTTAGAAGTGTTGTTTGGTACAGGGATTTTTATTCAGGATAATAAAGGATAAAAAATTTACATACGATTTTGATGAAACAGGAATTTTTTCTGATCTTGACATGTGAGGCAAATTGAAACTCGTATACTTCAAAGAGAAAAAATAAATGAAATGCAGTGCTACCATCTGTTGATAGTTGGAAGAAAAAAATATTTACATGTCTTTATAAAGAAAAGAGAGAAAAATGTTTAACAAGCGGTTTCGTTCCACTTAATGTCACGGAAAATCAAATGAAATAGAATATTGACTATTTAGAAATAAAAATCTATCATAATTATTCTCGATGGCTTTGAATTTGAAACTGATTGATGGAGAAACAAGTTTGGAAAAAATCTTAATATTTGAATTTGATGTCAGTGATTTATCGTATTTTATGCTTTCCTTTAGCATTTTGATTTAAATGATTTATTTAAGAAATATAATGTGACTGTTTGCTTTAACAAAGGGTTTCAAAAATTTACGTGTGTGCTTGTGCGATCTCCCAAGCTAACTTAATAAAATTTTTAATTTTAAAGGAAATTTGATTATTATTCTGGGATCCCCCATACAGAAGGGCCCGCCTACATGGGCGAATTTGTTTTCATTTTTATTGGGGGGGGGATTATAACAATCAAAATTAGAGCGACAAAACTATTAAACTCTAACGTTCATTTTTCATCCTAACTCAGTGTAGAAATTTACTTCGAGTCAAGAACAGATAAATTTAAACTTCACAGAATGGGGAAATTTAATAGCAGGACATCACTTTTTCGAAATCTATATTAAGGGCCGTGAAAAATATTTTTCCCTTCTTACTTGTACATAGATGGGGCTAACTTTTATATTGCCAAAAATAAAAATTATTTGCCCGAATTTGCTTGTACCTTGAGGATAATTGGTCGACATCATGGAAAAGTTGTGAAACTTTAAATTTAGTATTCCTCTTTTCTCTGGGAATTTTGGCATATTAAGCTACAAACATTTCTGCATAGTTCGTCATATCCCAAATGGAGATCAAATTCATTTTTATTTAAGTATATTACGATTTACACTACAAATAATTTAATTTTTGTTTTAGGGATAACTAGATATCTCTACATATATGGCAAAAATACTCGTTGAAAAAGAGTTTTGGAGGTTATTTTTTCAATTCAGAAAAATTTAGCTTCTCTTCATTTTTCGACTTATTAATACTCCAAACGTAATCTTGGTATAAAAAGTATTCCATTTAGAGTAACGGGTGATTTTCAAAAGGAATTTCTAACCAGTTGGCTTGAAAATTCAGCAATAGATTTACGTAAAAGTTTGAAGGGAAAATAGAGTTTAATAGTTCCCAAATGAGCTTCATAGAAATTGCTTTCTTCAACAGGATTATTTTTATTTCAGCCATGAATCTTTCCTCTCCGAATAAAACTTTCTCATTAGCATTTGTAGAAAAAAAAATTCCTCCCTCTTCTGATAGTGTAACTGTTGCTGAGACTGATTTTTGTTAGGACTCCAATTTTAGCAAAGCATACGTCAAATATCACGTATCTGCTCATTTTTCTTCTTTATATATTTCTGTTGTAATCTTTTTAACTAGTAACATTGAGATTTTAAAAATGAGATAGATATCGTCGAACCAGAGCATCAATATTGCAACGAATCGTTAACCAGTCAATTTGTGTTCACTTAAGAATTACAGTTTGCATGTTCAAATTTGTAGCAACAAGATCAAGACGGCTTAAAAATATATATATATATATATTTTGTATGATCCATTTATTTTCCAGTATGGAATTCAAAATGTCCAAACTGGCGTTACCGCATCAACTATTAAACTGAGCGTCAACATGTGGGACAACTTTGTTATTTGAACATTTGAAAAATTTCATTTGAACAGAGCAATAAATGGCCGGAAAGAAGAGACTGTTTCTACTCCCAAGCGTTCCGAAACTAATTTCTTTTGTAGGCGGATCTCGGTTATTTTTCTCTTTATCTATACAAAATCTCGAAGGGCCTTTTCAGCTTCGGCACAAATATTTTATTTTTTAGCATTTCCCCGCAAAAATAAGGGAATGTAAATAGTTTTAAGCATTTAATGTTCTTACGCAATTCGAATTTAGAGTATTTATTTAAAAATAATATAATCTTTAAATCACTACGGCTGAACGATGACCGAATGTGTAGGGCTCTGTTTTTTGGTTCCGCAATCCTACTATTCACATGCGTGTATATAGCCGTTTGAAAGACAGTAGTCCCACTCAGAACAACTCTCGTGTAGCAAAATAGTAAACCGTAGCTCTCCAAACTAAATCGCCCCTTAAAAAACTATAATAAATATAGTGTAAATATGGATAAAATATCGTAAATTTATTTTTAATACAGATGCAAGTAACTTTATAAGGAAGCGATAATTTATTGATATTTATATAATCAGCATATTTTATTGCAAATTAGCTATTCTTCAAAAATTTTCTGGGACGAATGGGCAGGTCGCTCTTTATGGGTTCGAATCCTACTGCTCGAATGGATATTCGGCTATAAGCAGTAGGTCCTGTTCTGGGTAATCCTCGCTTGGCTCTAAAATTAGAATGACCAGATTCAAACCAACCAAAAATATTGTGGATATTTGTTAATCCACCTCAAATAGAAACAAAAATTCTACTATCATAAAAATAAATCATACATGTAAGCATGAAACAACCTTTTCTAAAAATTTCAATTCATGAAATAAAGTTCTTTATTCTTACTTAGAATCATTGAAATAAAAAATTAACACAATATGGAAATTATACGTAAAAATAAATGCATTATTGTTAAAATTATAATTCTTTTTTTACCTAAAAAAGTATTTTGATTAAAATAGAAATTCTTCCTTAATACACTGTCTACCAATAAGTATTTGGACAATTGTGATAGTAAAGAAAAATTAACTTTATTCAAAATCAATTGTTGGTAGAGCCTCCACGAGAGGCAATTAAACCGTGAACCCTCCGGGGCATACTCTCCACAAGTCTTTGTACACTGTCTATCAATAAGTATTTGGACACATATGCAAATGACAATATCTGTTGTCCTGAGGTAAGTCATGGCCTACGCCGGTATACATCTTGTTGGAAACAGTAACGGCATAAGTCGCATGCAAGATTCCGCTCAGTTCGGAGCTCTCTGATTTCGAGAAAGGTATAATTATCGGGTATCACAAATGTGGCCGATCCTTAAGGGACATATCTAGCGATCTGAAGTACCCAAAATCAACAGTGACCTATGTGATTAAGAATTGGAAGGTGAGTGATGATTGTCAGAATGTGCCCCGAGTCGGCAGACCAACGAAACTGGGAGATATAGACCGACGAGTGCTGTCCAGAGAAATTCAGAAGAACCGCACCCAACCGATGGCCCTCATCCGCGAGGAGTTTCAACAGGTATCCGGGAGTATTGTTTCAATGAATACCATCCGTAAGGAAGCACATCTGCTTGGTTTTCATGGTCGTGCTGCTGCCCATAACTCTTTCATCACAATGTCCAACCGCTCTGCTCGGTTAATGTGGTGCAAAGCACACCGAAATTGGACCTTAGATCAGTGGAAACGGGTTGTTTGGAGCATTGTGCCAACAGTCAAGTTCGGCGGAGGTTGAATTATGGTCTGGGGCTGTTTCTCCTGGTATGGACTGGGACCCTTGGTCCCCATTCATGGTAAGGTCAGCGACGATGCCTACTGCACTATTTTGGATGACAATGTGCTTCCTACGTTGTGGCAGTTTTACGGGTTGGACCCCTGTTACTTTCAAGACGACAATGCCAGTTGTCATATTTCGAGGTTAAACAAGGCTTGGTATAGTGCCAATGGAGTTCATCGAATGGACTGGCTTGCTGAGTACCCAGGTCTGAACCCTATCGAGAACCTCTGGGATGAGTTGGATCACCGAATTAAGGGGGGGGGGCACTACTCGTCCAAAATCGGTGAAGGAACTTGTATGTCTACTACAAGCCGAGTGGAAGACAATACTACTAGCTGTAATAAAAGACTTGTGGAAAGTATGCCCCGGAGGGTTAACGCTGTAATTGCCTCTTGTGGACGCTCTACCAACTATTGATTTTGAATAAAGTTATTTTTTCTTTTCTATCACAGGTGTCCAAATACTTATTGATAGACAGTGTACTACAGCTGATCTAAGGTCCAATTTCGATGTCCTTTGCATCACATTAACCGAGTAGCGCTGTTGGACTTTGTGATCAAAGGCTTATGGGCAGCAGCACGACCATGAAAACCAAGCAGATGTGCTTCCTTACAGATGGTATTCATTGAAACAATACTGCCGGATACCTGTTGAAACTCCTAGCGGATGAGGGCCATCGGTTGGATGCGGTTCTTCCGAATTTAGCTGGACAGCACTCGTCGGTCTCTATCTCCCAATTTCGTTGGTCTGCCGACTCAAGGCACATTCCAACAATCACCGCTCACCTTCCACTTCTTAATCACATAGGCCACTGTCAATTTTGGGTACTTCAGATCGCTAGATATGTCCCTTAAGGATCGGCCACATTTGTGATACCCGATAATTATACCTTTCTCGAAATCAGAGAGCTCTGAACTGCGCGGAATCTTGCATGCGACTAATGCTGATGCTTTTTCCTACACGATGTATATCGGAGGAGGCCGTGACGTACCTCAAGACCGCAGATATGGTCATTTGCATAGGTGTCCAAATACTTATTGGTAGACAGTGTATTATCCTATTTTCATTATATTATGGCCAAGTTTTCATTAATATTATGTATCTAAGCGTTCTCAGAGTCACCACAAGCCGTATTTGAGCAATCTGGGAATCCCAGTATCTTAATACAAACTATTAACGGTAATATAATAATTAAAAAACCTCTAAAGCTAATGAAATTTTTGGGGTTATCTTAACCTTCTTATATTTTATAACATAATTATAGCTCGATAATATTGTTACGAACTTCCAAAACTAAAACTGCTGGGTTCAGGGATTGAATGGACTTTAAGCAAGCAAGCAAGACTGCAGCACGAAGACAAATACTTTATTGGAAGAAATACAACGTCAAAATCTCCGCGGAACAATTTTGAGCCCAAAGCCGTCGGCTCACGCAAGACTTTCCGCATCAAGCACAACACACCGTGCGTACTCCTCTTATACCGAGATATTCTCTTAACGACTCTCTTCTGCATGGGACTCCGTCTGCCTTATATAGGCTCACAGAAACTGCCAGAACACTCCAGAAGCCGGAACCGGAAGTGGCCACGTGACGCTACACTTGGCGACATTTGGCGACACTTGGCGACGAACTTGGCGATGAACTTGGCGACAAAAATAGGTTGCCAAATCCATCGCCAACGAGCCTATATCTCGCCAATTTGGCGAGATACCCATAGAATCCCATGCTAAACTCAAACAATTTTCGCAAATTCGTAACATTGCTCCCTCCTCAAAGACTGCACGTCTCGGGCAGTGCACTTGAGCAGAAAGCAACTTACGATACTCACAAATACAATACTTACAAAACATAAATGGAATAATAAATTTAAATTACAAATAAATCAATAATAGAATAAATAACGGAAAGAAAACAACTATTTACAGAACTATTTACAAAAAAAAAAAATAAAAGTTGAAGGTCACGAAACCATAGTGCCAATTATTAATTAAACTAAGTAATGTTACCATAGTATGGTGCTTGACGATCATAATGAACAATCCTAGGCTTAGCATTCGATGATTTACGGATTTCTTCATCACTCCAAGGGTCTAATCGTGATGTAGATGACGCTGTGAGGTGGCGCACAACCGGCTCTATTATCCCATATTTTATCTCAGCTGCAGAACAAAAGAGACAATTCCCTGAACAAGGTCTTCTGGATAAGGGGTCAGCATTTCCGTGTGAGGATCCTCTGCGATGTTGGATATCGAAGTCGTACTCTTGCAGTTTCTGTATCCACCTAGATATCTGTCCCTCTGGGTTCTTGAAAGTAGCAGGTGCGTTGCATAGGCCAAAAGGCATAACTTTAAATTGCCAAAGTCCTTGGCCACCAGTCGTGAATGCTGTCTTTTCACGATCTACGGGATACATCTCTACTTGCCAATAGCCACTCTTTAGATCAAGTGTAGAGAACAACACATTTCCCGATGTGTCCAAGGTGTCATCGATTCGGGGAAGAGGGTAACTGTCTTTCTTAGTGATGTTATTTAGGCGACGGTAGTCCACGCAGAATCTCGTTGAACCGTCCTTTTTCTTGACCAAGACGATAGGAGAGGCCCAAGGACTGGTAGAAGGTTCGATGACGCCCTTCTCCTGCATATCATTTAAAAGATCTTTCACGTCTTCTACTTTGGAGAATGGTAATCTTCGAGGATGTTGTTTAATAGGAGCATGATTTCCTGTGTCGATTCGGTGTTTTGTTAACTTTGTTCTTCCCAAATCGTCGGGTGACTTCGAAATTAGTTCACTAAATTCACCAAGCATTTTCTCTACAGCGCTTTTCTGTTTCTTACTTAATTTTGTTTTTGTTAGCAAGTCCTTCGTTAAATCTTCAGAGGACACGTTTGATGTTTGGAAAGAACTTCGCTCCACACAAGTCACTGGGGTAAATGTGGCTAACACCTCACCTTTCTTAATAATTTTCGGTTTATCACTTATGTTAGCAATTCTCACCAGTATGGCTTCTTTTGAGAAATCTATGAGTGTTGAAGCTACTAAAACCCCTTTTGAAAAATTCCCGAAGTTAGGAAATTCGAGGAGTCCAAGTCGAAAATTCTTCTCTTCGTCAGAATAGCCCTCCAATATTAATTCTTTCCTGGCTGGTATGGTGAAATCCAATGGAGCAATTATTCGATAGCAGGATTTGATTTCACTAACTTCTTTCCGGAACAGTGTTACATCTTCTGACGTAGAGTGTAGAGAATTATCTTTAAAGTCTAATATAAAATTGTATTTCTTTAGAAAGTCCAGTCCGAGGATAAAACTGTCCGTAATTTTTGCCACATACACAGTATGAAGGTACGAGTTGTTTTCAAATGTTATTTTAATATTCATCTTGCCAATAATCGGAATTTTATCACCGGTAACAGTCTGGAGAGTAACGTATGGCGGCGTCCAGATAATCTTCTCATCAAGTTGTTGAGCAACATCTTCATGCATGATGGTAACATTGGCCCCTGTGTCGATGATCATCCGGCAGGATAAATTATTTACATAGGCTTCAACAAAGAATCCATTTCCGTCACCACTTTCTGAAGAAATTTGGAAAACCTCATTTTTTTTCACTTTCTCTGAAATAATGTCTACTTTAGTGTTTAACACGCTTACGATGTCAGCCTTCATTTCTTCTAATCTTTCTTCTAGATTTCTCTGGCCTGCCTTTATTTCTTCCTGTCCATTTTTTATGCTTTGCATAAGTTAAAAAAATTGTTTCATTTCTATCTCAGCCATCGCTCTTCTCTTCACCATTCAATCCCACTCCTGACACCAAATTGTTACGAACTTCCAAAAACTAAAACTGCTGGGTTCGGGGATTGAATGGACTTTAAGCAAGCAAGCAAGAGTGCAGCACGAAGACAAATACTTTATTGGAAGAAATACAACGTCGAAATCTCCGCGGAACAATCTTGAGCCCAATGTCGTCGGCTCACGCAAGACTTTCCGCATTAAGCACAACACACCGTGCGTACTCCTCTTATACCGAGATATTCTCTTAACGACTCTCTTCTGCATGGGACTCCGTCTGCCTTATATAGGCTCACAGAAACTGCCGGAACACTCCAGAAGCCGGAACCGGAAGTGGCCACGTGACGCTACACTTGGCGACATTTGGCGACACTTGGCGACGAACTTGGCGACAAAAATAGGTTGCCAAATCCATCGCCAACGAGCCTATATCTCGCCAATTTGGCGAGATACCCATAGAATCCCATGCTAAACTCAAACAATTTTCGCAAATTCGTAACAATATCAATGGCCATCTTTGCATTCATGAATTTGTCATTTCTGAAGCAGGTTTATCATGCCCAACAGAGTCAACAAAGGCTTTGAATCTGTTTCAATAACAAACTTTTGACCCTGTAAATATTTGTTAAAACGTTTAATGCAAAATATTATAACCAATGCCTTCTTATGTACTGGAGCATAATTTCTTTCTGCTTTGTTAAGAGTCTTGGATGCAAAAAGTATTAGTCTTAAAAAACCAGGGAATAATTCATGGCATAAAACTGCTCCAACACCCTAATCAGACGAATCACATTGTAAAACAACAGGTTTTGTCATATCATAATGCACTAAAACATTATGTTTTTCCAACAAAGTCTTGCTTGTTTCAAACACATCAACGCTTTTATGTTGAAATCCCATTTTCTGTTTTTCTCAAGTAACTGATAGAGAGGTTTCGTATGAAATGTTGTTAATAACCTAAGAGCCCTAAATAGATTTTTAATTCATTAGCATTGGTAGGTATTGGTGTGTTTAAGATATTGTACCGTTCTGGAGTTCTAATTGAGCTCCGAAGAGGATAGCGGATGCCTACGTACAGACTATAGATCTTTATTTAGAAATACAATGTTGAAGTTATGATAAATACACATGAAACGATGAATATCTACAAATGAAAATGATGATAGTTACAGGAATCAGCTTCCTAATCGTTTGGAGAGAAAAGCGGGGGGGGACACTCTCAGTAGCTCGTCTCGGCGTTCTCGGCCGATGATTTCCCAGGAGACTCGATCGGTCAAATATTCTCCTGGGCCATGAACTCCGGTCTTTTTATATCGTCGTCTGACCGCAAATGTCCATCTCAGCTGATCGGACATCTGGTTGATGAAGTGGTGAGGAAACTGCTTGTAGAAATTCTAGCTGAACAAGCTCAAACCCGGTTCCAAGGGAAGTTTGCAGTAATCGGGAGCAATCTCACCGATCATTAATCGATGTCTATGGACAAACCTTTGGAGAACAAGGTAGGAAAGTATTGCTGCTTCCCCTACAATGTAGAGGACTTCTGTCGTGTGAGATTCTTTCTTCGGGCTGCCATTGAAATTAACACTGGAAACACTTTGCCAGCATCCCAATGAATTTCTCAGATAGAATGATTGAGATGGCCCTCGGTGTTAACAATCCTCTATTTAGCATCCCATTCTGCTAGGAAACAACGTCCTTTCATTAGGTAAAGAGGAGCTCAGTTCAAGTGCTCACAAAAGGCACGTTTGCTATTTTTCTACGTTATGCCGGTTTTTCTCACGGTCGTTGATAAGTCTGTATCTGGAAATTTAATGTAACGAGAATTCGTTACAATATCGTCACATTTGTCCCTAAACGGATAAATACCCTCAGGATCCTTGACATGACTTAAAACTTTAATTTTTATTTTGATTAATGCACAATTTTGGATATTTACTTTTACATTATATGAATTTAATTTTTGCAGTACCATTTCCGTTCATTGCTTACATTCAATTTCACTATCTGCGTGTATGAATAAGTCTTCAATGTAACAATCCGTGAATGATAAACCCTATAAAATACTGTCCATTTTCTATTGAAACAAAAAAGATGCGGATTTAATACCAAATGGCAGTTTGGTGTAACACATTAAACCCTTTGGTATGTTTAGCCTTAGCAATTCTTGAGATTATGGGGCTATAGATGACGGAAAGCCATCGATAAGTCAATCTCTGAAAAATATTCTCCATATTCCGCGTTTGTTAAAATATTTTCTTGAGAAGGGAGTGGGTAGAACTGAGTTTCACAATGTTTATTTACGGTTATAGAAAAATCCCCACAAATTCGAAGAGATCTTTTTCCCTCTCTGTTAACTTTCGGCACTGGAACAATGGGAATTGCCCATCTTGAATGATTCACCGGTACCAAAATACCTTTTTGAACTAAAGAATCTAATTCCTCGTTAACAAGCTGTCTTATAGCATGTGGAACTGGCCTAGATTTACAAAAAACTGGTACAGCATCCTTTCACATGACTATGTTCAACAACTACACCTATCGACACGGTATTTATATACATTTCATCAAAAGCATCAAATTTTGTTAAAGAAGTTCGGCAAATACTAGCAATACGTCATTTACGTTTACATTTAAACATGTTGTATTTTTAAAAATGCATTCATTGTTATGCTTTTTTCCGTAATGTTTATAATTTCTTGTTGTTAGAAATAAACCTGAATTGCTATTTCAGGCATAGTTTAATATTGTTAAAGTGGTAACACTTTTTTGAAAACAGTGTTCGACGGATATTTGAAATAAAAGCATATCGTTTTGAATTGTAGTTGTGAACTAAATTTATTTATTTAAGCATTAGGAGAAAGGAGAACGGTTAGTTCTTGCAAATCTCGCACAAATTGGTGATCCCGGAAGCGATCGGGTAACAAAGAGCAAGGTCAGATGTTTTATTCTTTTCGTTACCATTGATATTTGAATCGTAGAACAATAGTTTCGTTTAAACCTGATTTTGCTATTGAGATTTAATTTTATTAAAATTTAATCGTTAGTTCAGAAACGAAAACCTATCAGAGCTACTTTTACGAAAACAATTAATGCTATTTCGCAGGGTGTGAAAACGAAACTTCTTTCTTTAGAACGTTTATCTAATGAACATAATATTTTTGACACTCAAACATTGAATACAGAATTTTATTCAAATGATGAGTTTGAAAGTGAATGGACAAATATTGAAGAGTACAAGGAAATGTTAGACTTAATACTAGTAGAAACGGAATTATTTTTTAATCGCCAAATGACAGAATCCACTAGCAGTACGCCGCCAAATCTAAGTAAACGACAACTGAAATTATCGGAAATAGAGTTGAAACAATTCGGTGGCGACATTAAGGATTGGCGACATTAAGGTCCGTTTTGGAGACAATTTCGGCGAATACACGAGGATAAGGAAATTCAAAATGAAGACAAGATGCATTATCTTGTTCAAGCGACCATACCCGGTATGTGACCACGTGACATTGTGAACAGCTTCCCTGCAACTGCTGAAAATTATGAAAAGGTTACAGAAAGTTTAAGAAATAGGTTTGCCGCCAGAGAAGAACTGTTGGTGTAATTCTATATTCGGGAATTATTAGATCTGATTATTAAAAATGTTACGTATCAAAAGGGAGAGTGCAGCCTATCTGAATTGTATGACAAGTTAGAGTCATATTTACGTTCGTTGGAGTCGATAGGGATGACAAGCTACAAATACGCATCAATGCTGTTTCCGCTCGTTGAATCCTGAATTCCAGAGGAAATTTTGAGAGTTTGGCTGAGAAATCCTGCATCAGTAATTACAGAAAAAGACTCTCACTCTGAGAAACTGAAACAGTTGTTGTTTTTAAGAAATCAAGTCGAAGGAGAGCAAAGAATTTCCTTGGCGAAAGCCGGATTCAAATAAATTGAGTTTGGTTCAAAGAAAGAAAGTAAAAGAAATAAAAGGTACTAGGGTGAAAATTTCGTGCCTACAGCAAATGATTTATTTTCATTCCATAATAAAACAACCAGCCATAGGGAAAAGGACTCTTGCATATTTTGTGATAAACATCCTGAAAGCCGAGATTGCTTTGTTGCTCAAAAGATGAGTTTGAATAAAAAAAATGAAGAAATTAAGAAAAAGAAAGGCTGTTTCTTTTATCTTAAAATTGGACACAGAGCCAAGCAATGCAAGACAAATGTACGATGTTTAATATGCTCGAAAAGACATTGGGGTATCATGTGTCCGGATTTACAAACCAAGCAAAAGAGAAAGGACGTTGAGAAAAATGAAGAAGAAACACAAAACGTATCACTTGCGAGCACCAATTTTCTAGATGAAATGTTTCTTCAAACACTATTAATTAAAATCGACGCCAACAAAAAACAGAAGACGGCGAGAGTGAGGGTTGCAACGTTCATACATATTAAAGGAGAGTGCTATAGACATAGGATACCATCCAAGTGGATCTGAATCTTTGATTCATGGGCTTTTTGATGGAGTAACAACGAAGAGAGAAATTCATAAACGCTATGAAGTAAGTGTTAGAAGCCTAGAAGGTAATTTTTCTAAAAGACTAATTTTGTTGGAACAGTCGGAGATTTGTGGACCAGTGATTAGTTTACAGCCTGGACCATGGATAGAAGAGCTAAAGCAGAAAAATATCCATGTATCTGATATAGAAAAAAGAGACTTGAAAATAGAAGTCCTTTTAGGAGCTGACATAGCGGGTGCCGGAAAAGTTAACCGGAAGAGTCCAGAAATTAGAATGTGGGATGACTGCTGTAGAATCGCTACTCGGGTGCAGTCATAGGAAAGATGAGTTATTACACTTCAGAAAGAAACTCATTGTCCATGCCATCAATGATAACGCCCATGTTGACTCACAGCAGTGACATAGAAAACTTGTGGAAGCTAGAAGCACTGGGAATTGCAGATTCAAAAGAAAATAAAACTGATTTAGAATTAGAAAAAGCAGTGTGGGATCACTTTCACGAGAATCTGAAATGGATGGAAGATCGATATGAAGTTAGTTTACCCTGGATCAATGAAAAAAAATTTACCAAGTAACAGAGAGGTTGCTGAAAAGCGATTGATTTCCACAACAAAGAAACTCATACTGAAAGATAAATTTGAAACGTACAATGTAGTATTCGAAAAATGAATCGAATCTGGAGTAATAGAAGAGGTACCAGAAGAGGAGAAACAAAACGACAACCAATATCTTCCTCACAGGCCAGTCTTCAAAGAAAATTCTACAACGTCAGTAAGATCAGTATTTGACGCTTCATGCAGGCAAAAATATTTTCTTTCGCTCAATTACTGTCTCGCAAAAGGTCAAAATTTAATTGAATTGATACCTGGATTGCTCATTGATTTTAGACAAGGTAAAATTGGGATTATCTCATATTAAAAAAAGGCTTTTAATCATATCTCTATTCACAAAAGTGATCGTGATTTTTTAAGATTCCTATGGTGGAAAAACTCAAAACAAGAAGAAATAAAAGAATTTCGCCATTGCATAGTAGTGTTTAGACTAAAATGCAGTCCGTTTCTTTTAGGAGCAGTTGTCAACTCTCATTTAGATCAATATGAACCTTCACTGAAAGAAGTAGCTACAAAATTGAAAAATTCCTTTTATGTTGACAACTGTGTCACTTCGGTTAACTCGAATGAGGAAGCAGACTACTTTATTGCAAAGTCAACTCAACTAATGGCAAGTGCTAACTTCGACTTGAGAGGGTGGGAGCAAACGGAGATGAGCAGTGTGAAATCTACTTTATATGAACCACTGAAAGTACTTGGTCTTCTGTGGGACAAATTTGAAGATTCATTATTTTGTGACATCCCTAATGTCGACTTAAGTGATCTCTCAGTGACAAGATGGAACATACTATAAATTTCACAGAGAATTTTCGACCCAATAAGTTTCACTTGCCCTTTTACATTTCTCCCAAAATTATACTTACAAAAGAGTTGGGAAACTAAACTGAGCTGGGATGCAGAGCTACCTGAACATATCAAAAGAAAATTCTTGAAGTGGGTCAAAGAATTGCCTTTGTTGGCATCGTTAAAGGTTTCTAGGCTAGTTACACTGACGGACGGACAATCTTTTAGTTTACATACCTTTTCCGATGTTTCTCAGGGATCGTATGCAAGCGCAGTGTATTTGAGAAGCCAAAATAAAGAAGGAATCAAAGTTAGTCTACTGCAAGCCAAAGCACCAGTAGCTCCCTTGAGAAAAACAAGTATACCAAGACTCGAATTGCTTGCTTGTCTTATTGGAGTGCGATTAGCCTCATTTGTCAACAAGAACCTCAAGGTAGAAATTTCAAAAGAATATTACTGGACTGATTCTTCAACAGCACTCTTCTGGATAAAAAACGTAGAATCTTGGGGGACTTTTGTAAATAACAGAGTTTTAGATATTAGAACCCTAACAGACCAGGAAAATTGGTACCACATTCCAGGTACAGAAAATCCTTCCTACTTGCCCTCAAGAGGATGCTCTGTGAAGAAACTTATTGAATCCAGATGGTGGGAGGTCCAGCCTTGGTTGGCATTGTCGGAAGAAGAATGGCTTCGTTCTATCCCAATAGATAACATAGAAAAGGTTAATGCTGAAAAACTTAAAGCCGTTATAGTATCATTAAGCAATATTGGTGATATGTCTCCACAAGTCTTCAAATATTTTTCAAAGTACGAAAATACTGAGAATGATCGGGTAGATACATAGATTCATAGGATATATTAGGAAAGGGAAACAAGGGAAAGAAAAAGAAGCCGGAGAATTAAAAGTTCATGAGTTGGCAAGAGCAGATAAATCTATCGTGAAGATTATTCAACAGGAATCATTTTCATCAGAGGATATTAAGAAGCTGAAATCAATTAGTGTGTTCAAAGATGACGAAGGCATTTTGAGGATCAAGACTAGGTTGACAGAAAGAAAAGAACATGAAAATTTTATTTACCCGATGTTACTTCCAAAGAATCATAAAATTGTACAGAAATTGATAATTGAAAAACATCTTTCTATGTCCCATGCAGGAATATACGTTTTGATCTCAAAACTTAGGGAGACATTTTGGATTTTCAAAAGCAGAGTCACGATCCGAAACGCTTTACCTACATGTGTGAGGTGCAGGAGACATGAAAGTAAAAGATTACAGACTGTAGCAGCTACTTTACCAGAAAACAGAGTAAGAGATGCTCGTGTTTTCGAGATTGTCGGAGTTGATTTATCTGGCCTATTAATTTTGAAGGATAAAAGAAAAGCCTTGATTATACTTTTTACCTGTGCTGTTTTCAAGGCTGTTCATTTGTCCCTGATTTTGTCCCTCTCCACGCAAAAATTTTTACTTGGCCTTAGAAGATTTATTGCACGAAGAGTGAGGCCTTCAATAATCTATAGCGACAATGGCAGCAATTTTGTCGGTTCCGACAATCTCTCAAAGTCAGTTGATTGGAATATCATCGAGACTGAAGCCACCACAAACAATATCGACTGGACGTTCAGTCCACCCACGCAGCATGGTAGGGTGATTTTTGGGGACGACTTGTTCAAATGATAAAGAAGCTATTGCGTCGAGTCCTAGGCCAGTCGTCTCTGAATTATGCAGAACTAATTAGTGAGTTGTGAGACTGCGAATCAACCGTGAATGCCAAACCACTAACTTATGTGTCAGAGAACTCTGATGATCTTATCCCTTTGACACCGTCCTTAATTTTAGGTGAAATTCCTGTGTTTGGAGTTCCTGACCTGGATCACTTAGATAAAGTTGATTTCAACAAGAGACTGAGACATCTACAGAATTTACAAGATCTCTTGGGGAAGAGATTTAGAAGTGAATATCTCGGCTTGCTACTGCAACGATCATCTACAGCACCGGTTTCTCAACAAATAAAAATCGGAGACATAGTTCTCATCGAATGTGATAACAAACGTAAAGTGTTGTGGCCTCTAGCAAGAGTGACTGAGCTATACCCAGGAAAAGATGGCAATATCCGAGTAGTTCGCGTGAAAACTGGGTCTGGAGAATTAGTTCGGCCAATCCAGAGAATATTCCCTCTTGAGATATCTTCATCTTTGGAGTCAGATGAGAAAAATAAAACTGAGACGAAAGACAAAAACAATTTAGTTCCAGATATGTCAGAGGACTTTAAGACTGTAATGACTAGAAGAGGACGGTGAATTACAATTACGTCGAGATTTCTCACATGAATTCTACTTAAGTCCTTTTAGTGTAGAACTTTAAAAATTTGATTTTTTTTATTGCCTTTTAATTTTTGTCGATAGTTTTGTATTTGATAATTAAGTTTAAGATTTTTGTTTTGATTAAGTACATGCGATTAATCAAAAGGTGGGAGGATTGTTAGAAGTATACCTGAAGTGCTATTTCATGCATAGTTTAATACTGTAAAAGTGGCAACACTTTTTTGAAAACAGTATTCTACGGATATTTCAAATAAAGGCATGTCGTTTTGAATTGTAGTTGTGAACTAAATTTATTTATTATTTTTATATTTTTTAATATTTATTTATATTAAATTTTTTAAATTTTATATTAAATTTTTTAAATTTTTTAAAAATTTATTTATAATTTTTTTATATTTACTTAGGAGAAAGGAGAACGGTTAGTTCTTGCAAATATCACATTTGTATTGTAATTTATTCTGAACTTGCCTGCTATTTTACGATTATTTTCCTTGCCTTGAAAATTTTTGTTTTGTTCGGGAGTGTTCCGCATAGTTGTATTACTAGAATTTGAAATTTTAAGAACATTGTTTTTCTTTTTCGAAAAAGATTTGGCTTCTGTACTAGCCGTTTCCATTGCAAGCGCAATTTCGCATGCTTTGCCGAAGTCGAGTTTACCCTCACTTAACAATCTTTTTTGAATCTGCTGATCTGCTAAACCACAAACTAACTTATCGCGAATTGCATCATCTAAAAATTGTCCAAAAGAACACTTACTTGCTTGTTCTTTAATTATCATGATGAAGGCAGCAATATCTTCTGTATTTTGTTTCGAATTTTAAAATTTGAATCTTTGCATAATTACTGATGTTTGCGGTGCGAAGTGGTTAGTCAGCACTTTATCTCTCCATAAGAAGCCTCTTTCAAACTTTTAGGTTGTACGAGGTTTCGTAAATTGGAAAATACTTTCTTTCTAACACACATCAGCAGAGTAGCTCTTTTATCAGCATCGCTTTTTATTATGTTCGCTTTAAAATAAAATTATAAAATTCAATTTGCAGAAGGTATTCTTCAATACATTCACCTTCATTATAGGTTGTCATTTTGTCAGTATGTGGATGATAACCATCACCTTCAGAATCCGGCATTTTCAAACTTTAATTTGGATACCTTTTACACTGGTTGCCAATAATATATTTCAAGATTCTACTGTACAACCATAATTACATGCATTCTAAAGAGACAAGATTGTCATAACATTAAGGCAAAGCACCTTCATGCAAAGCCATCTTAATTTTAAATCCCAATACAACATTACAACCGCAGACGATTCATATATAGTCTGTAATTACAACTGTTGCCAGACCAAGCAAACGATTTACCTAAAACACATGTTGTCATACAATATAGTATATTATATACACAGCATGACAGAATGTACTACAGAATACTCATGACCCCTGTAGTCTTTTGACGAATGACTAAAGGGGTTTGGTGGGGGTGTATCCTATTTTCAGAGAGAAGCTGCCGAGCAAGACCTTTAGAGTCGAAAATATATATTGCAGAGCTAAGCAGATAGCGCACTTACACATGTGGGCCATTATCTTTAGACGAAACGGTTTTTTAGTTTTTCGGAAGGAGGGGGCGACCAGTCCTCCAATTCCCCCTTGCTTTCTTTTAGCACATTTTATGATGGCCAGTGATTTTAAACTTTTTTTACTTAACTCAACTGACCGAGAACCTTAAAATCTTTGCTATTCTTTGCATTCCAACCAGGAGACGAATGAGAGAAAATGCTTTATCAAACAAAAATTCAGACAATTAATATACTTAAGCAAGTAATGAAAATCAAGGACACATGTGCAAAAGTATGCTTAACTTAAAATTACTTGTAATAAATACGATAATTTTTTTAGAATTCATTAATTTTAATTTAGAATTTTTTTAAACTGAATGTATATTTGTCTATAATTTTTTGTTTTGTTCTTGTTTTCCTCACAGATTTCTTTCTGATGCTTGAAGTAAATAAAACAGATATAAATACATACAAAAAGTTACAAAATTACTTTTTTTTTTTTTAAATAGTGTTTATGAATTTGAAATTTATTGATGTACTTTAAAAAAGTTAAGCTGTATTTAACGAATTTTCCATATTACGAACTGTTTTAGGGACTTAATAACTTCGTTAAATAGATGTGCTACTGTACTTCTCTTTCAAACCGAAAAAAATGTTGCATATGAAAAACTAATTGATGAACTGTTAAACCTGATTCAACCCATGTGTTGTGAAAAGAATTGGTTACAAACCCATTTCAAGGAAAGAATACAGAAAGATTAGTGATAAGGAAGGATGCATATGTAGCAGATCTTTGGTACTTCATTGAACTAATATTTCGGAAATGTTTTGCATTTGTAACCCATTCACCTTAAGGGCCGGTCTCACCAAAAAAGTTTAATGGCTAACCGTGATTAATCTCTGTTTAAACGGAGAATTTCGTTCCACCATTGGTTGGAGCCTTGAGTTAATCGCGGTTAGCCATTGAACGATTTTGGTGAGACCGGTAATAAATGAAACTAACAAGACTGGGGAAAAACTTCGTTCTCCCCAATCAAAATCCAGTATTTCTCGGTTATCTGAGCATTTGGACTATGAAGTTTAACTGATAGTGTGTGAGCCACTTTATCAATTCGTCATCTTGCGCTGCTTAGGTGTTGAAGCGTCTCAAGATTTCTTAGAGGACCATTTTAAAGGAAATATATATATATATATATATATATATATATATATATATATATATATATATATATATTGTTGCGAACACCCCTCGCACGGAAATAACGAACTATGTTGAAGCCACTATCGAAATTCCAATGTTTTCAGTTTGTATTCAGTTTTGTGGCAACGCTGTAAATTGTTATTCTTTTATTATTCTGAGTTTTGGTTCACTTCGGCGAATGTTGCTAGTTTTTAGAAAGTGAATAAGTGTGTTATTATAGTTTTAAAATATCCCTGTGAGATTATTTTGACTTTCTATTTACTTTTTTGACAGCCGTTAAGCATCGGATAGATGCACCAGAGCCCAATTAATATTTAGTTTTATAAATGTGTTACGAGATACAACATATTTAATTTGGCGCCCAACGTGGGGCAAAAGTTAGCGGTTGATTTTTAGGAAGAATTTGAAAATGGATGCTTTAAAAGCGAAACGAAAAGGTTTTAGAATATCATTCATGACTTGTGTTAATAAAATTGAGGAGTTGCTTTTGAAGAAAACTCCGGACTTAAAAGAACTTTTGATTTTGAAAAATCAACTACAGGATAAATTTGAACGCTTGACTGCTTGCCAAGAAGAAATATCTAATAAAATTTTACAAATCGAAAACTCCGATAAATTGTTTTCAGAGGATTTTGAAGCAGCTGAAGAGTATAGAGACAAATTTCATGCAGTTTCTGCTATTTTGGGAAGTATGCTGTACAATTCTTCACTGCCGAAAGAGGTTGAGAGACGGAAGTTTAAACTTCCTGAAATTGAACTCAAGAAATTTAACGGTGATCCAAAAGAATTTTTAGCTTTCTGGAGTCAGTTCGAGAAGATTCACCTCGATGAAAGCTTACCTGATGAAGACAAATTCCAGTACTTGTTGCAGTCTGTTATACCAAAATCGAAAGCAGCCAGACTTTTAGAAACTTTTCCCACTACAGCTGCAAATTATTCTAAAGCTGTCTCTCAGCTGAGAGAACGTTTCGGCCGTGAGGACTTACTTGTCCAAATTTATGTACGAGAGCTCTTAACGATGGTTATGAAAAATGCAGTTAGTGGACGAGCGAAAGTGGAACTTCCAGTTTTATATGATGAGTTAGAAGGAAAACTCCGCGCCTTAGATAGCCTACGTAGAACTCAAGAAAAATACGGAGACTTTCTTACGCCTCTTGTGGAATCCTGTCTTCCGGAAGATATACTTGTTGCCTGGGAAAGAAGCCGAAATAAAGGAACTGATTCTGTTACATCCGATGATCGAACTCTCGAAAATTTAATGGATTTCTTGAAACAAGAAGTAATGGGGGAAGAAATGGTTGTGCTCGCTCGTACCAGGTTTGGAGCTAACCATCACAAGAAATCGAAAGATGTTTTTAATGCACGTGCTCATGAAATATCTTCTGCTGCAGCCTTGGTAAGCACAAATACTCCTGAAAACCCAGGTAAGAGAAATTTAAATTGTCTCTTTTGTGATAAGAAACAGTCAAGATTGCTATATGGCTAGAAAGTTAAATATTGAAGATAAAAAGAAACTTTTGTCTAAAAAAGGTGCTTGTTTTTCTTGTTTGCGGGTGGGACAAACTTCTAGAACTTGCAAATTTCGAATAAAGTGTATGTAATGTAATCGAAATCATTTTATTTTGATGTGTCCTGACCGAGAAACAAGCACAAACGAAAGTAAAACAGAAGTTGACACAACTAAAATTTTAACTGATAGTTGTAATGTTGAACCAGTTCTTCTGATGACTTTAATTGTTAAGATTAAGAGCCGAAGAAATGAGTTAAAGATTAGAGCTCTTGTAGACACTGGGTCTCAGCTCTCCTATTTAAGCAACAGAGTTATTAGTAGACTTAAGCTAAAACCAAAACGAAAACAAAATCTTGTTCATAGCCTATTTGGGGGGAGAAAATCTGAGCCCTGTGTACATGAAGTATACGAAATCAAAATTGTTGATTTGCAAAATTCATTTTCCGTTAATGTTGATGTTTTATCAGAAGATAAAATTTGTGGATTAATATCAAAAGCTAGAACAGCTTTAACGTTGAAAGAGTTAGAGGAAAATAACTTAATGATACCAGATTTGAATCACCCAGATGAAGAAATTGATTTACTTTTAGGAGCTAACGTTGCTGGATTAATAATGACTGGAAATTCTGTTAAATTGAGTTTTGGTTTAGTTGTTTTGGAAAAAAAATTAAGTTTCACTTTAATGGGAATGGAAAACATGCCTTATAAATGTGAAGTTATATATGAAACAGATACAATTGAGAGTAATTGTAATATTTCTAGTATTACATTGCATTCTATGAATATTGATGATAATTATTTGTGGGATCTTGATATTATTGGTATAACAGATCCATGGAAAAATTCTAAAAAGAAGTTAATTTTTTCTGATACTGTCAAGCAATTTCAAGATAATTTAACTCTTCTTCCAAACGGAAGGTATGAGTTGTTATTGCCTTTTAAGTGTGATACCCTGCTATCAAACAATAAAGAAATAGCCATGAAAAGGTATAGAAATATGTGCAAACGTACGACAAAAGGAAGCTATTTAAAAGATTATATTGAAGTGTTTAAGGAATGGGAAAGGTTGAAAATTATCGAAAAGGTACCAGATGAGGAAATAGATTTAAGTAGGCATTACTTACCACATAGACCTGTGATTAAAGAAGCAAGTCACACTTCTAAAATCAGACCGGTGTTTGACGCTTCTGCCAAAGACGGTAACGGACCTTCCTTAAACGACTGTTTAATTAAAGGGCCGAACTTAATTGAATTAATTCCGGATATTATCGATAGATTTAGATTATATAAGATTGGTCTCTCTGCAGATGTAGAAAAAGCCTTTTTGCAGCTGAGCATTTCCCCGGATCACAGAGATTTTTTACGATTCTTCTTTCCTTCTGAAACCGAGAACTTTAGTGTTTATAGACATTGTAGAGTTGTGTTCGGCGTCACCTTCAGTCCGTTTCTTTTAATGGCATCATTGTATCATTTGTTTGAAAATGCGTCTGAAGAATATCATGACATAGTTCCCAAGCATAAGAATTCTTTTTATGTCGACAACTGCGTAACCGGAGTATCTAGTTTGAAAGAGTTAGCTCATTTTGTTCCCCAAACTCAAAAATTAATGAAAAATGCATGTTTTAATTTACGAGGATGGGAAGGTAACATTAGCAGTAATTACCTTTCTAATTCTACTGGAGATACTTCTCTTTTGGGAATGATTTGGAATCTAGATCAAGATACCTTAAGATGTAATTTGCCGACGAAAATAGATCTTGACCGAGATCAAACTAAAATAAATGTTCTATCTATTGTTCAACGAATTTTTGACCCTCTTGGTGTGTTAAGTCCTGCTACTTTGTTACCTAAGTTGTTATTGCAGGAAGCTTGGAAGAGCAAAATACCATGGGATAGTATTCTACCCTTTAACTTGCAAAAAGAATTTTCTAACTGGTTAAAAGAAATTACTTTTTTTAATGAAATACGAATCCCTAGACATTTGTATGCCAATGTCACTTCTGAATTGCATATTTTCGTTGATGCTAGTAAAAAATCATACGGAGCCTGTATTTTCATGAGATCGATATTAGACTCCCGCAAAATCAAAAGTCGCGCCAATGAAAGACATGTCTATACCAAAGTTGGAGCTTATGGCCTGTTGCATAGGAGCGAGATTAGCTCATTCAATCAAATTGGCATTTGATTTACCTAATATGACTCTAACGTTCTGGAGCAATTCCATGACTGCCCTTTGGTGGATTAGTGAGCATGGAGAATGGTCCGTATTTGTGTCTAACCGTGTCAGAGAGATTCGCAAGTTAACTTCTCCAGAAGATTGGAGACATGTTCCAGGAGACCAGAATCCTGCTGATCTTGTTTCCCGAGGATGTACACCGAAAGAGTTGGTTAAATCCCAATGGTGGAATGGGCCTCAATGGTTGTGTACGAATGCTGAAGACTGGCCGTGTAATAAAATATTTTGCGAGAAAGGAGTTGAGCTTGAAAGACGTAAAGTGAATTTGAGTAACTTAAACTTAGAGGCTGAAGCACTTCCATGGTATGCGGTGAAATTATCCCGGTTTGTATCTATCGTTAGACTAACAGCATGGGTTCTGCGTTTTGTTAGTAACGTGAGAAAAAGGTCTAGCGAAAGAAAATTTGGAAGGCTTTCTTTTCATGAAAAGAAAAATGCAGAGAAATTTTTAATTAAGCACGTGCAATCATCATATTTTCCAAAGACTTGTAATCCTATATGTAATACTTTCAAAGATGAAGATGGAGTCATAAGAGTAAAAACTCGAATCACCGAGCGTATTGATAAGCCTTCTTTTGTATCTCCGATATTGTTACCGAACAAGTGTATTTTCACTAAACGATTGATTGAGCATTATCATGGGTTAAATTGTCATGCTGGTACTCAGATCCTTTTGAGCATTTTACGAGAAAAGTTTTGGAATGTTGGAGGAAGAAGAACTGTGCGAAGTATTGTAAGTAATTGTATCAAGTGTAAACGGTACAATACCAAGTCTCTAGTTTCAGATCCAGTTTCTTTGTCTGCTGATAGGGTCAAAGACGCCTCCGTTTTTGAGGTGATTGGCATTGACCTGGCTGGACCCCTGTACATCAAACGGGGAGATAAAACGTGGATAGTTTTGTTTACCTGTGCGATTTACCGAGCTGTGCACTCGGAACTGGTGACCTCCTTGAACACTGATGCTTTCCTGCTCGCATTCCGAAGTTTTGTTGCCAGAAGAGGCCGCCCAAGGATAATCTACTCGGACAATGGAACAAATTTTAAAGGTGCATATAACAGCTTATGTGATATTGACTGGACCAGAGTTCAGGATGAAGTCGAATTGCATAGAATCTCCTGGAGGTTTAATCCTCCTACGGCCGCCTGGTGTTGTGGCTGGTGGGAGAGGTTAGTTCGTACGATGAAGGAGCTTCTTAAACGGACTCTAGGAAGAGCTGTATTGACTTACGAAGAGCTGAACACAATTTTATGTGACTGCGAATGTGTTATAAACTCTCGACCATTAATGTAAGTGTCTGAAGACACCGACGATTTAAGTCCGCTTACACCAGTCTCGTTTTTACTTGATGTAATGTATCTGGCAACAGCCAGAATAAAATAACTCTGTATTAATGGGAATCTGGCAACACCAGATAGACAGAAGAGAATTTTGTTTTTGGGTTAAGAACATCAGAACAATAACTTCAAGCTTAAAATGTACATATAACGTGATTTGGGATTTGTGAATAAATATGTTTCGTGAACATCTGCATCTTATATTAAGGCCCCTAAAACACTACATTTTGGCGACGAGGATAAAAAAAGAACAGAAGTAAAGCATCATGTCAACAGAAACTAGAGCGATTGATTTATCAAAGTTTACTTTCAACGAATTTTGCCCAGGTAAGGATGATATATGATATTATTTTAGACGTTTTGAACTTGAAATAAGAGTTTTTCGTATCACTGAAGATGCAGATAAACGAGATTTAATTTTACGTTGTATGGGACCTTGTTTATTTAAATTAGTTAATAAAAATTTTGATCCTATTTCTCCTGACGAAAAAACTTATTCTGAAATTAAAGATTTTTTGGAACAGCATTTTAAACCGGCAACAAACATCCATGCCGACAGAACAAAATTTTCCCAACGTTTTCGCCGTAACGGTGAATCAATAGCTGAATTTATTGCTGCTTTACGAACTCTTGCAGTAAACTGTAAATTTAAGAATTCTTTAGATGAACGTTTAAGAGATCAATTAATACTGGTTATCAATGATTCCCGAATACAAGAACATTTGTTTCGTGAGCATTCTGATGAAACAGCAACTTTTAATCAGATCGAGAAGTCGGCTTTAAATTATGAATCTGAGTATATCAATCGAGAAACTATTGAATCTGTTATACATTCCGAACATAAAAACCCCGTTACAAGTGTGGATAAAATAAATACGTCTACTCAGAATATAAAGAAAAACAATTTCAACGCTGGTGCCAAACCCACCACTTTCAAAACCAAACCAAAAGCTCACGGCGAGATGGAACGTAATAAATTCCGAATAGATAAACAAACTGTCTGCATTCGATGTGGGAAAAGTAAACATTCGAAAGGGGAGAAATGTAGAGCTGAATTAGCCACTTGCCGCAGTTGTCATACTAAAGGACATTTTGAAAAAGTATGTGTACGATCTGGGAAAGCAGAATTCGTTCATCATATTTTTCACATAAGGAATGATAATAAATATAAGGTTAGAGCTGTAATTAACAAGAAAGAAATTGATTTTCAATACGATACTGGATCAGGGAAATCTATAATACCTGAAAGTTTTTATAGAATAATTGGGAAACCGAAACTTTTAAAATCTAAACAAGTAATTGCCTATCCTGATAAACCGATTGCAATACTGGGAGACATTAAAGTGAAAATCAAAATCGGATCGAAATCAAAAGATTGTTTACTAACAGTAGTACCAGGTAACAGTGTACCTATATTAGGCAAGGATTTGATGGAAGTATTCCATTTAGAACCAAAATTTGAGGTAAAATATATTGATGAAAATGTTCGAACACTTGAATCACAACTTCTTGAAGATTATGCTGACATATTTGATCAAACTAAAATAGGTACAGTTCGAAGTTTTGAGGCGGTCATCAGATTACATGATAACGCAAAACCAGTAATCTGTAAGGCTCGATCTGTTCCATATGCGCTTAAGCCTGTTGCCGATAAAAAAATTAATCGTTTGATAGAAAATGGCACTTTAGAAAGTGTTAATATTAACGAGCAAACCGTACAATGGGCGTCACCAGTTGTTTACGTGACAAAGAAAAATGGTCAAATTAGATTATGTGGCGATTTTAAATCCACGATAAACAAACATATGATAACAGAGCAATATCCGTATCCAACATTCGAAGACATTGTTTCTAAATTAAATGGTTGCACACTTTTTAGTGTAATTGATTTAAAGGATGCATTTTTGCAAGTTAAAGTTAGTGAAGAATCTCGGAAATATTTAGTAATTGCTACACATAGAGGATATTATCGCTTTTGTCGAATGCCTTTTGGCATATCAGCAGCACCCATAATATTTCAAAAATTGATGGACCAGTTTCTTATTGGAATCGAAGGTGTTACATGGTTTCAAGATGACATTGCAGTCGGAGGTCGAAATATACAAGAACATGCTCAACGACTTCGACAGGTATTTGAAATTTTTCGTAAAGTCGGTTTAAAAACCCAAATGTCAAAAATACAGTTGTTCAAAGAAGAAATTAAATATCTTGGACATGTGATTAACAAAACAGGCATTTCGCCAGACATTGAACGAATACGCGCTTTGAGAGAACAACCACCTCCAAATAATGTTTCAGAACTCCGATCATTTTTAGGATCTGTGAATTATTATAGCCGCTTTGTGAAGAATTTACAAATACTGTGCACACCCTTACACGAACTATTAACAAAAAATTCTTCTTGGGAATGGACTGAACGTCATCAAAATACATTCGAAAAAATTAGGGAAAGTATTTCATCTCCAGCCATACTGGTACATTTTGATCCAAAACAACCAATAATTTTGGCTTGTGATTCATCAATTCGAGGACTTAGTGCAGTTATACAACATCCCATAGAGGGGGAACTGAAGCTTATTGCTGCTGTTCTAGAACTTTAACACCTGCTGAACGCAATTATTCAAACATGGATCGTGAGGCCCTAGCAATTATGTTTGGGTTACAAAAGTTCTATAAATACCTCATTGGACACCATTTCATTATTCAGAGTGATCATAAACCATTAGAACGCATATTAAATCAACACAAAGAAGTTCCAAGTCTAGCAGCCTCAAGGTTAACAAGATGGGCTATAACTCTAGGTGCTTTCGATTACGAAATAGAGCATCGTCCTGGCCAACAAATGGTGGTTCCAGATGCCTTGTCACGTTTGCCGTTACCAGATAAGAAAGTAAGTAAATTTGAAGATTCTTCATTTGTTTACAGCATTGCCAATCACACAATACATGAACTTACGCTAACACGTCGCACATTACGTAGATTTACGGAAAAGGATTCTGTCTTATCAAAAGTAATTCTATACATTGAGAAAGGCTGGCCCTCAAAACAAAATGTTGAAGAAGCACTTATTCCTTTTTTCGAGAAAAGAAATGAGCTTACTTATGAACAAAGAATTTTGCTACTGAACAATCGTTTAGTGATTCCGGAGAAATTAAGATATTTAGTGATTGATAAACTCCACGAATCACATACTGGCATAGTTGCAATGAAATCTGTTGCCAGAATGTGAGTATGGTGGCCTGCCATTGATAGAGACATCGGACAAACAGTCAGATGTTGTAATGATTGCAATGAACATCATCCAAAAATTACTGAGTCTCCTTTATTGTTATGGAACAACACTGGTAAACCTTGGAATAGAGTTCACATTGATTTAGCTCAACTTCATGGTGAAAATTGGCTCTTCATCATCGATTCTCATTCACGTTGGCTGGAAGTCTTTAAACTTAAAAATGTTACATCATTAGATATCATAAAGTGTTTCAGAAAATTATTTAGCTCTTATGGAATATGTCGGATAATTGTGTCTGACAATGGTCCACAATTTACTTCCACCGAATTTCGAGAATTTTGTGAGATGAATGGTGTAAAACATATTCGATCGACTCCTTATCATTCCAGAAGTAACGGACTAGCAGAACGTGTCATACGCTCATTCAAAACCCGGTTCAAGAAAACATCTAATCAGTTTTCCAATCAAGAGCATCAGCTACAAGTTTTTTTTATTTACTTATCGAACAACCATACATCGAGCAACGGGTTGCACACCGGCGAAGCTATTTCTCAACAGAGAACTTTCAACTCTATTTGATCGGTTGAAACCTGACCATATAAACGACGTGGAAAGCTTAAAATCAAAATTTTATCATGATAGATTTTCTAGACACAGAGACTTTGAAATTGGAGACAATGTGTGGATTAAACGAGGAATTGACCAAACGGGGAAACCAGGAACAATAGAGGACAAAACAGGCCCTTTATCTTATAGAACACAGCAAGGTATGCATGTACATGCTGATCATTTATGGAAACGAGAACAAGAACACACTGAACAGTGTCAACAGTCACCAACACCTGTAGATAAATCCGATGAAAAGGCTACGCCAGAGACTGTTTCAGATCTCCAATTACCAGAGTCAGACGGTACTGATATCCATTTACCAGAAGTCACTACTCCGGAACAAGGAACTTTACTTCGACGTTCCAGTCGAATTAGACATGAACCTAAACGTTTCCATGAGGAATTTAACTATTGACTATTTAATGTTAATTTGTTGTGTTTTAAATATTTGAATGTGTATTATCTGTTTAACAAATTTAATTTTAAGGGGGAAAAGATGTAATGTATCTGGCAACAGCCAGAATAAAAGAACTCTGTATTAATTGGAATCTGGCAACACCAGATAGACAGAGAGAATTTTGTTTTTGTTTTAAGAACATCAGAACAATAACTTCAAGCTTAAAATGTACATATAACGTGATTTGGGATTTGTGAATAAATATGTTTCTTGAACATCTGCATCTTATAAAAATCCGAATCAAGAGTATATGATGTTGACCAAATTGATGCTAAACACTGTCATAAAAGAATAAGATATCGAATGAAACTCTTAGAAGGGTTGAGAAAACGTTTCCGAAAAGAGTACCTCAGTCAACTGATTCAAAGACAAAGTCATAAAGGTGTTAATCCTAGCATAAAGCTAGGAGAAATAGTGTTTATCAGAGACGACTGCAAGAAACGTTTGAATTGGCCACTTGCCAGAGTTATACAATTAATACCCGGCAAAGATAATAAAGTGCGAAAAGTTAAGCTGAAGACTCCAAATGGTGTCTTAACAAGACCCATCCAAAGAATGTACCCTCTTGAATTGTCATCTAACGATAATTCAGAATGCATCTTGCATGTTACGAAGAAAGTTCGCCGAACGATGGCCGAATGGTTAGGGTGCTAGCCTTCGGAACCAGAGTTCGTGGGTTCGAATCCCACTATGGCATGGATGTTCGTAGCCGTTCGGAATCGGCTTTAAACTGTAGGTCCCGGTCTCATTAGCCCTCGTGTTGCAAAAAGTAGACCGTAGCGCTCCAAAACCAAACCAAAAACGAAGAAAGTTCCTACAGTACATCCGAAGGAGGGCAATTCTGAAGTTGTGAAGTCAGTGTCTTCTACTCGCTTGCCTCATATTACCCGAACTGGACGAATAATTAGGAACCCTCATAGACTGAACCTTCATAATGCTGTTGTGGTTTTGAGTCATCCAGAGTCGACTCAAAAGGGGGGAGTATGTTGCGAACACCCCTCGCGCGGAAATAACGAACTATGTTGAAGCGGGGCCATCGTGATCACCGGGCCTGCGCATATGAATTGATGACTCATACAAAGAGGCCGATAAGATCAGACTACTGTCTACGGTGTTTACTTTGAAATTGACGATTTTCATACTGGTTTAATTAAAATAATATTTCTGTTGTGCCCAATTACACATTTTACGATTTATAAAACAATTTTTGTTTACTAACCTAAGAAATTTAAAATAAATAAAATGAAATATATTCAGTTTGAATTATAGAAATTCACAAAGTATGTAGTACCTTAACTTTTACTTTTTCAAACTAAATGTTTTTAAATAAATGTTTACAAAAATATGCGCGAAATATTATTTACAAAAAGATGAAAAAGTATATTTATTTATTATATCTAGTTAAATAAAAAAAAAAAGATTTAAAGATAAGAATTGGACAGTAAGAATATTCCTATCAAAACCATAAGTGTATTTTCATTTTTTTTTTCAGAGTCATAACATTAATTATATTGAACATATTACTCTTATATTACTGCTTACTTTAAAATCCCTTATTATTACTTAATACTTTGATGGATTTAGGAAAAAATTGTTGAGTTCAAAGTTATTTAATTTATTTTTAAATCTGAATCTGTGTGCTTTTTAAATTAAACTACATTAGTAAAATACATAATGATACTTTTTGTGTGCTCATAGAAAATTACTACATCGTATTAATTCACACTGCATTGAAAATAACAATTTGATCTTTAAATCATAACTTAGTGATTGTTCTAGGTTATGTAAAATTAGATTTATTATATGAAAATTACTACATAACAACTAAAATAAATTAAATTGACTATTTTAAATAAAAAACATTTTATTTAAAACTTATGGAAAAGTTTTGTAGAAATTGCATTTAGTTAAGGAAAAAAAAAAATTGAAATCAAATGTATTGTACCAGTAAATAAAATACATTTTTTAGAATTTTTCATTTTAATATTCATTTATTTAAACATAAAATTTGATTAACATTTTTTATGAGTTTCCTTTGCAAAGTAACTATATAAAAATTTCAACTGAAAAGGAATCCATATAGGTTAGATTATAAAAATAGACCTAATCTATTCAAGCACCCATTCAGTATGGTATGGCTAAGGCCATCGTGATCATATAGAATTATAATTATATAGAATATATTTATATAACTGAATTGATAATTATAATTTAAAGAATACATTACTTTTATATTACTGCTTACTTTAAAATCACTTATGATTACTTAATATTTTAATGGATTTAGGAAAAAATTGTTCAAAGTTATTTAACTTATATTTAAAGTTGTGTGCTTTATAAATCAGGCTATATTAGTAAAATACATAATGATACTTTTTGTGAGCTCATAGAAAATTATATCTAAATATGTTTAGTTTGAATTTAATTTGAATAAGAAAATAAACAAAATATTTAACATATTCTACTGAAATTTAAAAAAAGTTTATTATTTTTCATTTTTAAAAATTAAATTTCTTAAAAGTATTTTATCTATATTTATCATGTGTATGAAAGAGTTCACATAAGGCAAGAATACATTTATTTAGAATACATACAGTAAATTTAAAAAAAAGTAATTGTACAAACACTTACTATAAAAAGCTATAACATTTAGAAATTCAAGCTGAAACGACAGACCCATACTAAATTATTTAACTCAATAAAATAAGTGACTAACTTTTTGTAAACATAATTGTAACGGTTATGAAGAATACACATACATATACATTTTTCTCTGTGCACATAAAAATAATCAGTGTTTGAATAACATATATATCTATGATTATAACACTGTATTAAAAATACACTGCATAAAAATATATACAGTTTCAAACTATGAAATAAATTTATGTCTCAAGAAAAACTACATTAGTGTCACTTTTCCAGAGCAGGATAATATTTGACAGTAACAATAATTACTTACACTTATAACAGACATTCACAGAATAACAACATATCACTCTCATTAAAATATTGTAAGCTGTGGGTGAGCAGTAAAGGATTATTGATTACAACAGTAAGGTAACCATTGAAATTTTTAGACAAGAAGTAAACTTTTATTATAAAAAAGTTTTTTGGTTTGGTTTGGAGCGCTACGGTCTACTGTTTTGCACACGAGGGCTAATGAGACCGGGACCTACTGCTTAAAGCCGATTCCGAACGGCTACGACCATCCATGCCATAGTGGGACTCGAACCCACGAACTCCGGTACCGACGATCAACGCCCTAACTAATCGGCCAGCGTTCAGCGAAAAAAAAAAGTTTTTTGGGGTATAATTCATATTTTATTTTTTATATTATTAATATTGTACAACTTAATTTCTTACGGTAATTATTAAATGTTTCTAGTAAATAAGGAAAATAGAAAAGTGTCTAAAAATTACCCCAAGAATTGGGGTAATTCTTAGAAATTCGAGATAATTATTAGACACTGAATTTCTGCATTATGTTAATAATAAATAAGATCTTTATAAGGAGTAATAACAGTCAGTTATCCAACTGTATGGTGTACTTCAAAAGGGAGTAGAGAATAAGTACTTAAATGCAAGAAAAAACATATGACATGCTTGATATCACTCTTTATTATGTTTTATAAAAAGCATAGAAAACATGTCAATAAAAAGGCACATAGTTTAATTATTAATTGTAGATATAATAGAACAGTTTTGATACCAAAGCATACATTGTAAATATATATATATAATATATATATATATATATATATATATATATATATATATATATATATATATATATATATATATATATATATATCTATATATATAAAGAGTAACATCAATTAACTCCCTTTAGTTAATTTCAAAAACAGCCATATGGAACTTCTTAAATGTTCTATATAAGTCAGTAATTTCATAGTTGTATAAAATTTCTTACCTTGATTTGCTTTGGTTGAAGTTGATATACAGGTTCAAAATAGGATAAAACTAATATATTTCAGTAACAATGTTGAATATATGTAGGCATACAATGAGCTACAAACCACGTTGGCTCCGGTATGCAACTACGACGTGCATCGGCCTCAATGTATGACTCATATTTCGCGGTGGCAACCTATGCGCAGGCCCGGTGATCACGATGGCCCCGGTTGAAGCCACTATCGAAATTCCAATGTTTTCAGTTTGTATTCAGTTTTGTGGCAACGCTGTAAATTGTTATTCTTTTATTATTCTGAGTTTTGGTTCACTTCGGCGAATGTTGCTAGTTTTTAGAAAGTGAATAAATGTGTTATTATAGTTTTAAAATATCCCTGTGAGATTATTTTGACTTCCTATTTACTTTTTTGACAGCCGTTAAGCATCGGATAGATGCACCAGAGCCCAATTAATATTTAGTTTTATAAATGTGTTACGAGATACAACACACACACACACACACACACACACACACACACACACACACACACATATATATATATATAATGCATTCCTTAAAACATGAAACTATGTAGGCAGCAATATGGCTTAGTATTGATTTTTGACTTTTCATTACCTCCTGAATGCTTTTAACTGCTTTTCTTTTGAAATTAATGTTTAGTAAATTTTTGTTTAAGCAATTTCTAGGAATGAATGTGATTAGATTTTATAATCTGAGTCTTATTACTGAATAAGTCACTCAATCATCAGCAAAATTTTATATCGATTACTTTATTACAGTGTTTTTTGCAATTTTTTTGTTGTAAATGTTAACTTGTGGAGATTTTAAAGCAGTGCGGGGAGTCGTGACTTATAAATGCCCTTTTCTTAAAATTTTTTAAAAATAAATAACAAATATCAAAATTGCAAACAATATAATTTTAACTACTGTATAACAATGTAATATGTTCATCTTAAGAGGAATTAATGAATTGTATAATTGTAAGCAAACAAGTGTTTGTAAAACCCGCAAATTTTGAGAATTGTCAATTTGCGTAATCGTAACTGTCACTGTAGAGTCAAAATTGTATTCTGCTGAAATTAGATAGAGTTTATGGTAGGTACCGTGATTGAAAGCAATGTATCTATCTATGGGCATTTGTAAGCGGTGATGCCGTAATGTCAAAGAGCGGAAAAACAGGTAAATAAAATTATCTAAATATATTGGAATATTAATTTGTATTACGTTACCAACTGTTATTTAGTATATGTTTAAATATGCTTCTGAACTTTTAATCTTATTTGTTACAAGGTCCCTTTAAATACTTCACACAGCGCAAATTCTGTCATAAAATACTCATTTTACCTATAAACAGTTGTAATACTCGTTGGCGATAATTGTTAAATTGATCACTAAGCTGGTTTATGTAAAGGGCGATCTCAGTTTGTTTATGATTGTTTTCAATTATATTTAGTTGAAATTAGTATTACTATCACGAGTTCCTAAAGTTTAATTGCTCTCGTTTATCTTCTTTTCAGGATGATTTTACCAATAATATATCAGTTTTATTCATCTTTTTCTCCTATTTCACCAAAATCCAATTAATTATTTATACGGTTGTTATGCAGTATATCACTGATTTTGTTCTTTTTCAACATGAATGTTGTTAGGTATTTTATGAGTATACGTTTTAAAATATCATGAAATTTAAACCATCATTAAACTTTATCGTTTAACATGGTACATGATATTATGTTCATGTGTTCGGAAAAAATGTATAGTTATGTCGTCGGTTATCAGGAACTCCCTTGTCTGCTGAATACAAATATCTGAATATTTTAGTAGCGAAAATTTAACACGAAAGGTTTTTACCATATTTTTCGCAGGATATCAGGTACCAAACTGTTTTGTTATATTTTTTGCTATTTTACATGTCATTAATAAAAAAAATTATATATATATATATATATATATATATATATATATATATATATATTTATAAATTACAAAATGTTATATAGATCTTTTTAAAGGAACATTCAAATTTCATTTACAAAGACTCCGTTTAAATTTATAATTGTTTATAATACTAAACAGAAAAAATATGAATGTAAATATTTTCTTTTGTTTGTATTTGTAACTAAAAAAAGAAGTAAATAATAAATATAATCTATTAATACACCATTGTTAACAAGTATTTTCTAAATGATAAAATTTAGTTTTTATGTTTAAAAAAAATATGCTGTTTAAGTCACTTTTAGTTGTAGTCTGAGTTCAGTAATATTTGCAAATTCATAAGTTGATTAAATTAATTTCTGAATGATCATAGAGATTCCTAATAAGTATGGTTTGTTTTAGAATTCTATGGTCTTCTGTTTTGTTACACTAAGGCTAATGAAACCAGGACCTACTTCTTAAAGCCGATTCTGAATGGCTACGAGCACCTGTGTCAACAGTGGGATATGAACCCATGAATAGCACCCTACCCATTAGGCCATCATTTGGTAAAATTCCTAATAAAGCAGCCACTCTTGTTGTTACAGTCACTTCAAAGGGCTGCCTGGCATCCAGTTAAATTTATTAGAAAACCCCCTTGAGTGCAACTTAGTTTGATGATTACCAAATCATAAATTCTCAAAATGAAGAGACAGTCTCTTTGGATCCAGATGAACTCATACCATACTAATAAAAAATAATGCCAAGTTATATAATATTCAATTTTTATATATGGTTAATTTTGTTCCATATCCATTAAATGTGGATACAGAAATACTGAAAATAAAGTGAATGAAAAGTATTAAACAATGAAAATGACATTAAACAATAAAAATTTTATTAATGACAATATTACCTGCATAAAATATTTACAATTGTTTCATTTGTACTATATTTACTATTGCAGATTTTACTTTCTTTATATAATTAGGTTAAAATGTTTGTTCAAAGGATGTCCCTGTTGCCTTGGCTTATAAATCAACAAATTTTCAATTGTTTTGTATGTTACTGATGAACAAAAATGTGTGGCTATTTTTGTGACATAGCTAAACATTTTTTTACACTTTGCAAAATTATTAAAATTAATAACATGAGATCTAAGAGTTTCTTATATTTAAAATATACCTCACTGTTCTTTATTTGTCCAATCAAATACCACTAGGTATCGACAAGTGCTTCTTCAAGAATTGTGGAAGGGATTTTTTTCTTGTTGCAGACTGCTAAATTCTGATTATAATTGGATAGCATTGGGGTTATTAGCTCTAACTTAATAGAGATGAAGAAAAATTTCTCGTTATTATCAGAAGATTAGGTGCAAACAGAAAGTTTAAAAAATCTACCAATTTGTACATTTGCCCCAGAAAACCTAGAAAATGTTGAAAAATCCAGTGTTGCCAGGCTAAACCTGAAGAACTGGCAGGTCTGTGATTTAATCCCAACTGAAATATCCTATTATTTTAATGATAAAATTTTGAGGGGATATTTTTTGGGCAGAATATCTTTTGTCTTCCAGATCCGAATCAGTCTCGAGGAGGCCGCTTGGCTCGCCGAGCTAGGTCTTTCAAGGATGATTTCCTTGGCAGGCTGAATCAGATGCGAAGTCCTTCTGGTACACGAGCAGCATCTCCATGTAAAAACACTAAAAGTAAAGTGAAGCCAGCTCCAGATACTCAAGAGGATTCCCCTCTGAATCAGCCAGGCAAGGTAACAAACATTCCCATCTCTTAGTTTGTTCAGTTTTGCACAGTATGCTCATTATTGCTTATCATCTTTGTTTTTTTTAGATAAGTTAATATTAAAAAGTTTTTGAATTATTCTATTTGTGGTTTGACATCATTTTACAGCTCTGTCATTGGAAGATAAACTAAGTATTGAAACTTTTTCATTGAATAGTTTACTTTTATTGAGTAAAATTTTGAAGATACTGTGTCTAAGTATTAAAACTGTGGTATAATATTATTAGATTGAAAGCTATTTTAAAGTTTATAAATTTTACAATCATATTGATTATAAAAGGTTGTTTCATATTTTTGTCATAAAAAATGTTAATCAAATGGGGAGAATCCTAATTATCTATAATGATTGAAATTAGCACATGCATCTTTATTTGTGCTGTTCATATCATTTATAATTCTACAAATTTAATAAATTTTTCATTAAATGCTTTAATTAGATTTCAATACACTTATATTTAATTTATATCTGAAATTGTTCATATTCTAACTATGAATACCTCAAAATAGAGGTTAAGATAATAACTGTGAATGTTTATACATTTTGTGGTAGGAATTTGGATTATTATTATTATTATTATTATTATTATTATTTTGAAGTCATCTTGATATGTACATAGTATGTATATTTAATTTGATTCCTTCTCTGATGACATTTTCTATTTATTGCAGTTTATAGAAATGAATTAATTACTTTTGAAGTTGTATTAATTTTAGTCAAATTGTATATATTTTAATGACATTAAGTATATGATTAACCAGATTAAGAATTCCACCTTCATTATTTCTTAAGATTAACTTTTTCTGTAATATATTTTCTCCCATGGTTATGTCCAAAGACTGATTTTTATATACATTATATTATAAGTTAGTAATAAAACTATTAGTAGTTTACTTCTTGTATAATAAATGAGAATTAAAATGTGTTACTATACATTTTTAGAGCATAATATCTAACTTTTGTATATTTTCCTTCTTATAACATATGTTTATGAATGAGTGTATGTATATAATATACTGCAATTTATTTTCTGGGATTTTTGTGTTTACTTAGTTTATTAAATGAAAAGGAAAATGTACTCACTAAAATAAACTTGATTTTTTTTTTCCTGATCTGTAAATAGAGCTATGATTGCCAGATGTAAGAGCATTTATATAAGGCATATGCAACAGGTTTCCATTTATAAATTATTTAATAAAGATATAAATAAAGTAAATATTTTACTAACTTTTAAAAGTTTATGTTGGTAGATTCATGATTTGAGTGTACTAGTCATTGTGAGGGATAAATTACTGGTAGCACCGATTTCTGGCCTTTTGTTAAGATAACTTTACTGCTGTGTTAAAGTAAATTGAATAAACAATTAATGTGCTATTAAAGAAACATTTATTGAGGAAAGTTTTATAAAAATATTAAATGGTTTATATGTATTTTTCATACTGCTAAAAAAATATTCATGGAACTAAATGATCTAGTATAAAATTTTTTAAAGTGTATTCTGCTAATCTCTAGGGTTCCACAATAATCTTCCAGGGGTTTGTTGAGAAATTTTTAAGAAAATCCATAAATTCATTGTCTAATTCTTCCCCTAAATATGATTAATAGTAACTAATATGACAGAAATGCAATAATAATTATTTTGAAGTATATAGGAACCGGATTGAATGCAATGAAAATGTTTGCCTGTATATATATTTATGTAACTAGGTAAAATATTCTTCATTGACTACACAGGAGATATATAGTCCGTATTTTTGCTTGCTTGGCAATGTAACTCAGCTGCAGTCATCATGACATCAGAAAATAAATCCAGAGTTGTGGAACTTCACATTTATTGAGAATCAAAAATATATTGGTCAACTAAACATCTATACAGTGCAAGAGCTCTGCATAGAAGATTCTAAGAATATACACATTTGCCACTGATAACAGCCTACAATGAGCAAGTCATTTGATTTTTTTCCAATGGGACTTAAGATGGATCAGCAATTTTGTGATGCAAGAACCTTGATCATTTATGCTAGCTCAAAACCACACAGGCAGCAATTTAATTATTGTACAAACAATACTATTTTCCCGAGACAGTTGAAAAATGGGGCCAGTGGACAGAAAAGGAGAATTTATTCTGGCATTAGTTTTGAGAAATGGATAAAATGAACTAAAGTCCGAGAGCATTCCTTTATCTGGCATTTTATGGTTGAAAAATTAGGTGTTAATAAATGAGATAGAAAAAAAAAAAGAATTTCGGTTATCTATTTTAATGGTGATGATTTTGATGTATTATATATGTATATTTCCTTATAGTTATGTTTGGGTCTAACTTATGCAAACATATGTTTCAGTCTTACAATTGGTGTTCTGTATGCATTTCAAAATCGCTCTGCAATAATGACCTGGATTTTTTCACTAATTCAAATGGCTGAATAGCTATATAACATAAAAATTTTATTATATATTTCAGCTTATACTAGTTTTTCTCATTAACTAATATAAAAACTAAAACAAGAAAAGACTGTTAATTGTAGGAGAAGAAATGAGGGTGGCCTTGTTTTTGTGTATGCCCTAATGTAGAAGAAAATCTATAAAAATTGTCATCTTGTTTAAACCAGCTGTCCATTTCCACATGAAAAGCTAAGGACCTTTGCATATTAATGCTGTTTGCAGTTGACTGCACAATGACTGCAGTTGAGTTGCATTGCCATCAAGTCAAAGAAGTTAAAAAACTGGGCTATTTTTCCCAGTGAAGGATATATGTACATACAGGGACAAATAACAAAAAGAAACCTGCATCACCATTGAAAATATAGGTAAATAATGCTTTTCATGAGCATATTTTATGCAATGATAATATTGTTATGATAGGTTAAATCTCACCAAATTTTATTAGAGTTAATAAATTTTAAATGAAAAAATATTAAAGATGCTATATTTGAGAAAATGTGGAGCTAAGTAATAGATATGCAAATGAAGTAGTTAATGTAAATTGTACATAACTGCAGTCATTATATATAATAAGGTGTGTATAGATGCATGAAAATCACTTCAATATTTATTAGTTCTTCCATGAGCTGCAATGACATTCTTGTAATACTCTGGCGTAGATAATGCCTGAATGTAATCCTGGCCATTTTCATAGAATCATATCCTAATAATGCTTTCTAGCAGTTTTATCTTAGTAGCAGGCTTCTTAGAATCAATTTTCATATCTATTATATGCTAACAATTTTCAATGAGATTCAGGTCAGATTCCCAGGCTAGTTCATAACTTTTATGCCAAATTTTGCAAGATGGGTCTGCACCTAAAGAAATGAAATTATGAGAAATTTGCTTTTCCATTTTCTGTAATGTTGTGGAAATGAAAGCTTATAAATTGGACTACAAATTCATTCATGAATAAGTTGGATTGTAGCTACCAATTTTTATTTATAACAGGGGGCAGAGTTCTATTGAAAAATACAATTTCTCTAACTTTTCAAAAATAATAACTGGCTTTAGACTCTCTTCCAATATCTTGGTATAAATGAATGCATTCACAGTTTAAGTAATAAATTTCATACATACAGTTGTTTTGCTGAAAATGTAGTCTCAAGCCATTTGGCTGGCTGGGAGTTTAATAATAAGCAATATATAGTCTGTATGATAAAGTTCACTTTTACATTTCTGAATTACTCTCTGACATGGTTTTCTATCCAAATAGACCTAGATGGGTTTTATTTTTTTTTTAAAGAAAGGTTATATATATATATATATATATATATATATATATATATATATATATATATATATATATATATATATATATATATCAACTAGGCATGCTAAGATTGATTGTATAGTAGTTAGTTTAGTAATCTGAAAAACTCAGAAAAAACTTCATCAGTTTTTATTAAAATATAAAACCCTGCTGTCTGATTTATATAAGTTCTGTTTAGTTTCATCAAGAAAAATAACTGAGTTCAACTGAGCCTTTGTCTATAAGATATGCTCTTTTGTCTAAGAAAGTCACTTTGGCATTGTTATTATTTTCATTTTTATTTATTTTTTTGTAAATAAAGGCTTTTTCTCGAGGTAATATGCATACTGATTGCAATAAAAAAACATCTTGGGACAGTTCATATGCTTAAATTAACACACAGACTTTCTCAAATTTAACTTTTGAATGATCACTGAGAGATATTTGTTTCAGACATTCATTCTCTTTTGACCCTTTCTCTTAAATATTACCTCTTTCCCCTTTTCAATTTAATCATTCTTGAAGCTATTGATTAATTGCAGCCAATTTTTTTAGTGATTACATGTGTCAAATCCTTCTTTAGCTAAAGCATATATCACATTTTTATCATTGCTTTAATTGAACATACAGAGACATCCTTTCATCATTTAAAATACTAGACAAATGACTTTTCTCTTTTTACTATACTGTACTTGCTCTGCAGCTACTAAGATAATTTTATATGAACAAAATAATTCATTAACATTACAAAATATTAAGTTTTCTTGGAGGATGCCATTTTCCTCTGCCTCTGTATATACACACATTTTCATAACCATGGGTATATAAAATTAACATGCTGTTTATGGAGATATTCACCTTTCCATTCATGGATTGATTGAATTCATAATGTACTGTTTGTATACATTAGTATGCTCAAAATGTACACAATGACTGCAGTAAATCCTGTCTAGAAAGGTAAAATTTTAGCATTTAGGGTGGAGACAGTGATACTATATATTATAAATTTATTTTGGCAATTTCTACATTTTCAGTTTTTGAAAGTATGACAATTTCAGAAAAATATGCTTTACATATTTTAATCTGAAACTGTATATAAATTATAATTTGAATGTACTGAGAAAAGTAATCTAGTAGTGATTTAAAATAAATAAGTGAATGATTAATAAATGAAAAATTTTATATACACTATTTGCAACTGAATTTGACAGGCAAGAGAAAAGAAAGTCCAATTCAAATGCACTGGATCTTCTAGAGCAGGACACAAGGAAGTTGCGTAGTGAAAAACAAGTTACATGATAATTGCTAAGATAAATCTCCTAGTTTCTCTAAAGCATCTGTAAACAAGACGTTTATCAAGGATATAAGTTCATTTTTAACTTAATGAAATTTTCCAATGATGGACAACATCTTAAGCTCAGCATAGGCTGCACACGCACACACACATACGCATATATATATGTGGTCCTCTCTACTGAATAAACCAATTTACCTAAGACCAATTATGAGTTACATTCTCTGATCAGAGCTAATATGTTTTGCTTAAATGTACTGCTTTAAATGGAGAGCCCTATAAAGGAGACTAACATTTTATTTTAATAAATATTATTATATTTAAAAAACAAATTTGGTTATTTTAGGTACTCCTTGTGTATATTGGTATGCATGTGTGTATGCATATATATACACTCATATATGTATGTGCATGTAAATATATATATATATGCTATCACTTAGTAATGGGCAAAAAATTGAAGTTACAGATTGTGTATAATTGGTGTATATTCTTTTGAATATAGGATATAGATACAATATTGCGTTCTGTTCGTCTGCTTTCAACGGATCTTCGTTATTTTCAAGACGTTGTGGAGAAAAACATTTTAGAAATGCTTCCTGGCTCTGCAACAGTTGTTCTTGAAACAGTTTTGAATATACATTCTGTGTTGAGAGAGTCTTTAGTGAATGAACAAAGGTGAGTTTGTTTAGAAATTATATTGCTCATGTTCTTTCAGGCAGTCTCATTTTAAGAATTAAAGAGTTTTCAGTTGCTTATGTTTACGTAAAATAGTCTTTTGAAAAATATTTTGATACTAGCAATCTTAGACAAATTATCAGTAGAGAAAAATCTGTATTCTTCAGCTATTGGAAAATTTTTAAGTTTGTTTGCTAAAATAAGATAAAAAGAGATTATTATATTTATTTATAATTATTTGTAATTTCAATTTAGAGTATTCTATTGTTAAGTTTCGGGGAACTAAATGGAAGCTATTCTAAATCACACAAACCATAAAGAACAGATTCCTATATACTTCTGTTTCTCAAATGTGCAGAAAATATTTTCTGGAATTTTTAATAAATAAGAAAAAACATGAAAAATGGAGAAATCTGAGAAAATCTTGAAGCTATGAAAAAAAAAAAAAAAAAACCTAACCAACTATTTGATCCCTTACACTATCATTGGGACTCTCTAAAATCTATACTAGTGATGCTACAAAACAATTGAAATTTTTGATTAGTTACTAGCTCATGATACAGAATAAAATTGAAAGTAAACCAATCAAAGTATAGGACATTTAACACTTGCCTTGAGTGAACTTTGGCTTTTTAAAAACTTTTGTCTTTTTGTTTTCCTAAAAAATGATATTGATAAGTTGCAAGCATTTTTGGGGATATCTTATAAGGTCATAAAAGAAGTTTTGACACAGGAGTACTGCAGTAAGTAATATAAAATAAAAAAAAAGCTTGTAAGAAATTATATTCCTTATTTAGGAGCAAAAACCAGATCTGTTTAGGTCTTAACCTCAGTACTGCAATAAATAAAAGAATGACAGTATAATACGAAACAATAAAAACTTTTACAACTTTCTCTATTACAAATGTTAATGTGGTTGATAGATAATATGATGACAAAGTTATAAGAACACAATATCTGATAATGTATGAAACACTAATGTCTAAGAGTTTCATTCTGTCATATTTGAGAATCAATAAGAATTTTTCCATTATTAAAATGAGCTTCTCCAACCACTTTTTACTTCCATTGGATGTAATTTATTTTAATTTTCAGTAATGAATCATCTCGGAAGTTATTTTTACTTAAGGATACTCTTAAAAGTTTTTAGACAATGGTAGAATATAGACAAAAAATTCATAAAAATATGAATTAGAACTCTTTTATGGCTGTAGACAATAATTTGTGAGAAGTGTAATTTAGCTGTCATAAAATAATAAATTTTAATAGGAAAGAAAACAGAGTTGGCATTATTGTGCTATGATTTTAAGATGGAGTAAAATCAACAAAAATTTTTTCAATTTCTACAGTTAGCATTTGGAAATTAAGCTTTATCTTTTGTTACTATGTTTAGATACTTCTCAGAAATTCATATAGGTCAAAGTTCTCTCCCTGGAAGAAGACCACACCAGAAGAATCTTATTAGCTATAGTTCTAGAAAATATGAACACACCAAATGATACAGAAGGAACGTAACGTTAGATAGTTCCATAGTTATATGTAAAATTATTTATGAAGAACTGCATATGAAAAAATTAGTTTGTCATTGGATCAGTTTAACTGAATACCAAAAAGCAGAGCATGACAGAATCTAAAAAAAAAAAAAAAACCCTTAAAACTACTAAATGATGCTTCTACTAAATTCTTTCTAAAATCATAACTGATAAGGAAACATATATACCAATTTTTGATATCCTAATATCAAAAAAGTAAAGTATATGTTTTTGAAAATAACCTCAAACCAGCAATGGTAAAAAGACACAATGAGCAAGGAAAAAAGTAATATCTTTTCTTCTGAAGTACAGGACTGGTCTAAGCCATTAAGCTGGAGGGACAGAAGAATTACCTCACTAAATGTTTTTCAGAAATTTAAGAAGTTGGACCCATGACAATATTTTTTCATATGGCTCAGATTGATAGTTGAAACAAAAACATATGAAAGTGATAGAACATTTACTATATTCTCCTTATCTTGCTATATGTCAGTTTTGTTTCTATTTTTGACTAAAGAATAATTTTTGTTTTCATTCTGAAGATGGAATTGATGAGGCTATACAAGCATATTTCACATCGATTACTAAAAATGAAGGCTTTAAACTTTGAATATTCACCTTCAAAAGTGCATTGATGTTGGAATAGATTACTTAAAACACTCTTAAAATTTGTATAGGGCTAAATGGTGTAAATTTGACTTGCACCATTTAGCTCTATCTAAAAAATATCAGAGTTACCAGCATATGTTGATAAGCTATAAGTTAGGCTAATATTTTTTTTAAATTTGACTGCATTGATTTCATTTTTTTAAATGTTGTCTGGGACTGTATTCTTTCATTACATTGAATATTTAATGAAAGATTAGAATTTTGATTGATTTTATAAAAGACTTATATTTTCAGCTCACTAATGTTATCAGCATCCAATCAAGTATATCAATCCTTAGCAAATCTAATACGATGGTCGGATAATATCCTTTTATATGGTGAAAAAGCAGTTGAGAAGGAAAATGTTGTGGAAATTGTGCAAGCTGTTCAAGATGCTGTCAAGGTGAATATACTTTTCCATCACTCTGTTAAATATGACTGAAGCATGAGTCAAAGTTATTAAGTTTATAGGTAAAGCTCATTATAAGACAATAGCTTCACCATTTTGCTTTGTAAATATTTATTTAAAAAGTTTAGCTATGGATTTTTTGAGTGTAAAATTAAAAATAATTTTCTAAGCTAGTCATTATTTATAACTTTTAATTTGTATAAATCTTTGTATCAATTAGACATATGCAATTTTACGTATGTTTAGTTATGTTATACAGTCCTAAAATTGTTAATTCTATAAGTTCTTATAACTTGAAGAAAATGAAAGAAGATTATAATGATCTTAACAATATAGTTGCTTGTGTTTCAATGATGGAATTTGTGTCAACAATAATATAAAGTGTGTATTATATATATATATATATTGATTGTACAATTTCTTGACTTAATGCAAAGCTGTCTTTTTCTGAAGCAATTTAATTAGCACATGTATATCAAATTATATTTCATGTAGTAATATTGTCATTATAATTCAAGGCTTATTAACTGATAAGAATTCAAAGTGGGTAAAATTTCTTAACATACATGAGCACATGATGATTTAAGTGGTGGATATAAATTTCTCTGTGTATTTCCTCTATGTTGAAATGTTTCAAATGCTTAAGATGTTTTCTGTAATTAAACAAACTGGCAAAGTTATGAATTGTAATACACATTTTATGAAAACAAATGAGCAATTTAAATCAAAGAAAGCAGATAAAAAACAAGCAGAACTTTAAACAATCAAAAAATATCTAAAATTCAGAGTGATAGGGTACCTATTAGTTGTAGTACTTTAAAAAATTGCATTTAATGACCATCAGCCTACTTTTTATTTTGAAGAGTATTTTAATTTCTGTCTTAAAGCAAAACCTGTTTAATTTACAAACTTATCTCCAATTAACATTAAATAAAAAAAATTGATATATATTCTAGTAGAATGAAATCATTTGTGTGTAAATTTAATGTGTTAAGCTTTTAAAAAGAATTGCCTCATCTGTATTGATGTGCATACATTTTTGAGATAAAAATTGATCCTAAGGCAGATTTTGTTAGCCATTTCAAATAATTTTAATTGTTTCATTAGGTTTGGTTTGAAGTGCTACATTCTCACTAGGTTGATTGGTTGATTAGGGTTTATTGACACAATCCTCTAAGGACATATAATATCAAACAAGATATATTAATTAAAGTATATATTAAGCAAACTAAAATAACAATCACAAGTAAAAATAATTTGAGGGTAACTAATTGAAGACAAAATAGATATGATAGTTACAAAATAGATAAGTAAAGTATGATTAAAAATCATAAATAAAAGCAAAAAGCTAAAGAATTCAAATATTAAAACTTGAAAAATTAAAATTAACATAAAATAATATAGATCACAGAAATAAGGTTTCAAAATAAAAGCCAGTACAGCGGAGGAAGGGAAACAAGCCTGGATGTGGCATTTCCTCTATGATTGTGTCAAGATTTAGTGATGAATTTCCAAAACATTTTATGTATAAAAGATTAAAAAAAGCACTATATAATTATAGTTTATTTCATCAGAGAGTAGTACTTTAGAGAAGAATGAAACAAATATATTTTGTGAGGTATTTTTGTTTAGGTGTTTGGCATAAGGCAGACATGTTTATCAATCAGTTAACATCTGTTTTACACACATTTTAATGTATAAAAGTTTTATTTAGTTCAGTGTTGTTACTTTAATTGTGTAAAAGTATTTTTTACTTAAATCTAATTTAATTAGGGTTGGGTTTTTGATGTGATGTGTGTTTAAACTTTGTTTTAACTGGATAAAACTGTCATAAACCCAAAATTTTAGGTATATTTTTTTAAATATGCAATAGAATTAAAAGTAATCATAAATTAATTTTGTAACAGTAAGTATTAATTAGATTTCAAACATAGAACACAATAGTACATCTCCGAAAACAAAAGTCATTACAATTATTTCTATTTTGCAAACAAGACCTTCTATTTATAAATAATAAGAATAATTAAACAATTACATTTGTGTGTAATACCATAATCAGGGTGGAGAAATAACTGGTTAGTATCAAATGAAATCTTTTGTTTTGACTTTAAAAACCACAAAAAATTGGATCATATTTTTAAGAGATATTGATCATAAATGATCATGCATCACTATATTGATAAACTGTTACTAATTGTATAATCTTTTCAACAAAGGCTGAACTTAGTAGACAAGAAAGAAGAATAGTCTTATTAATATGGAAGCAGGGAAGTTATTTTTAAATCCTTCACAAGTAGTTGTCCTTTCTGTCATGCTACAAGATTACTCAATTTTGCAAAATCACCACAATAGGATGGTGAAATAAGTATGAAATATTTTTTATAATAAATTATACATTTTTATACATTTTGAATTATTAAAAACCAATTATTAGAATTACACACAGATAAATATTTTAAAAATCAAAACAATTTAATAATTAGATATTAAATTGTTCATAGTAAAATTGTACTTTCAAAAAATGTTTAAATAGTGAAGTAGAATTAATAGTAAGAATAATTAATATATTAACAGTGAATGGTTTGCTGTTACCTAATTTTATTACAATAGTAGGTAACACTGATTTTATAATTTTCACCTTTTTGACAAGCAGGGTTAAAACTGGATAAAACCATCATATGTTAAAAATCTAACAATCCTGATAAGTGTCACTTACAGCTGTTAGTATCATGTAATTGACACCTAAGGTGAATATCACAGTTTAAGATATTATATCACTTAATTTTGCAATGCTTATAGTATTGCAAATTACTTTTATGAAATTATTTTAATTTAAAACTATGAATTATTACCAGTAATTTGCATCCATCAAAATGTCACTTGTCACTAACTGGAGATAGCATGACAATTATTGGTTTCCAGTAAAATATAAAGCATAAATTATTTTATTAATAGTTTTAATTATATGTTTCCTTTTTTATGACATTTTTGTGAATGAAAAATTTTGTTCTGAGTGACTGGAAATATTTATTAGTATATGAGGTGGCAATTTCTGGTAAATGTTGAAACTTTTTAATTTTTTTAAATAGAAATATCTATCAATAATTTTACTTGTTATGTCAGATATACATCTCTATGTTGTATACTCTTCATTGTTAAAATAATTATGAATGAATAACTTTTACCAAAGTATTGAAAATATAAGTAAGTTTAAAGACAAACTCTTAATGTGTCAATTACTGGGATAGTCATGTTATATAAATTTTATTGAATGTAACTCAAAGTAAATTTCTTTTAAAATTATATAGTATACAAGTAGATTTTCACATTTTATTTCATAACTTTTTATTTAACTGTTCTCCAAGTAGTGTTTTTGTTGCATTTATTAGTTGCTTTTATAAAACATCAGTGATACATTTTGTGATATATTTTGACATTTTGTTATATCTTTAATATGTTTTGACTTAAGCATTTTTACAGGGTGGTTAGGTTGCAACAGTTTTATCTAATTTTAACCATGGTTTTATCCATTATGCCATAAACCTACATGTCAAAAACTTGTAAAATTAGTCTTACCTGCTATTGAAATAAAATTAGGTAATAACAAGCCACTCACTGTTATTATAATGAGATATGCTTAATTGCTTGACTATTTAAATATCGCTCCACAGAACAATTTTACTATGAACAATTTACTGTTTAATTATTAAATTACATTTTTACTAATTAACTACAATTTAACAACTATTTACTATAGACAAATCAGTATGTTAGAGCACACATTTTAATTACTAAATATTCTAAAAACATGTTTGATTTTTAAAATTTTATTTATGTGTAGTTTTAATATTTGGTTTTTAATTCAAAAAGCATGAAATTATAATTTGAAAACTATAAATTCAAAAAAGAATTTAATAAATCAAAAAGCATGAAAATGTATAATTTTTAATAAAAATATTTCATATTTCGTTATTCTAATGTGGTGATTTTGTAAAGTTAAGTAATCCTGTAATATGACAAGAAGGTATGGCTAATCATGAAGGATTTAAAAATAATTTCTATGCTTCCACGTTAATATGACTATTCTTCTTTCTTGTCTACCAAGTGCAGACTCTGTTGAAAAGATTATACATTTAGTAACAATTTATCATCAATGATATCTCTTAAATAGAGTATCCAATTTGGCATGCTCTAAAGTCAAATCTAAAGATTTCATTTTGGTACTAAACAGTTTTTTCTCCACCCTGATTATGGTATTACACACAAATGCAGTTATTTAATTTTTCTTGTTATTTGTAAATAGAAAGTTTTGTTTGCAAAATTGACATAATATGACTAATACTATTAATTTTATTCTATGCTTGAAATCAAATTAATATTTACTGATAAATTAAAATTGATTTATGGTTAATTTTAAATGCATTGAGAACAGTTAATTACATAGAATATAATTAAAAGTAATCAACTAGTTTTCATTCTATTATACATTTAAAATAATGTATAAGGTTTTGGTTTTTTGACAATTTAATCTGGTTAAAACATGGTTTATAAGCATACAGCACATCAAAACCCCAATCTTTCTTTTGTTTCATCATATTGAAGGTGTGAAACATTTTCCAAAATATGTGTCATCTATATAGTGAGGTAAAAAGGGTTTTTTTTGGTTTTTATTATCTTGCCACAATAACGTAAATCTGTACCATATGGTAATGCTAATTTTAATCTTTGTATCAAAGTTTCATCCAACATTTCAACAAATGCATTGATTGCTGAAATAAACTTTATATTTGTTAAATTATTAAAAAAATAAGGTAAGAATGTCAGATGTTAACATCTTAGAAAGATAGTTTCAAATATAAATATAGTTTTTGTGCCAAATATTTTATAATATTTCCAAGGAAAACTTTTTTTATATAAAAAAGCACTTTTTATCAATAAGTCTCCATTTTTAAGTTTAAATTAGTTTTTCATCTCTGAATTAAAGTATTTTAACATGTTTTTTTTAAATTTGGGCTTGTTGAGATACAAAGGGTTAAATATACAGTTACTATGTTTAACATAATGTAACAATTCATATACATTAGACTAGTATGTTTAATGTAATATAAACAATTGCTGTACTAAGCTAAACATGCTGTACATTATGTTAAGTAATTTTAAAAGGATCAAAATGTTTTTTAATGTATTTCAGAGTTTAGTCCACTTATCACTTGATCGCTTGCAAAACAAAGATAGTCGAAATTCTACTGAATTCACTTCTCAACATGTTGTTTTATCTTCTCCCAAACCTGAAAGGTAAAAGTAATACTCTTTATAGTTTTTGATTTCTGTTTTTAAATTTTTAATATAGTCATTAGCAGCTGTTATGTGCTAAAATATCTTTATAACTTTATGCCATTTAACCCTTCAATATATATTTTAAGCTTAGATATCTTACTTTGTAATGCAAAAATTTTGAACCTGTTTGTTAAATTATCCAGTTTTTCCTTGAAATTTTGATCTAAGGGCTTTGTCATAAACTTTTCATTTTCTAAACTGTTGCCTAACTGGGTTAATTACTGTCATTTTTTGTTATTAGTCCCCATCGAAGTTCACTCCCAGATATACCATTGACTCCAAGAGAAAGAGAAATTCTGGAACAAACTAAAATCGATGTACCCATGTTGTCTCAGCTACACCATTCTGCTTCTTCAGATAGTATTTTAGGATCAGGAAATTCTATAAGACTGCCTGAAACAGAGCCTCCTCCCAAACCTCCCCTGCCTGCATTTCGAGATCGAATTAATCCAGATAGGTAATGTTAATGCAAATCTTAGAAGAATTGAATTACCCATGTTTTCAAATTTGGCCTTAAATATATTGAATTCTCTTATATACACACACACAAACATTTCATACCTATGAAGTAATTATTTCTAAATATTTGTGCACATATTTATGATATTTTCTTACACATAAACATAAATTATGTATGTATTGAATACTTTTAGTTTGGTCTTAAAAATTTCAAGATTCCTAGGATAATGCAATAGTTCAGTTAATTGTTTTATCCTAGATAATTATTTTATCCTATTATTTAATGAATAAATCAGAGGAAGTTTTTAAATTATTAAGTGTTTGAAAAATTTCTTGTAGATTGAATAAAGTGTCCTTAAAATAGGTTTTACAGAAGTATTGCATATATGAAAATATTTGTGTATATATACTCATACAAACTCAAATATTGTTTGTATTGACTATATTTAGTTCTGTCTTAAACTGGAAATTTTTAAAGTTTCCAGGGTTATGTAATATTTTTTATTTTTATAATGTGTGGTATTTGATCTGTTATTTTTATTCATATTTTATAAGAAGAAATAATAAAGGTTTTGCTGTGTAAGAGAAGTCTAATTTTTCAGAAATTTTAATGCTTCAAAACTTCATTAAACACATTTTAGCTTTTACATAAAATGTAATTATAAAATTATATTTCATAATTTTTTTTATTTATACTTAAGAAAAAAGACTTGTCATAAACATTTATGTATTACAATTATAAGGAATTATTAGCCAAAAACATTAATTGAAGCATTATATACTTGAGGATATATTTGAAGCAGGTTTTGGTAAAATATTTTAAGTAAGAATACTAAGAATTTGAAAATAATTGAATTATTTTGAAATAACTACTTTTCTAAATATAACATGCATTTATTATTTATAGTCTGTAACTAAATTGCAGATATATATTTTTCTATTACTATGTCATGTGTTAAACTTGATTAAATTTTAAACAAATTTTTTTTGTCACGAATAATTTACAAGTATTTCACAAGTATTTATTTTTCTAGTAATTCTTCTTATGAAGATCCAGTCTTGAATTGTGATTTCAACTTGGAATCTGCTCCCCCATTACCTCCTAAAAAGAAACTCATCAATTCATCCACTGGCTCAAATGAACAGTCCAGAATATTTCCTACAGCAAATTCTACTAGTTTATGTGATAGTTGTGGATCAATTAACACAGAACTCAATTCATTGTGTACCATTGATTGGACAAGCCCCTGTAGTCAGTCCCCAGAAAACCTGACACCTATTTCAAAATCATCTGCTTCAAGTTTAGACTCCAATTTAAATAATTCTGTGGATGATTTGTCATATTCTAAATACAAGTACCTAAAGTGTTCTGACACACAGGAATTTTCCTTTACAAAACAACATTTCCTACCTGGTTTTACCTCCCAAACATATAATTGTGAACTTTCATCCTATACAGCTACTATGACAACTGCAACAACATCCATATCCTTACATTCAAACGATGCTCTGGAAGATGCTAGTGATTTATTAGAATCAGTTAATGAAATCAGTGTTACAAACAGTGAAGTGACTTATCATTCTTCTACAAGTACTAGTACTACTGCTATTACTCATAATCAAGGTGAACCTCCAGCTTTACCAATCAAGCTTCGTAAATTGAGGAATAACACCATTTCTCAATATGACAATATGCCACAGCTTCTAGTTTCAGATTTAGATGTAAGTGTTTTCCTAAGGTATATACTTAGTGTTGTTAAAAATTTTTAGTTTGGGTTATTAGGATGTCATAAAAATAAATATTGCTGATGTACTAATTTGTATGCAATTTCCTGTGTAATATTTATGTGATTTTTTTCACTAGCCTGAATCAGAAGGTCACAGCCCTCAATGTCCTCATGTTCATAGTCCTCAAAGCTGGCTGAGTGGCAGCCATGCACCTCTCTGTCCTCATCATCTGCCAAATAATGACGAAAATGGAAAACCACCCCCATTACCTCCAAAAGAAAGAACAAGTAAGTGTCTTAGTTTTTTTTTTTTGCCTTAGCACTAAAAAGTAGCCCAATTGAAACAAGAATGGATTGATAGAAACTATATCTAATTAAAGTAGTAAAATTCATTAAAAAAACCTGCTGCAGAAATAAGATAGTAATTATATATATTTTTGTTACAGGTATATTTGGGTAAATAGGGATAAAAATATATTAGAAGGATAGTGACAAATTTTTGCAAGGATCTAGAAAAACTATGTATATAAAGATAAAACTTTTATTTTATCAAAATGACAGCCTTTTTGTTGAGGTTGATTTCTAACATAAAAGAGCTTTTCTTACTTTATCAAGTTTGATTTTTTCCACTCTTCCGCTAAAATCTATTGATGTTTTGGTATGTCCCTTCTAAAGCACATGTTTCAAAAGTTCACATTCAACGAAAATACATAAGGGGACTTGGGTCATATGCATCTAAATAGGATAGCCTTCTTTAAGTCCAGTTTCATCTAATAGTTCTGTCAAATTTAAAGTAATCTAAGATTTTTAACATAATATTTGCTGATTATTTTGTAAGATAGTAACAATAAAAATAAAACTTTCAAGAAAATTTTTGTCTAATAACATTTTAGGTCTTTTTTTCTTTCTTTTTAGAGGAGGGGGGGAGGAAGAGTAGATACTTTTATCAAAACTTCTCTCCGTACTAATATCTTAGATCCTTTTCTCACCTTCTTTTTATTGATAATATATATATATTCCATTTTGAATAAGATAAATCTATCCAAATGTCATGAATTGTAAGTATAAATTTCCTTTTAATGTTTCCTTTGGTGCATGTGAACAAGTTCTTATAAGCAGCATCCTAAAAAAATAAGAAGATTGCAGATAAGGTGGAGACCAAAATCAATCTCGATATTTTAAGAAAAGTTCTTAGCTTGGGAAATCAAGATATAATATGAAGCTTTAAAAAATAAAATTCATATCTTTGTTTAGACAATTTTTTCAATATTTTTCTAAAAATACACGAAATCCTCTTTATTGCATACCTAAAACATTGAACTTTTGAACTAAATTTTTATATTGCATAGTTTTAATCATTCTAATTTAACTTCTATAATACACTCTTGTAAAATTTTCTCATATTTCAAAATAATTTAATTTTTAAATTTCTTTTTTTATGGGATAAATTATTTATTACAGAAATGTATTTTTTTAAATAGAAGAATTCATAATGATTGTAAACTCTTGTGTATATATCATATAACTATTTGACACTAAGTTCCTTGTTTACTATCCAAATCGGGAGACTAAAAGAAATGAAATAATTGCTGTTTTCTATTATATATATATTATCTTTTAGTTAAGCCCTTTAATATGTGGTCTCCAATTTAATTCTTTCAATTTAATATTCAAATCGAGTACTTTAATTATGAAGTAAATGGAAATGTTCTTGATTTTTCTCTTTAAAAAACTGGAATTAGGCACTATTATAAGATGTTATAGAATTTGGTATCATGGATTCAACATCAAATTTTAAAAATAAATATTTTATCTCATTCAATATCATTCTTTGATTTGATCCTAAAGTTTTATCATTGTGTTGTATTCAAAAACGTCTTCATATATGTATATCACAATAGAGGACAAATTTTATCATCTCTGAAATTAAAATTAAAGTTTTTGCATAACATTGAATGTACTAATTTATTTTTGATATTTAAATTTATAAATATTAATGTATATATTTATGTATGTAGGTGTGTGTAAATTGAATAAATATGAACAAATATACATAAAAGTTAATTGTAAATAATATGCATGTATTAATATATAAATAATATACATATTCAAATATTTACATACATGCAACACATACGCATACAGTGTGTTATATAATTATAGGACCACTCAAAATTTCCAACTTTTGCCACAAAAATACCATTTATAAGAATTTCATAGAAGATATGAGAAAAAAGACCCTAATTTGTTAGAGTTGATTCAGCTAAGAAGAAAAACAGATTCAATATCTTTTACATGGCTAATGATTTTCTAGAACCATGGTTTTACAAAAATATGACCATTTTTGTTTTAAGAATAATATAGTAAATTTTGTGTTAAGTTTAGGAATGAATTGAAACTTGTTCTATCTAGAAAGGTTGGAAAAAAAAAGAGGGTAAATGCTAGGGAAATGAATGTAGTTTATTAGTAAAATGCCTTGTTGTAATGAACTGTCTGAAGTAGAAGACCAAAAATGTAGTTTTTGCACATGAAATAAACAAGAATTTCAACAGATCTAAAACTGATAATCACAATATTTTTAGTGAAAAGAATATTATGAAGTGCAAAATAGATCAAGCTCCCAAAAAGATGTTATCAGATGATAGAGGTGGTGAACATATTTCCAGCTTGGAACAAAAAAATATTGGTTGACTCCTGAAGTAGCAACAAATTAGTCAACAAATGTCTCATGTAGCTGTGTGTTTAAGTGCCCTTTGCCGTAATGGAATTGTCTCTCATAGACCCACAATTTGTTTATGATAGAACATACGAGATTCGTAATTTAAGTTATTCAAATAGTGATAATAGCCATCAGGAATAACCAAGTTGATATTTTTCTCATTTCCAAATAACTTTTTTCTATTTAGAATTCCAGGACATGAAATTCTCTGAATAGTTCAGATGTTATTCTTTATGATATTTCAGCTGGTGCTGGTTTTCTATTTATGAAAATTAGATAAGTATTTGATTTCAAATGTCACCAAAAGACACTTATTGACTTGTGTTATTTCATAAGTTTATTTTTTGTTAAAATCTGAAAAATTTACTTATTTTTACTTGATAGCATCTTTTTTGTAGTTCAGTAAGTTTTAAATTCCATAATATTTGTCTCAAAATATTATAAATATCAGTTTTAGAATTAGCTATCAGAATCTTTTTTTTTTTACTTTATGTGCAGACTTTTATTTTCCTTTGTGGAATAAAATTTTCTATTTCAAATGGTTTATTTTGAGAAGGCATTTTACTAATAAACCAAAAAATCACATATCCTAATGCTTACTGATTTTTTCTTATAAATCTTTCTGGATATGTTAAGTTACAGTTAATCTATATATTTAATTTTAAAATAACTTCATAACTCCAAAAACCAAAGTGATCTTTTATAAAACATGAAAAAGATACTCAAATTATTTTGTTTTCCTTAGACAAATAAAATCTAAATACATATGTAACACATATGATATACATATGTTTCATGTTATTTATATTTATTTATATTTATTTTTATTTATTTTCTATTTGTTTCAAAAGGTATAAAATTTTGCGTGCTCTTATAGTAGGTGTGTATGTATATACATATAATCCCCATTTACATGTGTCAGTAAAGTACCCGGGTAAAAGGGATTTTATTTGGAGGGTAGAAAACCCCCGTTCACATGAGCAGTGTTTTCACCCTTCTTTTTTCCCAGAATTGTCGTCAGAACCACATGATCATTTGGAATGCAATCCCATCCATATATTCTGTCTTGCTTACTCTTTGACACAGAGTCAGACTAATTTTGTTGAATCACATGAAAAATTTACCAGATTATTATGAAAATTGTACATATTTTAGTCATAACTCTCATTCCAATGTTAGAAACATTCACTAGAAATTTCCATAAAGTGTTTATTTGCTGAGCAATGTGATACAAATGCAGAAAATTTTTATACTATAAAATATATCTTTTTTTTATATTAGTGTAAAAATTCTAAATTGTAAATTTAAAAAAAAAAAATTATGGTTAAATTGTTCATTACACATTTATATTATTCTTCAAGTTAACATTCTTCACAATTTTTTTTAAACCTAAGTCTGCAGTATAAAGAGAAAATTACATAAAATGAACTATAAACATTTTGTTTTTATTTACTTAAAATTTTTTTTACTTTATTTTACTTTGCAAAAACTTAACCTTACTTAGTGCAGAATATGGATAAAAATTCGAATACAGCTTAGATGAAATTGTTTTAAATTCTAGGAATGATTCAGGGCTGAAAAATTATTCATATTATAATCTATCTTTTTAATATTTTTAATTTATTTTGAATATTCTCCCACCCCCAACTCAAAACAAAATCAAAAATCTGTTTATTATTTACTACATATCAAACATGATATACTTTTATATATTTGTTTTGCTACTTACCAGATAAAACTCAATGGTTTCAAAGTAAGTGTCAAGGAAATTGATAATTTTTAGGGGTTTATTTTTCCATACAATCAACCTCTGACATATGTATGAAACATTTTAATACATAAAATTATAATCTTAACTAGAACACTTTTATTGATATTAAAAATACTTTATCACTCATTTTGTATATGCTATGGTATAACTGTATTGAATAACTAACAAATGTTTTTCCTTACAACAACAATGTATAGTATTTGTGATATATTATAACCCATGTATAATCAAAAAAATTTATATGAATTCCATGCACGCAGTAGCAGCGAAATTGGCAATTTTTAATTTAGTGGCACACATAACATATGCAAAGGATCACGGGAAAGGAGGGTAAATGCTGCAATTTCCTAGGTAGAAAGGTGAATTTTTTTCCCTAGCTAGGGATAATTCTTGAAAGGGGAGTATGATTCATGGTTCTACTCTGCATTTATGCTGCTTTTTGGCACATGTAAACGGGGCTATATATGTAATATATCAAAATTATTATACCTAAAATATCTATCTAAAATTCTGCTTTTGCTCTTCTCATTCTTTCATATCTATTTTCTTAGCCATATAATATCTTTTTTAAATTAGTGTTTATAGACATTCTTTTTTACCAGTCTCTCAAAGCTAACTCTGGAATAAATGCTAATTTTCTGTCTACTCACCATATTTCCCAGCTGTTCAAAGAAAAATGATTCACTTTTCTGATATCTGAATTGCTGCATAATGCTGATTAAGCTGCTAGGTTGAAGTATCTTAAGCTGTGGAAAAGTTCTGAAAAGTCCTTATATAACTTCAATACTCTGATTACTGAACATCCTTTTCTTTTGATAGACTCTGGATGTTTAAGAAGTTTAATTTTACAGACAACCTTAGTGTTGTCTTTCCCTCTAGGTGGGAGTGGGAGAAACCTAAAAGGCTTCTTACATGTGCTGATGAGGTTTGGTTTACGAATGATTGCAAAATGCCATCTGGTACTGGGTCTGGTGCTTTCTGCATTACCAGAGATACAGATTCTCTTTCTCCCTGGGTAGACTAGCTTCTGTTTTTCAGGCTGAAGTTATGGCCATTCTTGCCTGTGCAAATAACTGCATAACAAGAGAGGTTGCCAATAGGAGATTAAAGATCTTCTCTGACAGTCAGGCCACACTTATGGCCTTGCATAGTTATTGCTTCTCATGCAAATTAGTGTGGGAATGCAATAAGACCATCAACCAACTGGTTATGGTTAATAAGGTAACCCTAGTCGGGGTCCCTGGGCACTGCAGCATTTTTGGCAATGAAATTGCTGATAATCTTGCAAAGTACAGTTGAGTTGCCCTTCATTGGGCCAGAACCGGTACTTGGTCTTCCTCACAATGTAGTTAGAAAGACTGTTAAGGATCTCCTAATGGAAGAGACTTATAGGGCTTGGCTTAATTCTGGTAATCAAAGGCAGGCTAAGGAGCTTAACCAGGGGTATCCCTGGCTGAGGGCTAAGGAGCTACTTAAGCTCAGTAGGAATGAGCTAAGGGTGGCCATTGGTCTGTTGACAGGTCACTGTTGCCTCAAGAGGCACCTTAACATTATTGGCATCATGGACAGTCTGGTATGTAGGGTGTGTAATGTGGTGGAGGAGAGTTCCTTACACATCTTGTATGATTGTGATTACTACTCTGCTAATGGTTGTGAATTTCTTGGTTATCATTTCATCGAACTGTGGGAGTTAGCCAACTTCCCAGTTAAGTTACTGCCTAGAATTATCTCAGCTGTTGGTCTCTTTGAGACTTAATTGTTAATGTTGCTGGGAGTCTTTTGTTCCAGTAAATGGGGGGGGGGGGTTGTTCAGTACAATAGGCCTTGGACCGCAGTGCTGGTGTTCTTATGAGCCGCCCCACTCTAAATCTAAATCTAAGCTGCTAGTTTCATGTTTCCCATGAAACTAGAATTCGTGTTGATTGCTTGCTATTGGGAAAAATCTGTAATAGAAATTAATTTTTTTACATGTATTGTTTGATGCTGAGCTCTTGTCTGGTAGAGATATCCACTGTTAATCATAAAAACATTTTCCAATGCAGACTTCGCTGTTGTTTTAATGGAGTGACTGCAAGTTACTTACAATCTTCTCATTGCCCAGTAAGCCTGGGCAATAAAAAATTATAGGAACTATTATCACAGTGTAGTGGCAAGTATAAAATTTGCATGTTATAAACACACACACACACACATATATATATACAATTATTTTTAACTGTAATAAATGCTGTGAAAAGGATGGAATTTCTCTTATAGTGTAAAGAAATACTTTTACACACTTTTTTCTTATAAAAAATATGTTCTCCAAACTAAATGCTCTAGCGGAAAAAATGATTTGGGACAAAATTAACAGCATCACTCCATTGAATAAAAATAAAACAATGGAATTCAACTGCATATACAGACAAAAGTTGTTTTTATTGTCTAAATGTTGTTTAAATTGTTTTTTTTTTTATCAAGAATAGTGCTGATTTTGTGGAGCTAAATGAAACTAACAATATTGTATTAATGAATTTCAGTTAAAGCATACATGCAGATGTTTGGAAGCTATTCTCAGCCCTCTGAGTCTGAATTTTTACGCCATTCAGTTCATACTTACAAAGTTGTTCAGGCCAACTGGCAACAAATTGAGCTATCTTTTATGCATCAGCCATCATTTACCAGTAATTATATCACCAATACAGAAGAGGCATCTATTTTTGATGGAAACTCCCATGAAGAAAATGTTATACCATTGAATCCTCCCTCTATACCTCCCAAAAAGAACAAAGTAAGTTCTTTACATATTTATGTATATTGATATATATGTAAGGACACAAATATCATATAATTTATATCTAAGAATAGAAATATATATACATTTATACTTGCACATTTGATTTGTTGGATGTTAAAAATAATTTATTCCTTTAATATTAGGCAGAATGAGAAAAAAATATGAAAGTTATACAGAAAATATAGAAAAGTATAAAAGCAATGTTAAGTCAAATTTTATAGAAAACAACTGTTTGCTGTTAATTTTTACTTAATTTTGTGACTTAATCATGTTGTCTATGTGATATTTTTACTTTAGCCTTTTGTTTTTTTTTCTTTTGATAGATCAATTAGTGATACATATTAGGTTTCAAGAATAGTGCTTTAATTCAAAACTCAATAATCAAAATATGTATAAAGCTGTAGATGTTATTTATTTTACTTGTATTTTGAGTTGTATATTATACTGTAATCATGTACCATGTCTACTAGTATCATTATGTATTATTTGTTGTTACCCATTGGCAACAGTGGCAAACAGTAGTAATGTTGTTATGATGTTAAAATAAAGGAGTTCAATGTTCTATGATGTTGTGTACTCGATGTTTTTGAGATTTATAGTACAATCATAAGTAATTTCATTATAAATGTAATAACTAGACTTGATTTTAGCCTTTCCATGTAATAGAACATTGCTTATCTTTTATTTCATGTTCTGAGAGAAAGCAGTTGCAGAATATTTACTTTCTTTAAATTTTCTAAATCAAACTTTCTTGATCTTTTTCATCCGTTTTTTCAAGGTAAAAGTCAATTGGATGAATGCCTATTTGATCCCTTATCACAATATATTGTAACCAGGGATGTTGTGGCTGCGCCAATTTTCGATATCTCCTTCCAGCTGTTCCAAAAATGGTATTTTAACAAGAAATGCAAATTTATGCAGTTTTCACGCCTTCAGACTTTTTTAGTAATTCCGTCTTAGGGTGAATTTTCCCCCTGCCACTGAATACTTCAGAATTTATATTTCAGAATTTACATAAATTTGAAAACGAAAAAAAAAAAGAGGTAAGATGCGTTAACGTTAAATAAAAAAAGTGCAGGGTAAGTCGCTCTTCAAAAACTGCGAACACTATACCTCATATGCTCAAACACTGTCATAATATCGAAAAGACGATTTCACATCAGAAATCAGTGATCGATTTAGCTAAATAAGTGTTCGTTCAGAATTCGGAAATCGGTTTCACGATGGAGTACATTTTATCGATATTTCACGATATATTGATACATCGCCCAGTCATAATGCATATAGTGATACACAAATCTCTGAGACTATAAAAAATTGTTGACTTATTTCAAACACTAGACAGCAAAATTTAAAAAAATAAAGTTAAAAAGAAAAATAATGTAAATAATTTTTAATATCTTTTTAAGTATTTGAATAGTTAATTCTTTAATGTAAGAGCTATAATTGAATACCTAATATTACTTATATCTGCATTAAAGGCTTTAATTTGTCTTATTATTTTTCAATTTTTAATTATATTTAGGTAATTTGTAATAAGATAGTTTAAATGCAGTCATTTTACTAAAATAATTTATAAGTCAGGTAATATTAGAGTGCATGCCTTGTGACCATCCTGGATAACTTATTCATAAAAGACTAAAAAGCAGATGCTTAAACAAAGGAATTATCCTTAAAAATATTAACCCAATAGATTATCCAAAAAGTATTAAAAGAATCCCTTAGCATGCAATAAGTTTTTATTGTAATTTTAACTATCTCCTCTCTTTATACATTATATATTGTATGTACCAAACCAACAAACCATATCAGTAATTATTGCACATTTGGCTGCTCCAAATGCTACCAACCAATCTTTCTAAATTATTAAGCAGACTCCTCAAAAACTACAATTTAGCCTTTAAATTGTTTGTTTAACTGCAACAAAAACACTATATCCTGCTCTGAATCAAGATTTTGACTGCTACGAAAATGCTTTCTTCTGCTCCAAATCAACATTTTAGCTGCTATGGAAATGCATTCTTCTGCTACAAATTTTAAGTTTTGCTGCTTCAAAAATTGCTCCAAAATGCTTGAAGGAATGCAACATCCCTGATTGTAATGTTTGCCATTAAGTTCCTTATATTCTATTCTGTGTCTAGCTATAGCTAAGCAGAATATGACTTATATTTTTGATTTATTTTTTAAAATTTTGAGTCCTCTTAAGTTTTTTAAATCCTAAAATCTTGACTAATATGAGTGAATGCCTTGAAAAACATTGCTGAGTAAAATTTTCTTTTGAAATGAGACTTTGAACTAGGTTTTTTTTAATATTTTTTTAATATCATATCTGTTTGTTATTCTTTACCATGTAAAAGAATTCTTGATAGTTATATCCTTTTTTAATGCTCTATTTTAAAATGTATTTCTGAAACCTTCTTTAAGAGAAGTAACATTTTTTACAGAATTCATTTCTTTTCATTTTCCTATATCCATTAAGATTTTTGAAATAATACCTGCCAGCATAAAAACCTAATCTCTTTTGATTGTTACAGATATAATAATAAATATCTGGATTTTTCTTTGAATAAGCTTCTTAATGTAAATAAGTGACCTAAATAAAAATTTAAAAATTTTTTAAAATACAAAAATATCTTTTTGTTAGTGCTGTTGCTTTTGCTATTTTTTTTTTTTTTTTTTTTTTTTTGGTAACAAGTTTCAATTTTTTATAGTTCCTGTAATTTTTATTCATTTTTTATTTAATTTTTGAGCTTCATGTTGCATTGATTGCTATGTATTGTTGATTACCATACCTACTGGTCATAGTCAAGGTTCCAATCTAATTATCCTTTAATTAGACAACACATTGGTTACTCATAATTTTTAAACACTTCCTTGGAAGCTGGAGTGTATTAAATTTTTGTTTGGATTACTTTTGCATTGATGTCTAAATCGATGTTTTGATCTGTTTCACACTCAGAGGTTAAAGTGCAGACTTTCCACTTCGCTAGATACTTTGTATAACCCAATTACCTTCACCTTGAATAAGTGACCTAATTCAGTAATTGTTTAGGTGTTATTCATTCAATTTGGTATTTGATAACTCTCAAAATAGGGATATCTTAATCATTGGTTTTATAAAGTTAATCTTAGAACATATTTTATTGATATTAGTCTTGAAATTCTATGCTTTTGGTAGTTCACTTTGCAAATACAACATTTTATTAAAATGTGATATTTTTAAAAGATGTCTTTTAATTTTAGTAGGTAATAATTTATTTCTCATTATGAATATAGTAGATAATTTCTCATGTCTGTGAATCCTTTTACTTTATATTACTTTTTATACTTTGCTTTGAAATTATTCTTCAATTGGCCATCTATGTTTTAAGTTGCACACATTTATTAATAAAGTCCCAAAATGATCAAACTGAATTGAAGTAAACCTATATTTATTTTTTTTCTGATTGTATCTATTTTCACTGGAAACTTTAAAAAATTATAAAGCTTAAAAAGTGACTGCTGTTTTTAAGTATTAATTTATTTTCTTTACTAGACAAGTTCGAGCAATAATGCCCTTTCCAAAACTCCAGATTTTAATTCTTTAGAAACTCCACAAATCCAGCTAACTGCAGATCACCCAGAGGAATCTCCAATCTCTCCATATGGTCAAAAGAAGTAATTATTTCTTTTATATTATGGAAGGCACATTTCTCATGTTTATTCATTAATTTTTATCAGAAATATTTTATATATTATATATAGTGATATAATATTTATAATGTATTACATACCTGACAGCTTTTATGGTTTAGCAATACATTGTACAGATTTGGGTCACATTGTAAGGTGGTACATTTGCATGTAAAAACTATGGTTTTGAATTAATTAAAAAAATTGTCTCATAGAGAAATAAACAATAATAATAAAAGAAAATTATACAATCTTTCATGATGGTAAATAGAATACATTATATCTTCCTTCTTAATGCAGGCGATAATTCTCTCCAACAGAAATATTGTCTGTTGTTATCAACATGGTTTGTGGTTGGGTAGAACCTTAACTGTTTAATGCCCAATTAAAAAATTTGGTGCTTTCCTTATATAAATAATGTGAAAAATAGTTAGAAAAGTCATATTTTCTTTGAAGTTTTGTTTATGGTTTAAAAAATGGTTTGTTGCCAATTAGCAACATTGGGCTTTCATTAAAAATTATTTTTTCTTGATAAAATTCTATTCTTTGTCACAACCTTTGAGGATGTCATAAATTTGACAGTATATACATTTAAAAAATAAACTACTATTATAAACTACTTGTATCCATGAAAGGCTTTGTCACAATCTTTGAGGAGGTCATAAAGCTGACTATATATACATTAAAAAAATATATACTACTACAAAAATGAACTACCTCTATTGAATACAGAAGAAAATAGAACCAACTCTGCTTATTCTTTTCTAAGCGTAGCGGAACTCAATGCCTTTTGGTGACAATTGGCAGCAAACAGAAAAATCTGGTTATAACAGATATTTTATAGTTAAATATCTAAAGAAAGTCATAAATATAGGCTATATGCATTACATTTTCAAGTAATTTTTACTTGATCACTGCAGAACAAAATAGTGTATTTTCAAGTTTTCAGAGAAAAGAAAAAAAAAGCACATGTGGCAAATAAATAAATGAATGAAAAAATATCTATATTCTTGAAAGAAGTAGAAGCACCATCAACATGATGAAAATTTGTTTAATAATATCTTCAGTATGCATGTTATTGGTAACATTAGGTATTACAGCTTCAATATTATTCTAATAGTACTGTAGATGACTAAGGGCCAAATCCAAGTCAAACATGTATCTCTCATGTATCACCTTCCATCCACAAATTTGTTCAGATAAGCATGTTTTGGGTTTGCTTGGATTTGGTTTGGAGTACTATGGTCTACTTTTACAACATGAGGGCTAATGAGACTGGGACCTACTGCTTAAAGCCAATTCTAAATGGCTATGAACATCCATGCCTCAGTGAGATTTGAACCTACCAGAGTTCAAATCATTCTATGGCATGATTATTCGTAGCCATTCAAAATCAGCTTTAAGCAGTAGGTCCCAGTCTCATTAGCCCTTGTGTTGCAAAAGTACACTTTAGTCCTCTAAACCAAACTAAACCTGAAACTTGTTTACATCTGCAAATTTGCAGATAGAAGGTGAGATGCGAGAGTTATGCGTTTGACTTGAATTTGGCTGCAGGTTGGGTATGTTGCCAAAGAGCAATACATGTACGGTTTCCGCGCACCTGGAAAGTCATGGAAAATCATAGATTTAGAAAATGGATTAATTTTGTCATGGAAAGTCATGATTTTCTAAGTAAAATGAGTAAAAGTCATGGATCTGCTGATCAACCAATTAAGAAAAATCAAGAAATACCTCTGCAATCGAATGTCCTTTCTGAACAGAAGCGGCTGCATACTTCTCCCTTTTGTCCATTGCACTGGATTCCCATTCATCTATTTTTTGTACACTGAGACACTTGACATATTACGGCGCCTTAACTGCGTGGCTAGGCAGTTGCTACGGACTGACCAGGGGGTCTAGTGATCCAATGTGTAGTGTCTCGTTATGCGTGATTTGTCGATGGTTGAGAAGGAAAAAAAAGTATGCATCGGCCTGTGATGTGACAAAGGAGTGGGAGGGAAGGGGTTGATATCGGAATGACCTTGACTGAGCCGGTGATCGTGTGTAATTTCGTTGTGAGAAGCGAAACCGTTGACGATACGAGCGCAGAAAAACATACTCATTAGGACAGAGTACACTGCACCGGAAGGATAGAATATTTCAATCGCAACAGTTCGATTCGATCAGTCATCTGTTTTTTTCTCTTGTGTTAATGAGGCAAGACCAGGGTAGGCTTCTCTCTCACCCGTATATTCAGTCTTCTAGACACCCCCCCACACACACACATTCGTTTTCGAGAATTTGATGAGGGTTGTAAAAAAAACCCGGGTTTTTGTATTAAAATCGCAGTTTAGGCAAGTTTTGTAATTAAAGCAATGTTTTTGAGTATAAAATCCGGGTTTTTTTTGGGGGGGGGTGAATTTTTTTCTCAAAATAACGATATTAATATGTAACATGCGTATGTATGTTTTTATCTATTGTTATACTTGAAAATACACTGTTTAGAAAGCACCAGAAATATTAATTCATCTCGTATACGCGACGCAGCAATTTCACTCTTATCAGTCCGGTTTCGCCTCCATGCTATGATCTCCGAATGATATTGAGAGACCATCGTCGCGTATGTGTAATCAGAGATCGGAACATTTTATTTTAATTTTTAAATGCTAGATTTAATTATTAGATGCCGTTGCAGATATCCTTAAGATTCTTGCTTAACATGTATGGAACACAAATCAATGCAAACATCAACGTAGGTGAAGAGGGGGATCACCTGGTATAAAATACAAGTTTACATAATATACAAGTAAACATTAAGTGTATACCCATACAACCCCACGTATGGAAAGTAATTATTTAGATATACTTTTCAGAAAGAAACTATATTTGAATTTTAAATATGGAAACAGAAAAGGAGGGCCCTTTGGGGGTGTACTAATAAATTTTAGAATGAATACAAATTTTATTATAATTTAATTATTATTTTTTTTCTTTTAATTTCCAATTAAATGTTTGTTATCGTAGCTTATCCAGCTAACTTAAAATATTAAGGGAGAAATTTGTGAAGCATGGAAGAACTGGTTTTAGAATGGCACAGCAGCAGTAACAGTGATTATGTGATAACAGTGCCATAACAAACATCAGGCCGCCCAAAGAGCAACGCTCTACCCATTCGGCCGATCGATAGCTAAATGTGTACGGCGCTGCTCTTCGGCACGGAAGTTCGTGAGATTGAATCCCACTGCTGGTATGGATGTTCACAGACGTTCAAAAATTCATACTTTGGTGGAAAGAGGAAATCTTTGCTGTAAAAAGTTACTAGGAGTTTCAGTAAATAAGAGATTTTTAATTTGAGGCATTAAATTTTGTGATTTATATAAAAATGTTAATAATTATTATTGATTGTGAGGCACTAAGTATTTTGTCAAAATCATTGCATTGAATTATTTAATTCTATTTTTGCTTGTCATTTGACTGAAGTTACTGAGTTTGGTACTTATGTATTATCCCATTGACCATATTGCCAAGTAAAACTTGTTCGCCAAGGAAACTTAAAAAAACAAACTTAATTGGTGGATAAATGTATAAGTATATTTTTCTGGTTTTTTTTTCTTAAATTTTAGATTAAATTTTTATTAATATAATAATAATAATTATTTAAAAAAAAATAGTTAAGATTTTTGTACAGAATATAAGCTTATCTTTAGGGCTATTATATATAAACATTATAGGGTTATCGTGTTTGGCTATTATTCATGGTCACCTAGATAATACCTAAGTACCCTGAATTCAAATTGGAAATTTTTTCATTGTATTCAGAAAATTGCTATATGATTAAACTTAGGTATGTAGATACTACAACAATTTATATATATATATATATATATATATATATATATATATATATATATATATATATATATGAGTTTATAAACATTTATAAAGTATTTTTTATCATAAATTCTTGTAATTTCTCTAAAAGCATTCGTTTTATTTGTATGTACATTAGAATTTTTATTCAGATATACTTTAACAAAATATTTTTAAAGTCATGGTGGAAAATGATCTGCTAAAGTCATGGAAAGTCATGGATTTGAAAAATTTTATTTTGGCAGATACCCTGTACATGTTATTTAAGGGTTAAATGCAATAGAATTTCAAAAAATTATTCTGTAAATTCTAATAATACCACATAGCAATACAGAATGGGAGAGGTTATTCAGCAATGTATAAAAAAAAACTTAATTTTGAAGTTGCATCCTTGACAAAAATTTACATGTATTGATAACTAAAATGATGGTATATGAGCATTGTTTTAAACAAACTCTTGACAAAAAGTTTCTATCCAAGGCAAAATAAGCCACATACAATCATCTAAAACGTTAGTAGAAATTATTTTATTTGATTTTGTATATAGAGTAATTTTTGAGGACTATACTCTTCTAGATCTTGTTTTATTCTTTCAGATTTTTGTGAAATTTTTTTTAAAATTTCAAGATTTCATTTGAGTACTGTTGACAATGATATAAAGTTGTTTATTTGTTTATATTTAAACTTAATCTGATAGGAGATAAGAATGATGTATATATAAAGTTCTTCATTGTTTATTTTTTTTGTCTTTTTAGAAGAAAGAGGTGTAAGCATGTAATATTATAACTAATTGCATAAAAATTAAAAATTTATATTTACTTTGCATATAATTCTTAAGCAGTTTTGAATTATAAGGATTTGTCAAAGTATTCTAAATTAAAACTATTAACCAAATCCAGTTGGCGATATTTCTGGTATGATAAGAATTAGCAATTGGATTTAGTGTGTTTAAAAGTTTACAAGTGTCTATTTATGCTGAAAGCAGTAAGTTTTAAACCATTCTTAAAGATATGAAACAAAATAGAAGCTTGCTTCTGATCAATAAAAATAGAGGTGTTTTTCTATACATGCATTATATTTTTTTAGTAATTTTGTAAATCCTATTGCTATAAGCAGTTATAGAACTGTTACTAATCATTTTATTTATTTTGTATTACTTAATGGTTTGTATACAAGATACTTACTTTTTATTAACAAATTATATATTCTTGTTTTAAATACTTTGGCCATTAAAGTGATATTTTAAGATTTTTTTTTCTTTTTGTAATGTTTTGCACAGAAAAGATTGCTTTGTATTTTCTTTACATTTCAATATGACTTTTTTTTTTTGTTACTTTAAATTGGAAACATTTTTCAGTTTTGAGAAACCTCATTTTGTGATGTCTGAAAGTGATGGAGAACATTCGCCTGAGGTTCAAGGAGCTCTTGATGAATTAGAACCAACAGATTATTTAATTATGAAGAAGAATGTATGTTGTATTCCTTCTTATGCATATTAACCATTAATGAAAAGCCTCACTACAGAGATATATGACATAGAAAAGGAAGTGCTTTTATATGGGAATATAGCTATTCAAAACATAACATAGGGATATAAAATTTTTTTATTAATCTAAGTAAAGCATTTTAAATGTTTAATTGAAGTTTTCATATTTATTTTAGAATATTATTTTCCTGTTGTCTTAGGGGTGAGTATTACTGTAAAAGTTTGCAGCCATTAAGGGTTAAAGTATCTTTACCATTTTAAAAATCTTTGGAAGGATTATTTAATTGAATGCTATTATTTAGAGTTTGGAACAGAAATAGATTATTCTAACAATATCTATAACTTGGTATTGGAATACTTTCTATAATATAATATCTATACTTTCCTTTTTCATAATTGTGTAGTATAATCAATTACAAGTTCAAAATATATTGTAGCGAAAATTTTCCACCAAAAAAGTTCTTAATAAGGTTAGAAAAATAAGCATGAAAGTAGTACCTTTAATGTGGGTAGTAATCACCGCCCAAATCTATGATTGTCTACCAATGTTTTGGTAGTTTATCAATACCTTCGGCCCAAAAACTTAATGGCCACAAGTCCAAAATCAGATAAACTTCATTTTGGGCATCCTGTGCAGAATTGAAGATAGCACCAGCAAGATGTAGCTGCATGTGTAAAAAAAGGTAGAAGTCCAAAGGAGTGATATCAGGGCTATATGGTGGGTATGGCAAACAATCCTATTTAAGTCCATACAAAGTCCAGCCAGTGAATGCAGACACATGTGGTCTTGCATTATCTTGATGGAACATTACCTTTTTGCGAAGGAACTCAGTTTGACATTTTTCTTTGATGGCAGCATCAATATAAACTATCTCATTGTACACCTTACTGTTGAGGATTCTACATTTTCTAGATATTCTTTGTGGGTAAGACCACAGCAGTCTCTCCAGATACAAAGCATAATCATTTTGTAGGTCAAATTGCACTTTGCAATGCTGCCAATGGGCTCACTAAATAGACAACCTCTTTTTCGGCTACTGTTGTTGAAGTAAATCCACTTTTCATCACAAGTGATGATCCAGTCCAGAATATTGTCTGCATTGATATTCAAACAGATTAGTGCAGGCCCGAACGTGTCTGCTTGAGTCAGCTCATATGGCACCCAATGATTGAACTTGTATGTCAAGTTTATGCAATGCAAAGCATGACTAATAGTGGACATAGCCCTAATGTCTAATTTCTTAGCTAGCTCTCGAGTGGTTGCATACTGATCTTCTTCCACAAGTCCTTGTAGGTAGGCCTCATCAACATCAGTCAGGCATCCAGAGTGCTCTGTTTCTTGAATATCATAGTCCTTGTTTTTGAATTTCCAGTACCAAACCCTCCAATGTCATATGATACAAAATTAGTGCGTAAAGCTGTATACATGATTTGGGGACATTCTTTTGCTAACTTTTTGTAACAGAACTGGAAATAAATAAGGGTTCTAATCTGGTAGCATGATAATTCCATTTCAGACATCTTGTACGTAATGATAACAGTATTTTTTTTACTAATTTCACAACACAGTATTCCAAAGCAAGTCTCTGTCTTTCAAATACAAAAAATTTTTTGCAAAAATATGATTAAATATGGCAACACAAAATGTTTCTGCAGACAATATTTATGGTGGGGGGAAACTTTCATTACAACAAGATATTAAAGATAGGACTTATGTGATATATATATATATATATATATATATATATATATATATATATATATATATATATATATATATACACACATGTTATATCTTTACATTTCTGTTTTAATTGTACAGAAATGTACTCAATTTCTGGATGCAATTGTGTAATTGTATAGAGTAATTCTTAGGGCAAGGTGCTTATGTGATTACTTGCTTCTATGTCATTATTATAGTTATTTGTGATGGGAAAGAAAATAAGATACTTATTAAAGGAGTTTAATTTCATTTTAGGGAGAAGAAGGCCCTGACTTGAGAGGTGGAACTGTAGATTCTCTAATTGTGCATGCTACAAGAGCTTTGAAGAATGGTAATTTACAAATGAATAGAAATTTATACTAATAAAGTTATAATCAGGGAAAACAAAGCATTTACTAGTACAAATTTTAGAATTCAAGTTATTTCTTCCTTAAAATTTATAATTGGAAAATTTTTTTACCTTTTACTTGACTGGTTAAGTGTGACATATATATTTTTCTCTACAAGTTTAATTAAAGAAAAATTGATTTTTAAAATTAAATACCTTATATTCAATGTCCAGTGAAATTGAAATGCTTAAGATGAATATCTTATCCTTTTAATCTGTATAAGAGTTGTTGTTTTTTGCTTATAAGTTAGACTATCTCCATTTGTTGTCATAGCTATTTTTTTATAATAATAATGCTCATTTTTTCATTTCCAGATTTTCTATTTCAAGAAGCCTTTTTGACCACTTACCGTACATTCATTTCACCATATGATTTGATCTGCAAATTATTGTACAGGTATAATAAGTTTATTCACGTTGCTGATATGAGGAGACAAAGGGCTGCCAGAAATGCATTTGCTCTTCTTGTCAGAGTCGTGGATGATTTATGGTAAGTCTCAAGTTTTCTAATGAGCATTTGCTGTTAAGTTGAATCCTGAATGACTTGATTTATTTCTTAGTTTGACAGACATTCATGAAGAAATCTTAAAGTTGTTGATGGACTTCATTTGTCAGCTGGTTGGTTGTGGAGACTTGTTGCTCGCTCGGGCATTACGCAAAAAAGTAGTGGAAAAGTGTTATTTAAAGCAAAGAAGTGTTCTGAATACACCTGTTCTTTTGTCTGCAATGGCAGTCACAACTCATAAAGCTTCATTGTTGGATTTCAAATCAGAAAATATTGCAGAGCAAATGACTGTTTTAGATGCTGATCTCTTTCAAAAGATTGAAGTAAATAGAACACCCTGTTTTATTATCTTTTATACTAAATTATGTAAACATACTTGGAAATCTATATAATCTTAATTTTTTTGAGCTTGAATATTTCTGTATTCTGAAAATGAAAGTAGGATTAGCAATTACATACAAATGAAAAGGTAGAGTATAGCATAATTAAAATGCAACTTTTAAAAAATAATACACCTAGTAAAAAAAAAAAAAAAAAAAAAATGTAACTCAGTATGCAGTTATATTTTTCTTCAAAATTATTTTGAAAAGTACTTCATGAAACTTGCCATAAAATTTAGACATTGTTAAATCTTAAATGAAGAGAAAAAATATTTGAAATTGATTGTTTTATTTCTCTGATTAACATTGATTTATTTGTGTGCATTTTTTCCAGATCCCTGAAGTGCTTCTGTGGGCAAAGGAACAAAAAGAAGAGCTTAGCCCAAATCTTACTACTTTTACTGAGCATTTCAATAAAATGTCCTACTGGTTAGTTTTAATTTTTTTTTTATGAAATGATGACTGATTTTTAAAAAATGCTCTAATTGCTCTATGTTTGGTTTAGGGCACGATCTCGCATTCTGGAGCAAGAAGAGGCCAAAGATAGAGAACGTTATGTTGTTAAATTTATCAAAGTAATGAAGTACCTCCGGAAGCTGAATAATTTTAACTCGTATCTTGCTATTCTCTCTGCCTTAGATTCTGCACCTATTAGACGCTTAGAATGGCAGCGGAATATCACTGAGGTACTTGGACAGTTCATTTTACTGTTACTCTCTAAATTTTGATTGGATAACTCAATATCTTGTTATATTATTCAAACTTTTACTCAGTTTTGATGTGATTATATTAGATTTGAAGTGTCTACCAAGAATATAGCAGCTTAATACATATTTTTTCTGCATTAAAATTTATGGAATGCAGAGGTCAAGTAGTAACTTAATATTAAATGAAAATAAACTAAAGCCTTGTTGTTTCCTAAATTTCAAGTGTCTAGTACTCTTAAAATGGACAAGAATAGTATAAATCTAAAAGCATTTAAAAATAACTAGAGAGTTTCTAGGAAATGTTATTACAAAAAGGACTGGTATCACAAATAGTGTTTTTTTATAGAACATAGGAACACAATACAAGTTTTAAATAAATGATTCTGAATGTCTGTCTTTATTTTTATATTTTTTTTTATTTAAGGAGAAATGAGTAAAACAAATTAATTTTATTAACTATAAATTTAAAACAAAAAAACTTTCTACTTTCTTGTTTCAAATGCAAAAATGAAACACATAAGCAATGTTTTTTGTCCTTTCTTATAGCAATACTATTAAATAAGTGAAACCTTTTATTGAGTTATGCAGGATTTAATCATGCATTGGTTAGAAGTATGCTAGTAATATTTCCTGGTATTTGTTCATTATAGAAAAATAATGACTTGCAATTATTTAAACTAAAAAATGTTTGCAAGATATTCATTGCCCAGCTTGACAAAAAGTTTTCTTTTTTGATGAAGAGCTTCAAATAGATCTTTCTCTGTGTTATTTTAATTCAAATAATTTGTGTGGGATTCAACATGTGAAATAGTATTACAGAAATCTTATTCATCAAATAAACATTCAAAATATTTTGTTTTATTGATTGGATAACTGTTTCATTCCAAAAATTAGAATACTTGTAGAATTTCTTGGGAAATTAAGTAATTTTATTAAATATCTTTTTGGAGTGTATTCATTTAAAAGTTTTATACATGTATACTTCTTTCTTTAACTTTCTGATTTTAAACAGTTCTATAGTTTATAATCGTATGGCAAAACCTAATTACTGTACCATTTAAAAGATTGGAAAAAATATTCATTACTTTCTTTTGGCATTCAAATATTTTAGTTTTCTTTGGTAATATGTTAAAAAAAATCTTCCAACATCTTGCATTTGGCTTGGTAGATGCATTGCAGGGGAGAAATAAGATATGTTGAGTAAATGTTAGAAATGACTGTTGCATTTCAAATACTGATGAAGGATTTTAAAAATATGCTTTTAAAAATATTAATCTTAACATTTGAGACTATTAAATAGTTTTTTATTACCATTATTATTCATAATTTTTAAATCATATTTTATTTAGTTTGAATTTTCTTTTAATCAACTTGTAGTAAAATTGATAAAAATTTAAATTAAACTTTACAAGGGAATTTCTCCTTTTGAACAGAATTTCCACCAACCGTGAAAGTCGGAGAAATTGTAAATGGTCAGAGAAGTCAGAAAAAATTTTAATAAAACAGGGGGCTCATGGGTTTTAAAAAAATTGGAAATAACTTTTGAAATAAGTTCAATATAAAAGGGAGATAGCATACGAATGAAAGGATTCTTAGTTCTAGTATTATTTTGCAGAAAAAGATATGTGAACTAATCAGGTACTATGAATCTATACAGAAGGTCCCCATAACACAAAAGATGTTAATATATCTCAGAAATTTTTGAAAGATATATGCAGGCTACCTTGAAAGTACTTAAAAGATTGAAGGATATATTTTTTTAATTAAAAAAGATACAAAACTAAAATTGAGAAATTATAAGGAATTTTTAAAATGGAAAAGTGTTAGGAAAAAGAAGCTATTGAAGCTTTTATAATTTTTTTCTGAAACAATCAATGGAACAGACTTTGGTTTTCTAACAAATGTGTATAATTATAAAAAATGCTGTAAGGTTAAAATATTATATTGTTTCTTTAGAGAAATATATATATCAGTTCAATTTATAAAAAAGTAAATTTTAATATGTCAAAATATTAAATACACATTATTAGATTTCCTTATCTCTGATAGTTTATTAGTGTTAATAGATGAAATAATTTATTATTTTTTGTTATTCAATCACTTTAGCCTATGATATGAGTCATAGGTATTATATTTTATAATCATTGGTTAAATAAAAAAATATTGCAGAATAGAGTTAGACAACTATAGGTATGTTGAAGGCTGTTAAGTTGGTATAAGTGCATCTTATTTGTTAGAAAAATTTTGAATAGTTGGTCATTGAAAGTCAGGGAAATTTATATTCATAATTCTGTGGGAACCCTAGTCAATTATTGTTTACATTTGGATTTTTTACATAATGTGAATTAAGTGTTGTAATATGTTAGAGATATTTGAATGTATTAAAGTTTAGATAAAAAGAGAAAACCTGAACCTTGATATTAGATAACTGCTATCTTTTCATATATGTTTACAGATTAATATTCATGCATTAGAATTAAATTTCAAAGAATTAAGGAGTTGAAATCGTAATTTTAGTCATACAAAAAATTGATAATTTTCACTTTAGGTTAGGTATAATACTTTACTATGGATACATTATTCTGAAACACATGCTTTTACACATCTAATTAAGGCTGAATTTCAGTTTATAGGCAATTTTAAAAAGAATTTTCATTAGCTTAAATTTATTTCAATAAATATATAATTTGTATTTTCAAATCTAGCATAAAGGTAGGTTTCACTGTTTCACAGAGGGTCATAATTATGAAAAGTTTCAATTCTGGTTCTAGTTACTAGTTGATGATAACAGATGAAAGTTATTTTCTGCTAAGACACTTTTATTATAAAATATTTTAACTTTTATTAATTTATTCAATTTTTAAAATGCTGTAAAGTATAAATTAATATTTTTACTTGTTTTTAGGTATTAAATTTTAGACATAAATTTTTATTAAATTAATGCAGTTTCATTTTTGAAAATTTGGTAATATTCATAAGTCTCTGAGAGGCAAATTTAAATTAGCTATTATAAGTTTATGGATATTTTAGGAAAGAGTGAAATGATTTTCTGAAAGCTCAAACAAAATTACAACAGAGAAAGTTGTCAGTAAGTGCATTGTGAATGTTTTTTAATAGTTTTTTTTTTGGTTACATAGTTATTGGACAGCATTAAACGTTAGAATTTGGATGATTTACAAAAAATTAGCTATTAACTTTTAGAAATCTTTGCAAATGGTATTCTTTAAAAAGCTTTTTGTTCTATATCCATTGTAAGGTTTGTCTGATTAGTTTGTTTTATATACACACTTTCATTCATACATATATACGCATACTGATCAGTCATTAAACAATAACTTTATTTAAATAAGATAACATTATCTACTTTCAATAATTTTATATAGGAAAACCTTAGAAATGAGCTTATGTTTTTAATTGAAATATAGAAGTAAGTTTTTTTATAAATTGTAGGAAAATGTAACAATGGTTTGTAATATAGTCATTTCTTTTACTATAGAAATTATAATTCTAAATATGAAGATGCATGAACATCCATTCCTAATTTGACTTCTTTGAGTATAAGACCTCAATGGGTTCTGAAGTTCATTAAATGCATTTATTCCTGAAACTATGAATCAGAGAGACTGTCATCTCTGCAAATATGAAATATTTTTTCATCATTATAGATTTTTTTTCACATTTCTTATTCACAATGTAATTCTTTGTTAGCAATTGATTTTATAATGAAATTATTGCATATATATTTTTGAATTCTTAGGGTTTGAAGGAATACTGTGCTTTGATTGACAGTTCATCATCATTTCGGGCTTATAGACAAGCTTTAGCAGAGACTGGACCCCCCTGTATCCCATATATGTTAGTAATGTATACTGTTATATCTCTAAGGATAGAAAACAGAATGTCATTTCAAGAACATATTTACCATAAATAGTCTTTTGAAGCAGGAAAATTCTCTTATATTTTAATGATTTCAAAATTTGCAATCAAAAATTTTTTGCATAATGGTACACTATACTCATAAGAATTGCTAGCAGTTTTTAGTTAATGAACTTGGATAATAACAAGAAAGTACCTATGTACATTTGCAATTCTGTAATTCTCTTCATTATTTTTTACTTAATTATAAACTAAATAAAATTTTCTTTTTAAAAATAATATAGTAAACTTAGCATTTTATTATTGTACAATATGTGAAGTATATTTGATTTAGTATATGGTTATTCTTTTTTCTTAATTACAGTATTAATGCATAATCAGGAGTATTATACATATTTTAACTTAATTTTCTAAAACTACGCTGAAACAAACATTTTAAATAATTTTTTCTAGTTGCAGCTTTTCAAATTTTGAATTTTTTCTATTCATTTTCTATGAGATTAAGATCTGGAGTTTTTATAAGTCATGATTATGAAAAATTTTTAAGATGTTCTTTATAAGACTTAACTTGCAGTGGAAAATGAGTCATTTGTTACACAAATTTCTAAGTGCTCATCCACATGGATGGAAATCAAATTAAATTTATTTATGACACCATATGACAAGATGCATTATTATCTTAAAGTATTGGTAGTAGAAAAGTTTGTGATGATTTAAAGATGTTCCTGAAGTCTTGTAATTTGTTTTTGTTAATAATGGGTTTATTTTGCCTGTGTCATTTAATTGTTTTTGAAGAAATACTTTAGTCAGTCAATTTTTCTAAACATCTTCTAAGTTCTGAACATGTTATGAATTGATTTTTCAAATATAGCTTTTTTAACCCGTGGTCATTTTGTTCAGATGTGCAATTTGGTTGCCTAATTTCTTATTTATAATGTCTAAAACTTTTATAGCTTGCTAAAAACTATGTTACTGATGATTTATTAATCTTTAATTTTCTTACCATCATGTGTATTGAAACATATTTTTGCTTTATCCATATCATTTCTGAAAAGCTATTAAAATTACAACTTACGTATTATAATTATTAATTATTATATTATATATTAATATTATATATAATTATTATAATATATTATATTAAACTTACAAATACTGGTTTTTTGTTTTGGAATTCCAAGTATAACAAGGTTATATAAAAAAATTTGCATTTGAAAAATAAAATGTGCATTTGCTGAAAGAGAAAAAGAAAATAGCTAAATGTGACTTTATTTTGTTGCTTAGTCATAAGGGGCATAAGTTATCATAGGGAATTAAGGGAGAATTTTGGTAAAATAACAGTCATTGTTTTGAATGGTTTAGTTATGGGTTGGCAGAAGAGCCAAATTGCTAAAAGAAGAGTCATTTCTATGCATTCATTGCTATTGATAAGTTGTATAGAGGAAGTCCAAAGAGCTACCAATATCTATAGCATGTGGTATAGATGGGTTACACAATCCAATGATTTTGTGCAGAATTGTTTTTTTTTATATAGGTTTGCTGTTCATACTAATTTTATTACTAAAGTGATATGCATAAATACATTAAGCAAAGATTTGTGATTTAATTGATATAAATTTCTACTACAATATTACAGCCTCACTTAAATACAGTGTTTATTTTTTTTAACAAAGTAGTTTTCTCTATTAACATTTTTTTATGACTGCATCTTATTAAGTTAATGAAACAATAAAAGCAGATAAGATTGTATTTTACATTTCTTTATTTAGAGGACTGATCCTTCAGGATCTAACATTTGTTCATATTGGAAATAGTGATATGTTAACAGATGATGCAGTGAATTTCTCCAAGAGGTGGCAGCAGTTTAATATATTAGACAATATGAGGAGATTCAAAAATTGGTGAGTTGCAAAAATGTTTCTCTATTACTATCATAAGTAGTCTATAAAAATGTACTCTTACACATATAAAATTGTGTGACAGACTTGCTAACTCTCCTGATTTAACCCAACAATACTGTATTTTTGACCACTTTCCAGGTTTCCAGAAAAAAATGTACAAATTAGCAGATTTTTGTAAGGGATAACATTAAACTTCCTATTTGCACCCATTTCTGTAATAAGAGAAATTTTTCTTCAGCTTTGCCAGTTGGGACTAATTCTTGAAGAAGGATATGTTAATAACCAATAGAATTTATTAAAAAAAAAAAACACCTGAAAAATAATAGTAGATTTTTAAGTATAAGGAATTCTTGGATTTCAGCTTATTTATTTTAATAATTCCACATTGCAATATAAAGTTTGAACAAATTTTTAGCTGTGTTGCAAAAGTAGCCAAATATTTTTGCTCCTCATAACAAATAAAACAATCAAAACTTGGGGTTTTGTAAATCAGGGCAACAGGGACCATGTTTTAAACAAATATTTTATTCTAATTTTTTAAAGAAAGCAAAATCTGCAACAATAAATGTAGTAGGTAATATTGTCATTAAATAAGTCTTGTCTGTTTAATAGCATTTGTAATGTCATTTTCATTGTTTAATGACTTTTCATTGATATTTTTTCAATGTTTTTGTATCCTGATTTCTGAGGTATGGCAAAATATTAACCATATATAAAAATTGAATATTCTATAATTTGGCCTTCTTTTATACAATTAAAAAACACTTGTATGATTTAAAGTTGTTAGATGAATTGATAAACATCAGGTATTGCAAGAATTTAGACTTTTTGGGGTTGGTAGGTGGGATATAAAAATTATGTAAAATTGATTATTTTTGTCTTCAGTCTGGATTATAGTTCAATAGGATGTTTATTTTTATTGCTCTCCAATCAAAACCTCTATTAATGAAAAGAATGAGTTTGGAGTGAACCTTGTTGATGTGATCAAGCATTAATATGTATAATAGCTATGATATCTCAAAAATATATCTGTGCTAATCACCCAAAAAAAGTCTAAAGGCCCCCCCCTCCTTTTTTTTGGTAGATGTGCAAGAAAGATAATCTTAGAATTTCACTATTGGTAATGTTTTTTTTTCTAGTTATGTGATATATAATTAATTTGGAAATTGTATTTGCCATTAATTAGGTAGCATAAAAATGTCAGCTGATATCAAAATTATAGTATTGGCTTACATCAAATAGACCCCCCCTATTTATAATTATATTGTTATATATAAATATATACCCCCTATTGATATTATTTTTTGATATTTGGTATGTTCATCCCATAGTAATTTTGCCTTGTGAACTAATTTATTCATGTCTTCCTGAAGTAAGACTTTTCTATTTGTTTAAAATTTTATTACCTGACATTTTCCCTCCTCACAAAAACCTATGGCAGACCAGTTCTACTTATCTTGTCTCAAGAATGGAAATAATTACAATTAGTCATTGTACCCATTATGGAGAAGAATCAGAATTAATTCACTTCTGTTCAAATTAAGCTAAAGTGTTGCACTAAATGTCATTAGATGTCAGAAAATTATATTTATTTTTATGAATATTGTTAGATATCATTAAATATTATTAAAATATTTTTTATAACATTATATGATGCTTAGAAAAAACATTCAATAAAGTAAGATTAGCAAAAACTGGCAAATTTATCAAATTTCAGTTTTTAAAATAATACTTCTTTAACATTACAAACAGTAACAATAACAATAATTAAACAATATTAATAACTTTTAGTAATTTAAAAATTTAATTTTACATTATTTTGGTCAATATTGCAGCTGTCCAAAATTTGATGTCTGACATTCAATGATATTCAAACTATTGGCAAACTTTTGTATAACATTGACCAATATATTTGTGTTACCTGGGTATAACATTTGAAAATTCAAAGTCAGATTCAAACATTGTGTGTCATGTTCAATCCTGGAAAAGTAATATCAAGGATAATATTGTGAAGGTTATGATTTTTTAAATTATAAATTTAAAATTATCTAAAGTGATATTTTTTATTATTTTAAACAATCTTAAAAGTAGATGAGACTAATGTATTGAGCAGTTTTGTTTTAAGTTAATTTCAAAGAAATTTGTTAGTTTAAAAATAATTTGTTCCATGGGTTATCAGTGTATATGAGAGCAGCATTTTTTATTGCTGATTGATTTCACACTAACTGTCTCCAAATTACAAATTATTTCATTTACTTCTTTCTGGGAATGAAAGAATCTCCCAACTCCAAATCTTAAAATAACAAATTTTAACTTGGTGAGTTACATTGCAAGAAGGTACTGAAAAGGGGCAATGATTTGGAGTATTACAAATGCAAAAGGGATAAAGTCATGTAGTTTAGGAAACTAACAGCTAAAGTTTAAAACTGTAAATAATATGCTGTTTTCATAGAAAGAGGAAAGTATACTTAATATACTTGTCATATTAAATAACAAAGAAATTTAATGTGTATCTTAATTAAAGAAGTAACTGGTAATTAAAATAAATTGTTTTTATCTACCACCCTCCCTCGCTATCCAAAATGTTTTTTTGCTAATACTTGTTTTTGCTCCCCACTTGACATATAAGTCTGTAAAATGTTCCAGGGTATTTCTTTGATCTCATGAATATCTCTGAATAATGTTTGAAAAAGAATTTCTGCTGATGTTTGATTTCTTTCTGATGTGTGAAGCTGTTTTCAATTTTGTCCTTTAATAAAGATTTGTATATTTCATAATAGACTTTTCATTTTATATTACCAGATAAAAACAAAGTAGATAGTAATAGTTTTGATTTTAAAATGATTATTTTGATGTTTATTTATGTTTGCACATTTCGTTTATCATTCAAATCTAATTAAAGTGTTCTGTCTTCATCTAGAAATGCCCTTCTTGCCACACTAGTCCATGTTCCATCTATTCTGATTTCATTTATAATTTCAGGTTATATATTTTAGTTTTTAAATGATTTGAAGTATTAATGGGATTTTTACTGCTGTACTTGCCATGAGCAGTTGGTAAATTATGGCAAAGTTACGCAGGGCAACTAATGTAACTCCTAGGTGCTATACCTTCTCTATGTTCCTGATAATATTTAAGTCATACCAACTTTTGTAGCTCTAACCATCTTCAATCTATTTAGTTTTTGTTACATATTTCTTTGAAAGAAGAGATTTTTCAATAAATTCTCAACTCAATTTAGATGTATATATTTGGGGATATTTTTGGTTCAATTCAGGGCATGCATTAAAATTGATGTTAATGATGCACATTTTCATTAAGACACAAATATTGCATGCTGAATATTAAGATTGAAATTTTGTTTCTAATTTCAGTCAATATCCTGTGAAACGCAATGAACAGATCATATCCTTTTTCAACAATTTTGATGACAATTTATGTGAAGAAGCTATGTGGCAAATTTCAGAAAATATCAAACCAAGGGGAGGGAAAAAGAAAAGTTGTGATCAGACTTAGAAGAGGGAGTCTTGTAAATAAACTTAGTAATAAGAGTAATAATAATAAAGTGCCTATGTAGTTGGTGTATAAGTTTGAAGTATCAGTTGTTACAGCTTTAAAGCTTCATTCTATTTTTTATCCTAACATCATTGATATTCATGAATGAAATTGTATGGATGCTGGCTATTATTTAAATCCTTATTTATTTACAGTTCTTCTATTGAAGAATTTTTCTTGAATAGCAGCTTATATATGGCATTTATATTAGATTTTATTCATCTGAAAATAATCATAATATACTGAATTTTGTATATTTCAAAGTTATTACTTGAGTTTTTTTTCTTCTTTTTTAGTCTCATGTATAGAAAATCAGAGTGAATAGTACTTTTTTTAGCAGATATAAGTTTTGTTTAAAATATTGGAGTCAGTTTTAAACTTGCATTCAATATGAATCTCTTGTTCACTTGTTATTTTAGTCAGAAATAGTTTTTATTATAAGGAAAATGGAATCACCATTCAATTTTGCTTGTTACAAGATAATTGACCATCCTCAATTAATACTCAAATTGATTGTTATTTTATAAAAGGTAATTAATTTTATGACATATATAATCTGTTTTTGTTTATGCAATGCTCTTAATAATTTTCAGTTGTTTAATAGCATTTTAAATACAATTGCATTTTTTATCTTGTATTATTTGTTTGCCACTATTTTCTTTCTGTACATAAAGATATAAAAGAATTATTTGTGTGGATGAGTTTTGTTAATACATATATAGAAAATGAAAAAATAATTGCTTTAGTCATATAATAGATTTTTTTTCTTTTAAAGAGATTCTTCTATCTCATTTAGTCTAGAGTCTAGACCAGTGTTTCTTATACTGTTTTAATCATGAAACCCACCAAATATTTTCAAAAAGTTCACGAAACCCTCTTTAATCCATAGATTTCCCTTTCTCTCCAAATTTAATGAGATATTAAATAATACAAAGGATTTCATATTCATTAAATTCAATAAAGGAAGATGGTTTCATAAAATCAAATAGAAATTTATAAAAGCAAAATTTAGAGGTTGAGTTTAAAAAGTTTTCTAATGTTTTTTATTCTATGATTGTTTACAAATTTGGCTTAATAATTGACAATTAAATGTGTGTATCTGGTACACCATGCATTTTGTTCTTGTCAAAATACCATCTTTAGACAAATAAGTGGTCAAAAAGGTCACTATTACTTTGAGAAAAAGTTGATTAGGAATCGATCAGTTTTAATTGTTGTTTATATATTTTTGCTTGGTAATCAATGTAACAGTTGAAAAAAAATCATGTTAAGATATATACTTGATTTTGACAAAAAGTGCAATGTAGATGCTGAGTTTGGTTTATTAGTTAAAAAATATGTAACAGTACTGTTCAGATTAGAATTAAAGAATACAGGGAAGTAGACCAACTCAAAGAATGC
>CM063502.1:162052485-162097808 GCA_032207245.1 Pardosa pseudoannulata
GAAAAATTATTTTATTTTCAGCGCGCGTGATTAAAAATTCCATTATTTTATCGATAAAAATGTGAATCGTCTGTGACCTTGGTCGGAAGCTAACGAAATTGTACGGGTTGTAACTTCGAATCACGGCAATCTAAAACTGCACCCTTTTTTGCGGCTTGAGCGCATAAATTACTGCTTCCGATAACGTAAAATCTTTTATTTTCTTGTTATGACCATTGCAAGAAACTGTGAATTCTTAATTCTAATGATGCAGCATTTTCGATCTGAAGTGAGTTGCTATCGAACTGAGGTGATGTTTTGACAACTTTTGCTAAGTGAGGTTTTGTTTTTTAAAGAAATGATCTACTGATTACGAATTTTAACTAGAGTTATTTTGATATTTATGTGCTATTTTATATCCATTTCTTATATTTAACTAGATTTGTATTTAGTCGTTTTTTTTTTAATTTTTGCTTTTTATTGAGTGACATGTAAAGAAAAATTTTAAAGTGTTATTTGGAAAATTGTTTATATTTTATGATGTAAAAACTGAATTTTTTCTCATTGTGAGGGGGGGGGAATATACTGGGGATTTATAGAATGTTGTTGAAATTTTTGAAATTGTGTTTTGATTTAATTATGATTTTAGTCTTACATAAATTGTTTTTTTTTTAACTGAAGATGTTTTGATGCACCATGAAGATGTATAACAAATTTTGTTCATCTATGGAGTCAATTTTATTGCTGATTTTGACATAAGAACTGATGATGTCATGATGTTTTGAATTTTGTTGTATTTTAATTAATTAAGGAAGGTTTTTGATGTTGCTGTTTTATAATTAATTAAGTTGATTTTTGCTATTATTATATTTTTGATAATTAATTTTTAATTGCCCAGGAAGACAAAAACCCTACACAAACAGACACAAACAAGAGTCACACACCTGTTTTAAACAGAATGTATACACTATTGTAAACACTATATTGTTTTGATCTTACTTTTGCCACATAATGAGTGATTTTCATTATGACACCTTTTTACATGTGAGATTATAAGTTACTGAGTGATATTTGAGAAATACTATGATGAAAGTTTGTTATAATATTTTTTGGAATAGATTGAAGTTGTCGACATGTGATATACTTTGTATTTTGATGAACCAATGAAGAATAACAAATGAAGTGAAATTTTGTAATTAAATCAGATTATGATGTTTTCTAACAAGAGATCTCAATACAGTGTACATTGTTATCAAACCTAGGTTCCCTTTTTGATTTTTTATCTACTTTTTACTGTATTACATATTATACTACTACTGATTGTGTTAAGAACTCAAGGACATTACCCAATACTGTTGGACTGTGCTATAAGAGAAACTATTTTTAAACTCATCTGTTTTGTTTTCACCATATATTAGTGATATTTTGATATTATGTTTTTTTATCTCTTATTATACTCATACTGTTAATGTTATTTTTGGGAGCTCCTAAGATTATTTAACCCAAGGTGTTTTCTATAACAAATATATTATTATTAGTAACATATGTTATTCATCTTCAACCATATATTCCTAAGTTCTTGTTCTTTTTATAATTGTTGTATAATGTGTTTAATTTTCAGGAAAGATTTTTGTGATTTAGGTAATTGTGTAAAAGACTTTAATCATTTTATAGCACCATCATAGGGTGATTTTTACTACTTTTGAATTTTTGTCAGTTATTATAACAGTGTTATTTTGTGAGGGAGCCACCTGCTCTGACTGAATTAAGTAACTTAAATTTATTATTTTTTGGGATAATTAATTAGATGTTTTTTTCAAAATTTTAGGGTCCTCTGGGGACTTGCTGGTCAGGAAGGGCCCTCCTGCCTGTGCAAGCCTTCAGAGGGAGGGGGAAAGTTATCAGGATTTAAAATATAGAGTAATTTAAGAGATTTTAATTAGGGATTATTTTAATGGGAGTAACGCGCCTCGCGTTACTAGTCACATAAATACGGCTCACGCGCAGTGATATTGGCAGAGAGCGATAAGCAATTACTATAGTCGGACCTTTTGGCTCTCGAAGTAGTGAATACTGCCTTTGTTTGCAGTTGGGCGCCAGAAAAGAGACGCCATGTTGAGTAACGTGTGAGATGGATTAATAAAGAGAAGAAAATAATGACTTGAGTGTGGACCGATTTATATATTGACCTGTGTGTTTACTCGAACCGTGTCATATATATATATATATATATATATATATATATATATATATATATATATATATATATATATATATATGTGTGTGTGTGTGTGTGTGTGTGTGTGTGTGTGTGTGTGTGTGTAGGCATGGTACCTTTGGCAATGTCAGCTAGGTGAATTTACTCCTAGCAAGCGAAGATGTAGAAGTGAAGAACAACTCAACCCTGCGAAAACTATAAGCGAAAAACGAACTTTTTGGTTTATTCTCGAGAGAAGCGAGTTAGACAGTAACGAGTGCAGACGGCACTTCCCGATGACAGATTGATCGCCAAGACAGGCGCTGATATTATGCCAGACGGGCACTGATGTCCAGTTTTATTTTAATTGTCCCTAGACACCACCATATAATTTGTAAATAATTTGAAAATAGTTTAATTAAATAAGTTCATTTTAATTAAGCTTTTGTGCATCTTTTCCACCGTGGGAATAAATCTCCCATATATATATATATATATATATATATATATATATATATTATATATATATATATGTGTGTGTGTGTGTGTGTGTGTGTGTGTGTGTGTGTGTGTGTGTGGTAGCCTGGATGACATCGAACACCAGGTTTGATGCGCGCATCGAGCAAGCGAAGTTCTACTTTTACGGTTTGGCAACAACCCTCCCGAGTGGAACGCCGAGATTGACGGAGGCCAGACGTGAGTTGGACGGTACCGAGTGCAGACGGCACTACCGATTGATCGCCAAGACGGGCGTTGATGTTATGCCAGACGGGCACCGATGTCAAATTTCAAATTTAATTGTCCCTAGACACCATATAATTTGTAAATAATTTGTAAATAGTTTCATTAAATAAGTTCGTGTTAGTTAAGCTTTTGTGCATTTTTTCCACCGTGGGAATAAATCTTCCACAATTTTGGGGGCTCGGCCGGGATATGTATTTTTCGTGATATGGAAGTTCCATGATGTGGATTTTGCTTGATGTGGATATAAATATGGATTTTGCGTCTTGAAAGAAGACCAGCAGTTCTGTGAGTACAAAACATTTTGCTTTCGTTTTTGAATAAATAAATAGAGATGGCTTTTTTGTCAAGAGCACGTAAAATTGATTTGCTAACTTTAATTGATGAGCTAGGACTAGATGCTGCAGATGATGCTAAAGTCGCTGATTTAATTAAAATCATTACCGGTTCCAAAACTTATGATGAGAACTTTTGTAAAGATCGATTAGATATTATTACTGTTGAAAGACAAGAAAAATTAAGAAAAGAGGAAGCAGGAGCAAATCGTGAATTTGAACTCAAAAAACTTGAATTGGAGTTAAATACTTAAAAAAATAGCGATGTTTCGGTTTCACCTCCTGGTTTAAAAAAACAGAATTTGTTGAAACTAATGACACGTTATGATATGTCCGGTGACATAAGTGTTTATTTGAAATTATTTGAAAGGCAAATCAGTCGAATCGAAATTCCTAAAGAAAATTGGGTTACGCATTTACTCCCGTTGCTTCCATTAGAAATTGTAAGCATTATTGCTCGAGAACCTGATCCGTCGGCTAATGAGTATGATCACATTAAAAAGTTGCTTTTGAAACGCTTTAAGTTGACCCCTGAACAATTTAGACAAAAATTTGTTCATCACAAGAAACAATCGTCTGCTTCATGGCGTGATTTCGCTTTTGAGTTCAAAAATTATTTCAAAGAATGGATTATTGGTTTGGAAGTCGGAACTTTTAAAATTTAAAGGAGCTTTTGGTCACAGATCAATTAAAACAGCGAATACCTCCTGATACTCGTGAACATTTTTTAGATGACTTGGCCAAGATTAAAAATATCGATGAATTAGTTAATAAATTGGATGAATACGAAACCGCGAGACATAATTTCAAAAAGGGAACCAATGTAAACGTACATACAGCTGAAAATATTAATAAAGAATTACTGAATAAAGATTCCGGGAAATCAGCATCAATTATCCGTGCTCGGAATAATGATTTTAAGTCAACAATTAAATTTAATTATAGTAATGGTTCAAGAAATGATAAGCCAAAGATGAGATGTTTTAATTGTAATTTGTTTGGTTATAAATCTTCAGATTGTGTAAATAAAAAAGAGGATCCCAAATGTTTTAAATGTTCAAAATTTGGACATACCTCTAATATGTGTGACGAAAAGAAAGAATCTCTAATTTCAAAAACAATAAATGGCTCTAACAGAATCGAAATGAAAGCTGAAGTTCAAGGTGTAAATGTAAGTGTACTGTGTGATTCACTATCAGAACTTTCATTAATGAGTTATGATTTCTATGTTAAAATTGGATCACCTAAGTTAACTTTCAGTAATATATTTTTGACGGGAATCGGAAGTGAAGAAGTTTCACCTATTGGGTTCTTTCATTCCGAAATATCCTTTGATAAATGTGTAATTGAAACTGATATTTATGTTTTCAGAAAATTATGTCATGAAGTAATTATTGGGACGGATGTGATTAATAAACTAAATATTTCAATTAATGAAAAAGGCGTTGAAGTCTTGGGAAAAAGGAATTCATTTTTTGTCAGTTACACTAAGATTAACCACAGAGTTTCAACTAACGAAAAAATAAAGCAAAACGCATGTGCTAAGCCATGTCTATAGCTGATGCTGACGCCAGCAAGAGGAGGAAATGAATTCTTGTCTTGTTTAGCGAATGCAATAAATATAGATGAGTTAGATTTATCACATGTTGCTAACACTATGATAAAGAATAAATTATGCGATTTGCTTAAGGGATATAAGGCAGTTAAAACCAAAACACTTGATTTAAAATGAAAATAGTGTTAAATGACGAAATACCAATTTCTCAAAATCCGCGTAGATTCGCTTTTAAGGAACAGAAAATCATTGACGCTCAGATTGAACAATGGCTCAACGATGGTATAATTAAAGAGAGTAGTTCGGATTATGCTGCTCCGGTAGTGTTGTGTAAAAAGAAAGATAACTCCTACAGGCTGTGTATTGATTATAGAAAATTAAATAAGAAAATTGTAAAAGATAAATTCCCTCTGCCACTGATATCTGATATTCTAGACCGTTTGGAACACGCTAAAGTGTTCAGTACATTAGATCTCAAAAAATGGGTTTTTCCACGTAGACATAGATGAGAACAGCACTAAGTACACATCGTTTGTGACGCATAATGGTATTTATGAATTTCTGAAAGTACCTTTTGGCTTATGCAACAGTCCAAGTATGTTCCAAAGATACATATACACCGTCTTTCGAGAATTATTAAAAGATGAAACTTTACTTGTTTACATGGACGATTTGATAATACCCGCAAAAGATGAGAACGAATGTTTAGAAAAATTACATAAAGTATTTACTAGAGCTTCGTAGTATGGATTACAGATTAATTTTAAAAAGTGTCAGTTCTTAAAACGTAAGATTGAATTTTTAGGACATGTTTTAGAAAACGGAACAATTCAACCCTCTCCTTTTAAGACCAAAGCAGTTCGAAATTTTCCCCAGCCAAATAATTGCAAACAAGTACAGAGTTTCCTAGGACTCATGGGGTATTTTCGAAAATTTATCCCTGGATATGCCGAAATTGCTAAACCCCTTAGTGTCTTACTCCGGAACAATACAGAATTTAAATTTGGATTAGAACAACGAGAAGCATTTTGTAGATTAAAAGAAATTCTCTCTAACAACCCACTTTTACGTACATTTAAACAAGGATCTCCTTTAGAGTTACACACTGACGCAAGCAGTAAAGGATTCGGGACTGTATTACTTCAGTTGTCCCACGACGGTAAATATTATCCTGTCGAGTACATGAGCAAAAAAAAAAAAAAAAAAAAACAACGTTGCAGCAGGAGAAACTGTGCAGTTACGAATTAGAGGCTCTTCTTGTTATAGAAGCAGTTAAAAAAATCAGGCATTATCTGTTAGGCTCTAAATTCAAAATTGTAACCGATTGTAGTGCATTCCAAAAAACTTAAGATAAAAAAGACCTAACTCCAAAGATTGCTAGATGGGTCGTGTTCCTCGAAGACTTTGATTACACAATAGAACATAGATCAGGAACGAAAATGAAACACGATGAAGCGCTTAGTAGAAACGTAGCATTAGTTACAACACGATCAGACGATTCAATCACACAAAAAATTGTTGCTGCACAAGACGATGATGAACACCTTCAAGCAATTAAAGACATGATTGACAAAAATCAAGATAGTGATTATTTAGTTAAACAAGGCGTACTGTACAAATTTAAAGACGGTAGAGAACTTTTAGTTATCCCAGAAGCAATGCAATTCGATATCATTAAAGAGATACACAAAAAAGGACATTTTGCTGTTTCAAAAACCGAAAAAATCTTAAATTTAAATTATTTCATCTCTAAAGCCCGATAGAAAATTGAGAAAGTAATTAATAATTGCATCGACTGCATACTTTTTAATAGAAAACGAGGAAAAGGAGAAGGATTTCTAAATCCACTTCCCAAAGAATCGATACCTCTTTCCACCTACCATATTGATTTTTTAGGACCGTTACCATCAACCAATAAAAAGTACCAACATTTATTTACTATCATTGACGCATTCACAAAATTTACTTGGATATATCCTGTAAAAACTACTTCGACACAAGAAGCTATTTCAAAACTACAATTTCAGCAAAATATTTTTGGAAACCCAGCCCGCATTGTCTCAGACCGAGGATCCGCTTTTACAAGTAAAGATTTTGAACAGTATTGTGAAGAACAACATATCGAACATATCAAAATTACAACTGGAATACCGCGAAGCAATGGTCAGATCGAACGTCTACACAACACCATAATACCAGTTTTGTCTAAATTAGCAATAAATGAGCCTACTAAATGGTACAAATTTGTCCCCGACGTCCAAAGAATGATTAACAGTACCACCAGCCGTAGCACCAAATTTACACCCTTTGAATTAATGACTGGTGTGAAGATGAGAAACCCTGAAGACCTACGAATTAAGACCTTGCTCGAAGAAGAATACATAAAGAACCTACATGAAGACAGAGAACGTATGAGAGACGAAGCAAAGAAGAACATAGCCAAAATACAAGAAGAAAACCGCATGCAGTACAATCGTCGCAGAAAAACGGCAAGAAAGTACAAAGTCGGAGACATGGTTGCTATTCAAAGAACCCATTTTGGTACGGGTCTCAAGCTGAAACCAAAATTTCTCGGACCTTACAAGATCACCAAGATCAAGAACAACGATCGCTACGATGTTGAAAAGATTGGCAGCCACGAGGGTCCTAACATGACCAGTTCAGCAGTCGACTACATCAAACCGTGGGCCAACACAATTGACTCTTCCTAATTACGACATTTTCCCGGACAATGACTCCTTTTGATTTTGACTTTGCAAGGACTAACGACTTTATTTTTTTTTATCTTATCTGTATATAGTTTGTCAACTTTTTGTTTTGTTTATTTCTTTCTCTCTCTTTTTTTTTTCTTTTTTGTTTTTCTTTCTGCTAATTTTCTGCGGGCCATCCAAGTCTGGAAGGTTCTAAAAGTGTATATAAGCAGGATTTCCTTCAGTTGCGGGGTAATAAAATCTTAAGAAGGGGAAAAAGATAAGAAGCTCTCAGCTGCAGCTAGCTCTGATCCGAGTAACGTCGCACCAATTCCAATTGTGACCTACCAACTACCCAGATGCCCCTGTATATTCTCTGGGGACAACGAAGAAGATGCTAACCGGTGGCTTAATTATTTCGATCGAATAGCAAATTATAATCGCTGGGACGACCAAATGTGTCTAGCAAATGTTATATTTTATCTCACTGGAACAGCTCGTCAATGGTTCGATAACAATGAAGACACCTTCACTGACTGGACTGTTTTTCGGAATTCCCTGAAAAACACCTTTTGCCATGCGGCTGATACAAAGCTCCAAGCTGAAAGACTGCTACTCACCCGTGCACATCGAATTGGTGAGACGTCTGAATCTTACATTCAAGATGTACTTTCCTTGTGACGAAAAGTTAACCCCTCTATACCTGAAGACGAGAAAGTGGCTCATCTCATGAAGGGTATTGCCGAGGACTTGTACCAGATTCTGTCGTCTCAGGAATATGAGACCACCGACGCTTTCGTAAGACGATGCCATCACATAGAGAGACTTCGACTAAGACGTATCGTTCGACCAAGATTTCAGAGGCTACCTAATGTCTCTGCGGTGTCGGCCGAAGCAGATCCCGATGGTCTCAGGTCATTGGTACGTACAATTGTCAGGGAAGAGCTGCAAAAGATCATGCCTGAAGTACAGGGCTACACAGCCAACGCAACTGAACCAGCACGTGACATTTCATCTGTGGTGCAGCAAGAGGTTATGGAGGTTCTAGCACCACTTACAAATGCCAGGAGAGACAAAACCACTACTAGACGTTCGGTTCCAACCAGGCCGCAGCCAAGGAACGAAACCAGCAACAGACCCACTCCTCAACTCAGAACAGACTTGTGGAGGACTAACAATAATGTGCCCCTCTGCTACCATTGCGGGCGACCTGGACATGTGCTAAGGTATTGTCGGGAGAGACGCTGAATATTTGAAAACACACGAGCCAGTAGGACTATCAATCCTCGACGATACATGTACAACGACTCTTTTTGTAGCTTCGACGATTATGCCCAGCCTACTTCTTCCAGAATTAGGAGCAGTTCCCCTTATCCACGACGTTTCTTCAACCGCCGAGAGTCTCAATCGCCATTACGCCGTTTAAGTCTTTCTCCACGCCGACTTAGTGAGGAAAACTAACTCGGGTGACCTGTGCAGGAGGTAAGGCCGCAGTGAAAGAAAATCCTCCGACGTACACCACAGCCAAGTTAAAAGCGAACGCCACCTGTATCACCGCGAATGGACAGTTTGTAAAAGCTTTCGTTGATTCTGGTGCCGATTATTCTGCCATATCCGAAGAATTACGTCGACAATTGAATACTCCTATGTTTATTGAGAATGGACCTATACTGAAAACTGCTTGTGGTAAAACTGTAGCCGCCTATGGACGCTGTGTATTAAAAATAGACTTGAACGAGACTGTGAAGCCGTTTGGGTTTCTCGTTTTTCCGCAGTGTAGTCATCAAATGATACTTGGCTGGGACTTTTTCCGTGCCACCGATGCCGTTATCGATTGTGGAAATCAAGAGCTCCAACTTGCCGAAATCCTTTCATACAATACAGTCTCAACTGAATCAAATTGGTCTCTAATCGCCGCATCGAATTACTTAATTGAAGCTAACTCTACAAGACAAATATCTGCTTTGAATTCAACAGTGCAGGAAGCAAATGGAGCTATGATTATTGGTAGCGAAGTTCTGAAGTACGAAAAAGAGTTATCTGTTCCAGCTTCAATTGTCGACATTGAGAATGACTGTTGTAAAGTGTGGGTAACGAACTTTTCCCGACGAACCCAACTGATACCGAAAGGGATGAATATAGGCTGTTTCGCGACAATCAAAAATAACGCCATCTGCTCTCTGAGTGACAAAGTGGAAGAAACTCCCAAGGAGCACAAGTCCCGAAAACGGGTAACTCGAGAAAAGTTAAAAGAAATTCTCGATTATGATCTAACTACCACTGAAGAAGACGAAATATTGAACCTACTAGAAGAATTTAGTGACATATTTGATTTTAAGAGAAATTCTAGGAAAACTCGATGTAGTTCAGTGAGGCACAAAATCAATACAGTTGACAGCGCCTCAATCAAGTAACGACCTTACCTTGTATCAGCCATCGAAAGACGCGTGATTGCCGAAGAAGTACAGCGAATGCTAAGAGAAGACGTGATACAGCCGTCAGATAGCCCATGGTCATCTCCAGTCGTGCTTGTGAAGAAAAATGGTGAATGGCGTTTTTGTGTTGATTATAGGAGATTGAACAAGATAACCAGAAAGGATGTATATCCATTACCTCGCATCGATGATGCTCTGGACTGTCTAGCAGGTTCGAAAATTTTCTCTATGATGGACCTAAAGTCGGGCTACTGGCAAATAGAGGTTGACGACAAAGACAGAGAAAAGACAGCCTTTGTGACTTCAGATGGTCTTTTCGAATTTAAAGTCATGCCGTTCGGGCTATGTAATGCCCCCGCTACTTTCGAACGAATGATGGACACGGTGCTAAGAGGTCTAAAGTGGAATATTTGTCTTTGTTATCTAGACGATATCATTGTGTACGCACCGAACTTCGGAGAACATCAAATACGCTTGAGGAAAGTCCTGAAGTGCATTAAAGAAGCGGGACTAACCCTACATTCTGCCAAATGTTCATTTGGTAAGAAGAAGCTAACTATACTCGGACACCTAGTTGATCAACATAGAATATATCCCGATCCACAGAAAACAGCGGCTGTGGCAAAGTTCCCTACCCCGGAAAATGTTACGGATGTCCGAAGTTTTCTGGGTTTATGCTCATACTATCGACGATTCATCAAAATTTTTGCTGAGATCGCAAAACCCCTGCATGACTTATTGAAGAAAGACACAAAATTTTCTTGGAACCAACCTCAGATGGAATCTTTTTCAACACTCCAAAAGTTATTGACCAATGACCCTGTTCTAGGGCATTTTCTCCCACACTCGGAAACGAGAATACATTCAGATGCTAGCGGCCATGGCCTCGGAGCAGTTCTGGTACAAATCTAGGATAATAAAGAAAGACCAATAGCCTACGCATCCAGGTCCCTTACTACAGCTGAAAGAAGCTATTCCACAACAGAAAAAGAATGCCTTGCCGTCATCTGGGCGATCGGTAAATTCAGGCCGTATCTCTATGGAAAACCTTTTGCAGTAGTAACTGATCACCATTCTTTATGTTGGTTGGCGGACGTTAAGGATCCGTCGGGAAGACTGGCGCGTTGGGCTCTCAGGTTGCAAGAATACGATATAAATATTATTTACAAGAGTGGCTGTAAACATTTGGATGAGGATTCTCTGTCAAGGAAGCCCCTCATTGAACCAATAACTGAGAGCAATGACGAAATCCCGTCCTTCGCAACTATCGAAGATTACGGAAAAGAACAACAAAAGGATAGACAGTTAAGACCATCATAATAATCCTCAACAGAGGTGAGGCATACCAAAATTATCAAATAAGAAATGGTATACTTTACAAAAGAAACTTCGATCCGATGGGACAACAGTGGCTCTTGGTGGTACCAAAAAAACTCCGTAGTGATGTTTTAAGAAGTCTCCATGATGCTCCAAACGCCGGTCATCTTGGTTTTGCCAAAACTTACGACAGGATAAGAAGAAAATACTTTTGGCCAGGACTATATGGGAGCATACGTCGATATGTTTCACACTGCCGAGAATGCCAGAGACGGAAATCCCCTCCACAACTCCCACCGGGGCAGCTTCAGTCGATAAACCCCCCTGACATACCTTTTGCCAAAATTGGAGTAGATTTACTTGGACGCTTTCTAGTTACCCGAAATGGCAACCGGTGGATTATCGTTTGCACAGATTACTTAACTAGATTCACAGTCACAAAGGCAATACCAACTGCTGAGGCCACTGAAATCGCTAAATTTATAGTTGAAGAAATTGTACTGAAGCACGGAGCTCCTAAAGAAATGATAAGCGATAGAGGACGTAACTTTTTAGCCAATATTGTTAAAAACGCTAACCAGTTATGCCAGACGTCACACCTTCTGACGACCGCCTACCATCCACAGACCAATGGATTGACAGAAAGATTCAACAAAACACTGGCTGAGATGCTCTCTATGTACGTAGACGTTGAGCAAAAGAATTGGGATACCATACTACCGTTCGTGACTTTTGCGTACAATTCAGCAAAACAAGATACTACGGGATTTAGCCCATTCTTTCTCGTTCATGGTAGAGATATCCAGAGTCATCCTCTTGACGTAATTTTCCCATCTAATACCGAAACTTTTGACGAAAGTTATGCGCATTATCTTATTACCAGGGCAGAGGAAGCTAGACAGCTAGCAAACCTCCATATCCGCGAAGCGTAAGCTGCAGACAAACGCCGATATGACGAGAGGCATCGACCTGTCACCTACAATATCGGAGACTTAGTATGGGTCTTTACTCCGGTACGGAAAGTGGGATTATCCGAAAAGCTACTGAGATGGTACTTCGGACCTTATCGAGTAAAACGACGATTGTCTGATGTGACATATGCAGTAGAAAGTGTCGAACAAAATAGAGGACGTCGAAGATCACAAGATGTCGTTCATATACTAAGACTAAAACCCTATCTTGATCCAAAAAGACAATTGGATGAAGAGGAGATGCCTACTTCCAGGAGACCTGTTACAAATAGCCAAACAAGACTGCATCGGGACTCTGCTTCCTCCTCAGAGGTGAGTAACGTAGCGAAAATCACTCCTTTCAGCAAGGACGCCGTGGCGCAGTCGGTAGAGCGGCGGACTCGTGAACGGGAGGTTCTGGGTTCGGAAACAAGCGAGGCAAGCTGTCTTTAAAAATTGATTTTAATTTGGATTTAATTTATGTTAATTTAATTTGATTATGCAAATTTATGTTAATTATAGTTGCTAATTTTCTGCGGGCCTTCCAAGTCTGGAAGGTTCTAAAAGTGTATATAAGCAGGATTTCCTTCAGTTGCGGGGTAATAAAATCTTGAACTGGTCTTGAGCGTTTATCATTCAATTCACCAAGTTCAGTTCATCTCATCTACATGACAATATATATATATATATATATATATATATATATATGTATATATATGTATATATAAATATATATATATATATGCATATATATATATATATATATATATATATATATATATATATATATATATATATATATATATATTGCCACATTTCAAACGACACTACCGAGCTCCATGGCGCAATGGTTAGAGTCGCGGGCTACGAACCGAAAGGTCTCCGGTTCGATCCTGCGTCAGGACAAATTTGTTTCCGTAATTTTATGTTCGATTTCTTAAGTAGTCAAGAAGACTTCTAAATTATGCTAATTTTCTGTTGCATTAAAATATTTCTAGAAGGTTCTGTTACCTTATAAAAGCCTCTGTAAAAACTGCGAGCGGCAGTTGTTGTTTTGAGTACGAGCTAGGTAGCTTGGGCTTTAATAAATTGTTATTTCTTAAGCTTGACTCTTGATTGTGTTCCACCTGTACTTTCATCTACATGACATTTGGTGGAGGCGCCGGTAGATTGTATTGCAATCAGTCTGGAAGAAACTGAGTGTCGTCGAAGCCGTCGACTCCAAAACCTGCCCCCGGAACACGGACTTTACGAAGGCAAGGCGAGGCAAGTAAAGGCGAGGAAAATGACGGAGCCGGAATTTAAGTCCTCACCGATCCTTGTTACTCCAACCATGATTAGGGAGCCAAGAAAGCCGACTATCTTTAAAGGCGAGCCCGGACAGGATCCAACAGAGTGGTTGAGGGAATATCTCCGGGTATCAAAATTCAATCAATGGGATGATACCCTGAGTTTAGCAAATGTGTATTTCTTCCTAGACGGAACGGCGAAGAAATGGTTTGAGAATAATGAGGGCATGTTGCTATCATGGAAGAAATTTGAAGATGAATTAAAAAATACTTTCAGCAATGAGGAGTTGTATAGAAGGCAAGCCAATGATAGACTCAAAAATCGTGCCCAGGAATTTGGTGAATCTACCCAATCGTACATTCAGGAGGTTTTGAGACTTTGCCAACAAGCAGACCCTAGCATGTCAGAGGACAACAAGATATCTCATCTTATGAAAGGGATAGCCGAGGATATTTACCAGGCACTATTAACAAAAGAAATTATGACTTTAGCCGATTTTATTAAATGGTGCCAGCATATTGAAGAAATTAATCAGAAACGGATTAGGCATCAAAAGTTTTCAAGATTACCCAATGTCGTACCAATAGCCTCCATCGATTCATCGGACCTTGATTTGACGTCCTTAATCAGGAAAATCGTTCGTGAGGAAATACAAACCCTCACCTCGTCGCAAACAGAGGAGCAGGAAATAGGACTACAGTCCATTGAAGCCATTGTCCGAGAAGAAGTGGGAAGATCTCTAAATCCTATTTCTGACGCAGGCTTCCAGAAACCCAGCTCGATACCCAAGCGCCGCATCCAGCCGACGTATAGGAGACCGGAGACTACCCGTGACCAGTTTCGACATGTAACGTATGAAAAACCTAGGAAGACCGACGTATGGCGTACCACAGATAATCGACCCGTCTGCTTTCACTGTGGTCGACCTGGACATGTTGTAAGATACTGCAAAGATCGAAAGGCTATTTTCGATGATTACTGTCGAAACTTTGGACGTGAAGCCCTCTCAAATTACAATAGCAGTCGCGCCGTCGAAGAAAGCAACCGATCAGCCGCTAGATCCCAGTCGCCAAGCCCAAATCGAGGTCGTTCGCCGAATCGCCGCTTCAGATCCCCTTCGCCATACCGAAGACCCAGTCTGTCGCCGAGTCGCAGGAGTGAGGAAAACTAAGCGGTGCGACCTTCACTGGAGGTAAGGCCGCTTGTCTTGAAAACCCTCCTTCGACGACTATTACTAGGATGTCGCGAAATTATGTAGACGTTAGCATAGATAACCAACCCGTACGTGCTCTTGTGGACTCTGGGGCATCTTTCTCAGTAATATCGGACGCATATCGGCGCCAATTGCGGAAAATTATGTTTGTCGAAAACAAGAACGTCATGCTTAAAGTAGCTGACGGAAACTACGTGCAGCCAGTAGGAAAATGTGTAGTACGACTGTGCATAAATGGCCGACACCAACCATTTGAGTTCGTAGTCCTTCGGCATTGCAGTCATAGTATTATCCTTGGTTGGGATTTCCTGGAAGCCTCTCAGGCTGTGATAGATTGTGGTCGCTCTACCCTCCTCTTGGAAGAAGTCTTGCAAAATAACAGAAAGGAGACCGATAATTTAGGCGAGTCCTTTAGGTTATGTGCTTTAGAATATTTTTCTCTCCCGCCACATTCTATAGCAAGGATAGCCGTGTCATGTCCAGCAGTCCATGAATCTTTAGAAGTCGTAATAGAGTGCAACAAAGCTCTGCTTTTAGAAAGAGGTCTGGCTGTACCATCATCCGTCATGTGACTGGAAAAAGGAATGGGAGAATTGTGGGTTGCAAATGCTAATTTCGATACTAAGCAAATTCCAAAGGATATGTGTGTCGCTAAGGCAGAACCTTTACAGGTGTGTAATCTGAACGCCATCGACGAATTTTCCTCGCCAGAACTCCAACTTGTAACCAATACATTTCAACCAAATCCAGATATGGATTGTCAGCATAAAAAGATGGTGTCTGCCGACTTGACCGTGGACCAACGAACTAAACTTCTGGACGTTCTTCGTGAGTTTGGTGGAGCCTTCAGGACCGAAGACTGGAAGGGAACTTCAAAGATCAATATAAAACATCGTATCAATACTGGAGACCACCCGCCGATAAGCCAGAGGGCTTATAGAGTGTCATCGTCTGAACGCTGAATTATTCAAGAAGAGGTTCAGAAAATGATGAAGAATGGCATAATTAAACCTTCTGAGAGTCCTTGGTCATCACCAGTTGTCCTGGTAAAAAAGAAAGATGGAAGCTGGCGTTTTTGCGTCGATTACCGCCGCTTGAACAAGATAACCAAAAGAGATGTCTACCCACTGCCACGCATCGATGATACCCTAGATTGCCTAAAAGGGGCCAAATTCTTTTCATCAATGGACCTTTACTCAGGGTATTGGCAGGTTGAGGTCGACGAAGCTGACAGAGAGAAAACTGCCTTCATCACACCAGAAGGGTTATATGAATTTAGGGTGATGCCGTTCGGTTTATGTAACGCACCCGCTACATTTGAGAGGATGATGGACAATTTGCTGCGACACCTCAAGCGGTCCATGTGTCTTTGTTATCTTGATGACATAGTTGTATTTTCCGAAACGTTCGAGGAACATATATCCCGGCTGAAGGCCGTTTTACGGTGTATACGGGACGCAGGTCTCAAACTGAACCCGAAGAAATGCCTGTTTGGTGCCAAACAGATCAAGATTCTTGGACACCTAATAGCAGAAGATGGGGTAAGACCCGACCCTGAGAAATTGCGTGCAGTAGCTGATTTTCCAACTCCGAGAAATGTGCATGACGTTAGAAGCTTCTTAGGTCTATGCTCCTATTACCGTCGCTTCATTAAGAATTTTTTGCATTAAAGCCCAGCCATTACAGAATTTACTAAAGAAAGAGTCGACGTTCACTTGGGGTGAAATGGAGGTTGACTCTTTTATTAAGTTAAAGGAAGCGCTTACGTCTGATCCTGTACTAGGACTGTATGACGAAAACGCCCCAATAGAACTCCATACGGACGCCAGCGGTTATGGAATTGGCGCTATCTTGGTCCAAATTCAAGATGGCTGTGAAAAAGTAATAGCTTACGCGTCACGAACGCTAACTAAGTCGGAGAAAAACTATTCCACCACAGAAAGAGAATGTCTTGCTGTGATATGGGCGATCCACAAATTCCGTCCTTATTTATTCGGTAGGCCTTTTGTTGTGGTAACTGATCATCACGCATTGTGCTGGTTAGCAGGACTGAAAGATCCATCAGGGAGGCTTGCTAGATGGTCATTAAGGCTACAAGAATACGATGTCTCTATATCCTATAAGAGCGGAAAAAAACATAAGGACGCAGATTGTCTTTCGAGACATCCCATTGAATTTGACTCTCCTGGAGAGGCCGGAATCATTGCTGCATTTACGGATATCGCTGCCGATCAAAGGAATGATCCGAAGTTGGCAGAATTAATTCATGCTCTAGAAAAGTCTGAGCCTGTCAAGGGAGAATTCACACTCATAAGTGGCGTCCTTTGTAAGAAGAATTACGATCCGTCCGAGAAAAAGTGGTTACCTGTAATCCCTCGGCACCTGCGACTGGACGTTCTTCGACATTTCCATGACGCGTCTACTGCGGGTCACTTAGGGTTCGCTAAAACTTACGACAGAATCAGGAAACGATTCTTTTGGCCTAGACTGTACCGTACTGTGAGACATTATGTTTCTCACTGCCGTGAGTGTCAAAGAAGAAAACATGTACCTCAAAAACCACCTGGTCGCCTTATCTCCATCCCTCCAGCTGTAGCCCCTTTCCACCGAATCGGTATAGACTTGCTGGGTCCATTTCCTAAATGCCACAGTGGAAATAAATGGATTGTCGTGTGTACTGATTATTTAACACGGTATGCCATAACTAAAGCTCTGCCAAAAGCCGATGCCAGCGAAATAGCCAGATTCCTGGTAGCAGATATTTTATTGAAGCATGGAGCACCGAGGGTTCTGATCACTGATCGTGGAAAAGTCTTCCAATCAAGGCTGGTATCTGAACTCATCCGATGTTGCCAAGTAAAGCATAGCATGACTACCGCTTACCATCCTCAAACTAATGGACTGACCGAACGATTTAACAAAATGTTGACAGATATGATGTCCATGTATGTCGATGTCGAACAAAGAGACTGGGATTTGGTATTGCCGTTTGTAACTTTCGCATATAATACTGCAAAGCAGGATGTTACGGGGTTTACTCCGTTCTTCCTACTTCACGGGCGTGAAGCCGAGACTACCATGGACACCTTATTTCCATATCAACCCGGGGATCAAACGGACGATTACCTTGAGCACTTGGTGACGACAGCCGAGGAATCAAGACAATTAGCTCGCCTAAGAACGTTAAGTGCGCAACAGAAGGATCGAGAACGTTATGACGCCACGCATAGAACAGTATCTTATCAACCTGGTGATCTAGTATGGATTTTTACGCCTATACGTAAAGTGGGGATTTCCGAAAAGCTCCTGAGACGTTATTTTGGCCCATATAAGGTCCTGAAACGAATATCTGACGTAACGTACGAAGTTGAAGATTTTGACCCTATGTCAAAACGGAGAAAAAACCAGGGATACCGTTCACGTCCTTCGGATGAAACCTTATTGTGACCCTGACAATCAAGGCATTGACGACACCTCTAATGATGACCCTCATCGATCAGACACCGAACCTGCCGGATCAGCGAGACCCGAAAGAAAACCCTCGAAAATGACCGACAGAACAAATATGCCTGTGACTCGGTCTAGAGCTAGGGCCGAAGCGGTCGAACGACAGCGGGACGCTGTCGTCTGAGGGAGGAGTATAATGCCACATTTCAAACGACACTACTGAGCTCCATGGCGCAATGGTTAGAGTCGCGGGCTACGAACCGAAAGGTCTCCGGTTCGATCCTGCGTCAGGACAAATTTGTTTCCGTAATTTTATGTTCGATTTCTTAAGTAGTCAAGAAGACTTCTAAATTATGCTAATTTTCTGTTGCATTAAAATATTTCTAGAAGGTTCTGTTACCTTATAAAAGCCTCTGTAAAAACTGCGAGCGGCAGTTGTTGTTTTGAGTACGAGCTAGGTAGCTTGGGCTTTAATAAATTGTTATTTCTTAAGCTTGACTCTTGATTGTGTTCCACCTGTACTTTCATCTACGTGACAATATATATATATATATATATATATATATATATATATATATATATGTGTGTATGTATAAACACATAAATATTTATATATGTGTGTGTATAAATTTATTTATTTAATCTTCTGAATGATTTAGGTTTCATTTATAAGTGAGATAAAAAAAATACACAGACTACTAGATAAAAAAGAAGAAACACAAGTACACACACTTTATTAAATTGTGTGGACAATGTAAAAAAAATAAACATTTGAAGAAGAATTCAATTACTAAATGTTGTTATCTGTACAGGGATTTTAAATTTCATCTTTTTTTAAATGTTTTAATGTGAAAGAATTAATTAAAAATTTATTTTTTTTAAATAGCTATGTTGGTTTGATTCTTTATCTATGTAAATAAATGCATTTTCACACTAAATTAAGAGAAATTTTGTAAATGATGACGTTGTAAAATCATGAAATTTATACCGCGTGATCAAAAAGTCCGTATAAACTTTGAAAATTCATCATAACGAGAAAAATAACCGAAATAAAAAACAGTTTTCTGGGTTAGTATCGATAGGCTTTAGGATTTTTTTTAATACAGAAAAAATATAACTCAAAATGAGTCGATAGAGGGCTCTGATGTACACAAGTCAAAGAAAAAGAAACGCAAATAACAAACAGAATGCCTCTAAATCGTTTATTACATCAGTATGTGTTCCACATGACCACCTCCACAGGGGATAACACACTGCAGGCGAGTCACCAACAACGACAGAGTGCAGCAGGTCCGGTTGTATGCAAAACACCTCTCGGTGGATCGCATCTTTCAGTTCAGAGAGATTGGATAGATTGGATCGATACACCCGAGATTTCAAATATCCCCACAACCAAAAGTCTTCCGGGGTTAAATCTGAAGACCGAGGAGGCCATGGGAACCTGAAACGGCTGCTAATGATTTTGTCCTACCCGAATGTCTGGATCGGGAAATCTTTGACCGAATTAGCAGTGTGACTAGTTGCTTCATCTTGCATAAACGTGACGGTAGATAGCTCATCTCTTTCACGCAAAGCTGGCACGACATTATCGCGTAGAAGCGTTAAATAACGCTGCGCATTCACTGTATCCGTTTTCCACCCATTTACTGGGCATTCCGTTTCAGAAAAGCAGGGTCCTATGATGAACGAACCTATGAATCCACACCACACTGTCACTTTTGGGGAATGCAATGATTTCTGAGTGTATTAGACTTCGCCCAAATGCGACAGTTATGGTTATTAACGTCGCCATGAAGCGAAAAATGAGCTTAATCTGTCTGCAAGATGTTTAAGACTCAGGTGGCATTCTGTTCGATTTTGGAGAAAGCGCACCTCGCAAATGCTTTCCTCTGTACAGTATCCACTGGTAAAAGTTGATGTCACGACTGCAGTCTGTATGGATACAGATCAAAGATTCCATGAAGAATATTGAGTACCGAAGATGGTGGTAAGCCCAACCGTCTGGCAGCGTCACGAGCACTGCTCGTTCCTGCAGCTGATTCGGACGCTAATGCTTCAATTTCGGCCGCAACAAGCGGCGAACTTGCTCATTTAAAGATTGTCGTCCGGTTCTTACACGATCCTCCAACGTTCCAGTTTCCTCAAACCGCTGAACAAGCTTTATGAGGCCTCTCACTGTCAAAGGCCCTTTTCCAGTCCTGACATTTTTCTGAATTCGGAACTTACGCAAGGCAGCGGTCGCTGATTCCTGGTTGATGTAAAACAACTTCACCAACAAAGCTTTATACTACGCACTCAGCATCTTTGTTCGCGTACATGGTTTACAGCGGTGAATTGGTTGTGTATTTATAGGAGCACAAGTTCTTATAACAGTATCATTTGCATATTTCCACCGTAGTCAGTCGTACCAACGCAATCTGTTGGCTGTTTTTGAGTTACTACTTTTTCTGTTTAAAAAAATCCCATGTCCTAACGATATTAACCCTGCAAACCATTTTTTATTTTGGTTATTTATCCTGTTATTATGAATTTTTAAAGTTTATACGGACTTTTTGATCACCCGGTATTTATTACAATATGTTTTAATTAGCACCAGCAAATATGCAAGCAAACATTTTTTTCACAGCATATACTTATTAAAGAGATAACTATTTAATACCATTAATTTATATCAGTAAAAACTCATGGGTCATAAATTTTTGTATACAAATGTTTAATAATGTTTTGTTAAAATAATTTGTTATATTAGGAAATAAAGATAAAATTAGCGTCTTCTGAATAAAATATGCATCCAATTAACTAAAAATTGGATGTTTTTTTGTAACTTAATTTGTCATTTACACATATCCTAGAAATGTTGTTAGGAAATACCTGGCAAAGGGAGACAGTTTATCAACATATGACAATTTAAATTTGAAGTGCACAATTTTTGAAAGTCCTTCTCACACATCTAGACTAGTAAAAAAATTACATAAATGATATCATGTCTGCTTACCGAATTAGACTATAGAGCAATGGGTGTAGATATGCATAAATTTACAAATAGCTGTTAGAGCTTTTTCTACTGAAAAAAAATCATTAACTTTTATGAGGTTAAATTTATTTATCCATAAACTTAACCTCATTAAAGTTAATGATTTATTTTTTACTATTAACTAAAAGTTTAATAACTCTATGGAAAATTTATATACGGACAAATTTATCAAAGTTTTAAAAAATAAACATTCTTTGGGAAAAAATATTTTAAAACTATGTTTAATACTAATGAGCATTAAAAGTAAATTTTGCTATAAAGTAATTAGTCTATTTATTCTGGCTATATATACATAATGTAAAACAGAGTTTGAACTCTATAATAAAATTTAAAAATTGCTGAATAAAATTGAGAAATTCTAGATTAATTTTTAAATGCATACAGTTATTTGTTCATAATTTAACAGCTAGGGTCTTCATCAAATTAACATTTTTTGTATCACTTGTACACTTAAAAAATAATTGACTGATGACAAAAGGAATTCAATCTTTTATAATGTTAAATACATGTCAAGATAATTTTTAATTGCAACATATTCTAAATTTGTAATCGTCTTAATTTGTCACTAGCACTTTGAAGATTTTAAACAACAGAATATATCCATCCAAAAATGATAACTGTATAACTGATATTAAAAATGTAGTTTTTTTATCTTCTATTTAAGAATAAAATATGAATATATAACATAATAAGTATTGTAAGAAGTCATATATTGGATGTCTGAATTCCGAAATTAATATAAATAGTAAAGTATTAAAGTATACGTAAAAATATTTCAAAACCGATTGGCGGAACGTCCGATACTAAGCCAAATATTAACACCTGTAATGAGAGGGTAATATTGACTGTTTCGTTTTTTGGGGGTAGACATCAAATGCACATGCGTCGGAGTTGAAGGATTGCTTCACACAGACTCTCCTTTTTGAGACCTATACAGAAACTTTATTCGCTAGAGGTGACAGAGAATGACTTTCTCTGTCACCTTGCCCTGACCAGGATCGAATTCCTGTCAGTCGAGAAGTTCGTTATTTTCGTTTTTGGACGAGCTTTGAAACAAATCAAGAGACTAGATGTATAACTATACTTGAAATATTGATTATGAGACTTTGTGCTTTTTTTTAGTTTATACTTATAAGTGTTTGCTAGTTTTTTCCAGGAGAGTACTGCCATTTTATCCTAGGACTGTAAGTGCTGTTTCGATTCCTCAACACTTCGGGAAACCAAAGGTGGGAGAGTGTCACGGACTGCCATGACGTCACCTGTACTGCGGCACTTCGATGGCAGCGCCATCAGGAATGTTAATAGACATCAAGACCTCGAGTAGTAGAGAACGAAAAAGGATTGCTTTGGAGGTCTTCGGTTTTTTGTAAAATATGTGTGTGTTGTATTGTAATCGTTCAAACATATTAAATGTGTCGTGTTTTAAAACGTTTCAAATGAATTTATTATTGTCTCTTAATGGATACTTTTACTGGCACGGATTCGAATGTGGAGGCACTAAGAGAAGAATAAGGTAACTGATAACTACCTCATTTTACAGTTACCAATTTTCATAATTTTTTTGATAAAAATGATATCAGTTTATCTCAAAATACAATTATGTAATTTAAGTTTAAAGTCAATTTCTGGATTAATAGTAATTTTACATATAATTCTAATTTAGGTAATTTTTTACACCTGAATACTTGGGATACAATATTATAGCTGAGTTATAAAATAATGAATATACAGTCGGCTCTCGATATCACTTATTTATCAGAACCAGTAATAATATTCGACGTATTGAAAATTCATATATTATTATTATTCTGTGGTATTTGACCGTTATGACAAATTATATCATAAAAATACAATAAAAAGGGAAAATAAATTTTCACTAATATTGATAAACTCATAATTTTATTAGTAAAAATAATAATAGAAGTGATACAAAAAATCAATTTATATGTAATAGGAATAAAAATAAATTTTTGTCATATTTCAATCGTGAATAAAGTACTAAATAATTTTTTAAATCCTATTTCGATTAGGACTGAAGTATTAAATATTTCTTACGTATTTCTTTAAAAATCATTTTAATTTATGTATAAAATCATTAATATTTCTACAAAGTATTAAATGTATCTTTAGGTACATTTTTTTCGTCCTTCAGTTCAAAGACGGATAACGATAATGCATAACTAATATTCGATTCCACATTACCTATAAAAATTTCAATGCGCTCTTCCTCTTCTGTTTATTCTTGAACTCTTGTTGTAATTATGTGTACAATGTTCTTTGTACTTGGAAAGTTTTGAATCTACATCTACGAACTAAGAAAATTTTACTAATTGGGGTAAACGAAGTCAAAATATCGATATTAGACTATATATACTGAAGTATGTGTAATGATAGAGATTAAATTATATTACGTCATACTGACAATACCGTAATTTAATAAATTTCACCCACATCAACTGGAGAGAACAACCACATTACGCCATCGCTAACAATTACAGACATTTTGATTTTATGAAATGCATTATAATGCCGCATAAAGACTCTTAGCCAACGAACTAAGTGGCCGAATGGTTAAAGCACGCGATCCAGACCCGAAGATTGTGGGTTCGATGCTTGCCATGGCTGTTTATCCAAAATACGGATTTTTAATTTAAAAATGTTATTTATTGTTTCTTCATGTTTCCTTATGTTCTTGAACATTCTAGATCTTTCTTTAATACGTAAATTAGTTATTTCTCAAATATTCTGTTCGGGTATAAGAGCTGATACCCACTAGTTGTAGGCAACTTCTCGGTCTTGTAAAGTTGCGAGTTGCTACTTAGCTTCAATAAATTCTTCTGTTACGTTAAACGGTGTGTTCATTCCAATCTTCGTGACAAATTTGGTGGATGCGCCGGGTAACGATTTCGCCGTTGTGGATAATTCTGACAGTGTTCGCAGAAGTCTCCGTTTAAGAGGATTACCTCCGGAATTTGGCCTTTACAACTCAGAAAAAAAGAAAGAAGCAGATAATGCCCGAAGATACAAAGCCTGTCGTGGTAACTCCTACCTACCCGCCCCTAAGAAACCCTTCAACCTTCCGTGGGGAGCCTGGAGATGACCCTCGGAAATGGCTTGCAGAATACGATCGAGTGGCAAAGTTCAACAAATGGGATGAAATGATGTGTCTTGCAAACGTCTATTTTTTCCTAGACGGTACTGCCAAACAGTGGTACATAAATAATGAAGATACCTTGGACTCCTGGGACGCATTCAAGAGGGATTTAAATGAACTTTTGGGCGATCGCCTCAAGTATACAAAAAAGGCCGAAGAACAACTAAAATGTAGAGCTCAAAGGGCAGGAGAGAGTACTCAGTCCTACATTCAGAGTGTATTAGGGCTTTGTCAAGAAATTAATCATTCAATGTCCGACGACGAGAAAGTATCTCACTTAATGAAAGGAGTTGCTGAAGATATGTACCATATGCTCTTAATGAAAGAAGTGAAGACTACAGCTGACTTCATCAAGTGGTGCAACTACATTGAAGACATGAGACAAAAAAGAATTGGCCGAAGATTTGAGAGACTACCAAACGTCGTACCAGTTTCAGCCGTGGAGGACGAGTCAGATTTAGTGTCTCTTAATCGCAGGATTGTACGAGAAGAGGTTAATAGAATAGTTAATCAAGCCAACGAGTTTCTGGACCCCTATTCCCAGCCGCTACAGACCGTCATCCAAGACGAAGTAGAAAGAGCTTTAGCGCCAGTTATCGCAAAGTCTGCAGACGCCCAACGACGTCCCACGTATGCAGCCGCTGTGACGAGAAAACCCAGAAGTCCTGTCCAGAGATCAGCACCGCAGCCCAGGAAAACGGATCTATGGAGAACGACCGACAACAGGCCAGTGTGTTTCCACTGTGGACACCCTGGACACGTCGTACGCTATTGCCGTGAGAGGAAGGCTATATTTGACGATTATCGAGCCCGCCGACAGAACTTCGATGGCACTGACGCTGAGTTTCGCCGACCAAGCCCCGAACGCCGTTATTTTGCTAGTCTTACTAGAGGCCGATCACCAACCCGTCGTTCCCGATCGCCGTCGCCATATCGTCGATCAGGTCAATCTCCAAGCCACCGAAACGAGGAAAACTAAGCAGAGCGACCTTTCGAGGAAGTGAGGCCGCTTGTAATGAAAATCCTCCATCGGCCGCAAGGATGACGGGTAACCACCTCGACGTTCTAGTAGATAATCAGCCGATCCGTGCTCTAGTAGATTCTGGAGCCTCCTTTTCTGTCGTCTCCGATAAGTTTTGTCGATCCTTAAAGAAAGTTATGTTCGCTGACGTCAAGAACACTATGCTGAAAGTCGCTAATGGCAGTTTTGTTAGGCCACTGGGAAAATGTGTTCTGCGTGTCGTGATAAATAGACGAGAACTGCCTGTTGAATTCATCGTCCTACAGCATTGTAGTCACGACGTAATCCTCGGCTGGGACATTTTGGAAGCTTCTCAAGCTGTGATAGACTGTGGCAGAAGTGAACTGTTGTTAGAAGATACTGGCCAAGAAACCAAAGCACTAGACGCTTGGAAGGTGTATGCCACGAAGGACTGCAAGCTTAAGCCACGCTCATTGACAAGAATAGCAGTATCAGGACTAGATGTCGGAAGAAACATAAACGTAATCGTGGACGGCAATAGACACTTGCTGCTCGAAAGAAACCTTGCTACACCATCTATGGTATCCTTATACCATAATGGACGAAGTGAAATTTGGATTGCCAACATGCAAGCTAAAGATCAAGTCATTCCTAAAGGAATGTACGTAGGCGAAGCTGAGCTCCTGAATGAAGAGCATATATGCGAGATTGCGGAAACAACAAAAAGTACAAGTACTCTGCAAGAGCTGACGAATTCCAATACAGATTATACAATGAGGATATCCCCTGAGTTGAGCAGCGACAGAAAACGCAAATTAGTCGAGTTCTTACAAATCTTTTCGGAAAATTTTACAAAAGTCAACAAGTCGACAGCCGCAAAGACGAATGTGAAACACAGGATCAATACGGGTATTCATGCTCCAATCTACCGAATTCTTACCGAGTTTCACCGACTGAAAGACGCATAATTCGCGAAGAAGTTCAGAAAATGCTTGACCAAGGTATTGTCCAGCCATCTGAAAGTCCATGGTCATCTCCCGTCGTACTCATAAGGAAAAAAGATGGAAGCTGGCGCTTTTGCGTGGACTATCGCAAACTGAATAGAATCACGAAGAAAGATGTTTATCCTCTGCCCCGTATTGACGATACTCTAGACTGTTTAAAAGGCGCAAAGTTCTTTTCTTCCATGGATCTCCGATCTGGTTACTGGCAGATAGAAGTGGACGAAGCAGATCGTGAAAAGACGGCATTTATTACTCCAGAAGGTTTATACGAATTTAAAGTCATGCCGTTTGGACTTTGCAATGCACCGGCGACTTTTGAAAGAATGATGGACAATTTGCTACGCCATCTTAAATGGACTATGTGCCTATGTTACCTGGACGACATAGTAGTTTTCTCCGATAGTTATGAAGACCACCTTATCCGGTTAAGGACAGTTCTGAAATGCATTCAACAAGCTGGACTCATGCTTAATCTCAAGAAGTGCCTTTTTGCTGCTCAAGAAGTAAAAATACTAGGCCATCTCGTATCCAGTAGCGGTGTCCGTCCAGATCCTGACAAAGTGAGAGCAGTGACCAATTTTCCTACTCCGCAGAACTTACATGACGTACGAAGTTTTCTTGGGCTTTGCTCCTACTTCAGAAGGTTCATTAAAGGCTTTTGCTATCTCGCCGAGCCCCTGCAGATGCTGTTGAAAGGCGATGCGAAATTTCATTGGGGTCCTGAAAAGGTAGAGGCTTTTGACAACCTAAAGAAAGCGCTTACATCTGATCCAGTATTGGGGATATTCGACGAAAAAAGCCCTACAGAAATTCATACAGACGGCAGTGGATATGGTATTGGAGCAGTTCTGGTTCAAATTCAGAATGACGTGGAAAAAGTCATAGGGTACGCCTCTAGAACCCTGACAAAGGCCAAAAAAAAAATATTCTACTACAGAACGAGAATGCCTTGCCGTCGTATGGGCTATCAATAAATTCCGGCCATACCTGTTTGGAAGACATTTTACCGTCGTGACAGATCACCATTCATTGTGCTGGCTTATGACTCTAAAGGATCCCTCAGGCAGACTGGCAAGGTGGGCTCTGCGACTCCAGGAACACCATTTTTCAGTAAAATACAAATCGGGTAGGAAGCATAACGATGCCGACGCTCTCTCGAGGAATCCAGTAGACGAAGAGACTGAGACGCGAGATCAATTTTTAGCTGTAACCACGAGTATAGACCTCGCTGTCGAGCAGAAGAAAGATCCAGACATAGCAAAAATGATCCTTCCGAAGATCGGCTCATCCACCGAAAAGAAATTTGAGTTAATTGACGGAGTCCTGTGCAGAAAGAATTTTGATCCAGCTTGAAAGACATGGTTGCCCGTCATTCCCAAACATCTGCGAGCAGACATACCGAAACATTTTCACGACGCACCTAACGCAGGGCATCTTGGCTTTGCGAAAACGTACGACAGGATCCGTAGAAGATTTTATTGGCCGGGGATGTACCGAAATGTTGTTAGATATGTCATGCACTGCCGAGAATGCCAAAGGAAAAAATCAGATCCACAAGTACCACCTGGACGCTTGGTTTCTATCCCTCCTGCTGTCGCACCTTTTCATCGAATTGGGATAGATCTGCTTGGGAGATTTCCTAAATCTGCCCATGGTAATAAATGGATCGCAGTCTGCACCGATTATTGTACACGCTATGCAATAACTAAAGCTTTACCAACTGCTGAAGCCGAAGAAGTAGCCAAGTTCCTGCTCGAAGAGATTCTTCTAAAACATGGAGCTCCTTGAGTCATTAGTACAGATTTTGGTGCCATTTTTCAATCCAGACTTGTTTCCGCTCTCGTCGAATTGTGTAATATCGATCATCGCATGACGACGGCCTATCATCCCCAGACAAATGGTTTGACAGAGCGCCTTAACAAAACTGTAGCCGATATGCTGTCCATGTATGTTAACACCGAACAGAAAAACTGGGACGAAATTCTACCATTTGTGACGTTCGCCTATAACACTGCTAAGCAGGAGACAACAGGATTCACACTGTTCTACCTAGTCCATGGACGTGAAGCCGAAACGACTCTGGACACGATGTTTCCATTCTGCCCTGATGATGCAACTAACGATTACATAGCCAAGACTATTTCTAGAGCAGAAGAGTCGAGACAGTTGGCTCGAACGCATACTCTGAGAGCGCAAGATAAAGACATTCAACGTTATGACTCTAAGCACCGAGTGGTGTCTTATAGTCCTGGAGACCTCGTATGGGTTTATACCCCGGTCCGAAAGGTCGGTCTTTCAGAGAAGCTTTTAAGGAGGTATTTTGGTCCCTATCAAGTGTTGCGCCGTGTATCCGATGTTACCTATGAAGTTCAAGATTTCGATCCTGCGTCTCGAAAAAGAAAACCAAAAGACGTTGTCCATGTTTTACGTATGAAACCATACCATGATCCGACGAAGCAGACCGAAAGTGAAGATGGACGAAATCCAGGTGTCGTTCTTCCGGAAGAGAAGTCAAAAGAAATTTACAAGGGACCTTTGACACGCTCCAGATCTAAATAGCAGCGAGACGCTGTCTTTTTGAGAAAGGGGCAATGCCGCATAAAGAAACTTAGCTCGCGAGCTAAGTGGCCGAATGGTTAAAGTACGGGATCCAGACCCGAAGATTGTGGGTTCGATGCTTGCCATGGCTGTTTATCCAAAGTACGGATATTTAATTTAAAAATGTTATTTATTGTTTCCTTATGTTCTTGAACATTCTAGATCTTTCTTTAATATGTAAATTAGTTATTTCTCGAATATTCTGTTCGGGTATAAAAGCTGATACCCACTAGTTGTAGGCAACTTCTCCGTCTTGTAAAGTTGCGAGTTGCTACTTAGCTTCAATAAATTCTTCTGTTACGTTAAACGGTGTGTTCATTCGAATCTTCGTGACAATAAAAGCAATCATACTTGATGCATTAAATTTAGAGATGATTATCTTTGACTAACAAAATTGCTTCACGATAGATATTCAGACTGGAAATGATGCTTAAAGCCGATTAAGGACATCCATACCACTTCAGAATTCTAACCCATGGGTTCCAAAACGCAGCACTTTCCCCCTGCGGCGTTGAACTGTTTTAGTTAAAAGTTTTTGCTCCTAACAGAACTCAGGAGTTTGAATAAGAAACATGATTTTGTAGAATTATAACAAATTGTTGTTTATATTACTTATGTTTGAATTTCTTTTAATAAATTCCTTTAATTTAGTAGTTTAAAAAATCAAAGGATCTCTTCAATTCTCTAAATTACTATTAAATATTTTTGTATTTCTGGTAGTTCCCAAATTTTTTTGCCCACGAATTCCTTCTCATAGCATACGCCTTGCCCTGAACCTCAGAGCGAAATAACTCTATACAACTTCCCAGTAACGATACTAACTTTTATTTTTCTATTGCTATGTTAAACATCAAATATAGATAAAACATTTTGATATTTAAAGTAATACTTATTAAAAATATTATCCTGTGATTTAAATTATAAAAACAGCAAATGTGCCTGATGCAATTACTCTTTATACAGTTCCCTTTGCAATCGTCATTTCACGGTTTGTATCCAAAGCACTTTAACTTCTAACAAAATTATTATTACTGGCTTCATTTGAGTCCAATCATCTTTAATATTTACATTAGTAACATTCCTAAAATTGATTCAACTTCCGTAATCCTGTATTCTATATTTCCGTTTATATTGCTTATTAAATACAATATCATATAGTGCATGCCCTAGAACTCTGGTTCAATATATGGAAAATCAAAGTTAATACTAATAAATTCCATGTTATATACTTTATTAAAGGCTTTAAATACCCTCCTAGGTTGTACATGCACTACAAAGTAATCAATTGGGAAAAATCTGTTAAAAATATCGGTGTAAATTCTCTTATTTTTGACCCTTACCTTAGCATTAGCACAATACTGAAATATAAAACTATTATTCTACCTACAACTATTTATTCTACCTCTATTTGGACTTTGAGCGTCTCTTTCAAATTTAAACATAATAGAAAGCCCTTAAAACAAAATTTTTAGAAAAATTGAAATCGCCAAATTACCTTTCCAGAATGTGAAGAAACAATAAAATTGCAAACGTTTTCATACGGTATGAACTTTTATAGTATGTCACACGATTTCGCTATTTAAGCAGGAACGGAACACCATTGCAGGTGAATCACTAGTACAAATAAAACAATTTGTGCTTTTGCTGTTCCAATTAAAATGGATTTCTTACAGAAGATTTCTATTGATATATGAAATTTGGAAGTTCAGAAAAAATAAAAGGGGAACTGATCAGAATTTGAAAGATTTCGAGAAAAATTCGTCTGTTGACTAAACTATTATAAGGAATTACGAAACAACTGGAAATATTTTTTCATCAACCTTCAAAGAAGATGGCCAAGGATTTTCAATGATTGAGTTGTTAGCACAGTGATGAGGGAAGTGTTCTGAAACTATCCGCTCCTCAATTAACGGATTATTTTGCGGCGAGAAGAATGTTCGAAAAGGCCTCCGATTTCAAGGATTTCATTGCAAAGATCTTTGAAGTAAATCATTTACACCCGGAGCAAATTCAAAGAAACTTTGCTAATGAATACATACACAAGAATATTTATTTTTGGAAAATTATTCTACATACTGATTAGAGTAAATATAATATTTTCGGAAGTGGGAAAATTTGGTAGCGCATAAGCGAAAATTAAAACTCATAAATGTCGTTCCTATATTGAACATAGTGAAAGAGGTGACTTGCCTTTGTTTGCTGCTGGTGTGCAGAAATAAACCTTCTTTGAAAATACGATGAATCGATTTAAATACTTCTTTTACCAGTTTGAAGCTATCGCACGATAATGGACAAACATAAGTTGACAGCTTAGTAACCAGCGAATCTTTCAGTGCAACAACATTTCCAAACGCACGGTAAAAATTGGGAGAGGAAGGCTACTTTACAAAGTAACTGCACAGTTTTACAACACTCCTCTGTCGCCAGATTTTGAACATGTATAGGATGATTTTACTAGCTGAGTTAGAAAATACAGTGTCCGAAGAAAAGCTTATAAAATTGAAGTCCCGGAAGAGAGTTCAGAAATTACGGCAGACCACACGTAAAATATTTTTGCTCCAGTGCCTTTCAATTGATTCCCAAGAGCATAAACATACAACACTAAATTAATTTTAGCTGCATTAGTTAAGCTACTTTTCATTTTCGTGAAGCATACCCTAGCGACCAATTTTATCAACTATCAAATTTTGCTCCAGCTGAGCCTAGCCCTTGAGACAGATGTGTCAATACTTAAAATACCTGAAAACTGCAGCTCTATTGAGGGGTTCTATATCGTCATCATTATTTTCTCTTAAAAAACTATTAAGCTGATAAAAAATAGCAGTGTAACTTCCATGACTAGAAAAATCAACCTTTCGTTACCCGCGGGATACTTTCTCCGAATGGCGTCACTTTTGCGTGCGTCGAAGCGCAGAAGTTTTCGAAACAGCTGAACTACTGACGGAAAATGGTGATTCTCAAGATGTCCCATTTCTCATTCCTTCTCGGCGGTACTAGTACATTTGAAAATGTAATTAAGCTCGGAACTTGCTTATAAAACGCTCTAGCTCATTTGCTCAGTTTGAACCTAACTCTTTGAGCGTTGTAGAGTCTTTTAGTCTTTTGACTCAGGAAAACATTGTTTCCTAGCAATAGTTTGACAAAAACTAGGTGTTATATATATACATATATATATATATATATATATATATATATATATATATATATATATATATATATATATATATATATATATATATATATATATATATATATATATATATATATATATATATATATATATATATATATATATATATATATATATATATATATATATATATATATATATATATGCATATAAATTTACAATGGGATTACTTTGCAATTTTCAGCTGTGAGCGCCAGCTCAAAAGACGTTAATCTACATTAGTATCTGTGAATCTTCATTTTGTGCCTATCGTTTGGGGAGTCTGACTCCAGAAAACATAGCTCAAGAGAGCTGTGTTTTTTTCTGATCTGCAGAGATGCTTGTGTGTGACATATCAGATAATGCGGGTTATACGGTTGACCACGGGAACACAACCACGGGATTCAGAAATTTTTGTTTTCCACCTGCTCGCCAGCTCATTTTCCCATAGAAAAGAGTGTATGAATGGTAAAAGCTCTAATTTCTTATCTTAATATTTTACCTTGCACATAAATTGAAATGGCTTCTTCCATTTTTGATCAACGGTTACCAATTTATGATTTTTCTTTCAAAAGTATATATTGAAAATAAATGAAGAAAACGACTCCGGACAATCCACTGTACTAAAGCAACCAGAGTATACTTGGCGGAAAACTATTGAAGTCGAATATTTTGAAAGAGTTTAAATTTTTACAAATTAACAATGAAATCTTTGTTTTTCAAGCTTTAGTTAAAGCAGGATACAAGAAAGTTACCTATAATGTAACTATTACTGTAACAGATCAAAACAAAGTAAGTTCTTGTTATATTCATCTTGTAATATATTTTTTACATACTATAACTTATGATGCTTTAGTTTAATAATTACTCTTTTATTTGACCTGATTTTAATTTTAATGTTAAATATCATTTTCTATCAACTCTTTGTCTGCCTGTAAATCACATATTATATGCAAATCTGATGTTTTATACATTTGTATATCACCCGTGATACGCAATGAATTATATTTAAACATAAGATAATTTGGTGTAGTGCCTTAAATTTAGTTATAGTGTTCAGTAAGATATATAAATCATAAAACTTTATATCTAAATGTACATCATAACCATATAGGACAGCCAAATGGTTAATAATTATTGTCAACTTTTTTTTATTATTTTTGAATGATTAGATACTTATACTTAAATTATGAGTAAAGTAATATTTTTAAATTATCATTTACACTTTTTTTTATATATGATACCTTTTGAAGCTTTAATTTGATAATTATACTTTTATTTGTCCTGCTTTTAGCTGTACTATAAAATTTTATTTTTGTATTAATAATCTGATTATAATTTTAATACAACATTTCATTCTCTGAATATAATATCAAATTTTTCATTATTTATGAAAGCACAGATTTGCTTAAATTATAATTAAAGCTTACATTTACATTAATCTAATATGCTTTATTGCTATTAAAAATAGGATAATATGTAACTTCTTCATAAAGTGGTAGCTTTTGTTTTATATTAAATTTGTGCAGTTTATGTAGCTTTCAGAAAATTCGAAATTTATATTTATGTCTATGATATTACTAAATAATTAGATATTCATTGGAATGATATCTACTACAATGATTTTTTTTTGTTTCAGTACAATATCAAATTCATTTTTTCTCATATCATAATAATCTTTTAATACATGCTACTTACGTGTGAAAGAGAAGTTGAATCCAAATTCAGGGGAACATACCAAATCCTGATGCTATATTTTTTAACAATCCTTGCAATAATGATAGCTTATGTTTTTCTTGTTTTTAAATTATTAAAATTTTATTTGGTTTAAAAATTATTTAATCATATTATCTGCAATTTTTTAAACTAATTAATGTGATCACATTAATATAACCAAGTATTTTTTTTTTTGATTTGACATTTTTATTTACTTTTGCCAGACTTTCAAACTTTTATTTCCTAAAACATTACAAAATCGTGTTTACAAACTGGATGTCATATCAATTGTTGTCATTTTGAAGATCATTTCCAAAAATGAACAGCAAAATGTTGATGGGTTCCTAAACTTGGATTTTAGTGAAACGGGTTAGTAAAGATCGCTGAATGGGTGTTTCATTTGTTGAAAATGCTAAAAGAATGTGGAAATTTTACTTTAATTTTGAATGACAAATATCATTGAAAATCTGTTTCATATCAATGTTGGAAAAGCACCAGGTTTAAGACCTATCCTGTTGATAAAAGGTAGATATCGAAAACAGTCTTCGGTAAAATGCTCAGAGCGAAGAAGAAACGAAATATCTTCTTTTCAACTTGGTAAGCCAATGTTTACATTCAGGATTTTTTTAAAGGAAAACTAATAATTTTTTGCTTGCATATCTTTTTTATGGTGTTGTAAATACATCCAAAATCTTCACAAGAGCAATGCATTTCAGGAAATTGTAAAATAAAACTGAGAGCGTGCTAATGATCGATAGTAAACAGTGGGCTAAACAAATATGTAATCGCGTGCATCACGTGATTTTCTATACTCTCGGTACCAAACAATGCATAATATTTCGCTAGCAGCGCCAGTGACCTGTTTCGGCCATTATTGAACTTGATCCTGTGTTTCCGAACTGGTGCGGTTTATTCGATAGTTGATACAACGTTTAGACCAGTTTGTGCAGTCTCATCACATTCATTAGTAAATACTCATCATTTTGATATTCTTGTACTTTGAATAAAACTGTTAGTCAAGGTTACCTTTTTTGCTAACCCGCGAAGACGCGTACTTCCCGGAGTTACACGAGAATGCACGCCGGGTCTCGGAGCAAATTTTCTTGGAATAAACGAACAATACGAACAAATACGACAAAATTGCTTTTGATGATGAACAGAAAATTTGTATTACCAAAAATACTTTATTAAACGTTTAAATATATTTCGTATTATTTGAAATATTAATTTTTAAAATTATTTTGGACTGTATATGTTTTGTTTTAGCATTCTGAAAGCCCAAACATGAGACATACACAAGCTGAAAACTTAAATTTCAAATTTATTTTTGATCTTTCTTTATGTCATCATTTTAATCAAATAACGATGTACTTTTGACAGCATCTCTCCACCGACCATGAACACTAAATAAAAATGCAAAAGTGTATGCGCATGCACTGGGTCTCTGGTGTCGGAATGAATTAAAAGTATCCCTTTCTGAGAAAAATATTTAGAGAAAATTGCGGAAATGCATGTTATTAGGCTCTAGAAGACCTATAAGACAGCTGCTGACAATTTGAAAAAATTATTTCTATAGAGTGATTTTGTGTGGAATGTTTTTATAACGCTCGGGCCTCAGAGGCCCGGCGTGCGTCCTCGCGGGGTAAGTCTGTTTCTGTAAGCGTAAAAATAACTATTCTTAACGGCTAAATTATTCCGGTTTCAGAAACGGAGTTAAGCTGATTAGGTTGCAAAATTATATACAATTTTGTTTCATGCATTTGTTTCACGTCTGGATAATTAGCACCGGTAGAGAGTCGCCGTTGACCAAAGAAAGCACAGCTTCTCGATTCGTCTCCAAACCAGTATATTTCGTTTAGCCAAGACACACAAAACACACCACCGTCGAACAGGTAACCCTGAATGTTTAAAAGTATCGTATATGGAATACAAACGATTGCGTAAAAATTATATTTGATCAAACAAAAAGAACCTTACAATACAACTACATTTTATCAAAATATAATAAATTTTGAAAAATTCAAACATGTGACATCCGGTTCTCTTAACTCCAATGGCTTTTCAAGTTTTAGTTTATTAAAACAATAAACGATTTAAATTTCTTTTCAAATAGATTTTCCTTTGGTCTCTTATAAGCATTCCAGGTAGATTTGTGTTTATGAAAAAAAGATTAAATCTTATTTAGTTTGTAGTTAAAAAAATTATCATTCTTACCATTATACGTTAAAATTACTTGATAAGATGTTATTGCATACATGCTTGTAATTTTGTTTATTTAATATTTAAGAATGATATCTTTCAGTCCGTGTTTGAAGTGGCTTTCTAAGAATAGAATAAAATTGGCCAATTTTTATTCGAGTTGTCTCAACGTGCATGGAACACATTAAGAAACTCAAGAAAGTACTAAATTAAAAATATGTTTTTCAGTTTTCAACAACTGAAAAATTTTTGTATAGTTGTCGAGTTCCACTTTGACTTTTTTTCTATATTCATCATAATATTACTACGTTCTTTATATATAGCGTAAATTAAAATTGTTTGAATAAAAATATTTATTAATAGTTTTATTTGTTACTTAAATATAAGATTTGGCAAATTTGAGTGTTTTTTCTCCTTTTAATGTCCCAATTTGAAGAGAAAATAACTTGTGTAAGAATTTTACTTTGACTGATTAAATTAATGAGGCATTTTCACGTTTTCTAAGTTTATTTTTAAACGTTAGAAGACAAACAAGTAAGCAACACAGTACTTTTTTTCATTTCATTTGGGACCCTAATTAGGGATTTCCCATGGGTTTTATACCGGATTCTAACGTCTCTTGAAAACGCTACTTTTCCTCCGCCTAGTTTGTTACGTCGCAGTTCATGAAAACACCAATACCCTATGTTGTTTACATGGGAGAAGCTGACTTTTTAATATGTTTCTGTTCAAAAAATCGCATAAATAGAATTTTTTTTTCTAATAATTTTGTGTGGATTAATATTTTTCTGGTAATTTTTTTCATTTTTTTTTTATTAAAGTTAAAATTTGAAAACGCTCCGTGATTCGTTTTTTTCATGGTATTCTATGTTGTATTTCTGGTTATTTTAAATTTATTAGTCTTCATAATATTTTATATATATATATATATATTTGAAAATATTTCTTATCAAAGAAAGATATAAATAGAATATATATATATATTAATAAAAATATTTTAGAAATAATTTAAAATATTAAAATATAACAATTAATAAAATAAATTTTTCGAATATAATTCAATTTTGAATTCTTTTAGTGACATCAAAACTATTTGTTTATAATAATTTTCAATTTATATTTTAAGTCTATTTGTTGTGCTTCACGAAATATAGAAATAATTATTTTAATATTTATGAAAATTTTATAATTAAAATATTTATTTATATATATAAATTTTATATATATATATATATAAGTTTAAAAAATTAGAAAAATTCATATTTAATTTCAGAAATAATGTTTGTTGATAATTTGATTAAAAAAAAAATACCGGAAAAATAAAGATATGTAAATATATCATTTTTAAGTTTACTTAATTACTTGTATTAAGGTAATATTACCATAGCCTGGCCTAAGCCATTCAAATCTAGATTATGTATTAAAACCCCCACCATGTATGATTATAAAGAGATAAATAATTTTGTAAATTATTTATATTTTCATTAAAGTTAAATGTTATTTGTGATAAAATAGATATTCATATTTTTTTAATTAAAAAACATCTTGGATAATTATTTTTATTAAATAATTTGTAGGATTAAAATTATGTATTAAAAAATATATTATAAATTATTAAAAAATATTTTTAAATTAATATTAGCATAAATTTTTCATATTTACATTCAAAAAAGATTAATAGATTATTTATAAAACAATATATCTTGCATAAATTTCTTTATTAAATAATTTGTAGAAAAATAAAAAATAAAAATTATATGATATTGTATAATAAAAAATATTTTATTTTTGTTTAATGTTAATTTTTAAATAGCATTTCACATGTATAAATTTAAAAATATCATAATTCTATAGAATATGTTTTTTTTCTGGTATGTATTGTATATTATTTGTTTTCTGAATATGAAATTGATATTTACTTTAATTATAAATATATATTCACTCTACTATTTATTAAAAACAAATCACTAATTACTTTTTCAAATGTATGCATTGTTCAGATTCTTCATAGTACTTTTTTATACTTAAAGATTGTATTACTTTTGATTTATATATTAAATATTAATATATTGGATTCTCCCTCCTGCCTCCGTGCAGTGCGGACGTGCTTCACCTGCTCTCTGCAACCACGTGCTATTCTAGAGATTACACTACGTACTTCACAACAGTCTTTTTCAAGACTAATATCAAACAGTCTTTCTTAAGACTAATAACAGTCTTTTTTTAAGACTATTATTGCTTTTCGCACATTGCTTTTTCACTACTTGGATTTTTTTTTTCGGACTTTGACCCAGGATTTGGATATGGCCTCTGCAATCGACATGGACTTAGCTAAATTATTAGAAATCGTCAACCGGCTCAAGGCATTCCGATCGAGGATTGAAATCAAGAACAAGAATATTGTGAATTGGGACGAAATAGTACAGCTAATAGAGATCATCGAAAGAGTGGCTTCAGTAATAAGAAACGATCAGAATGCGGTCTTCGAACGAGCATTAATTAGCGGTAAGTGGACTAAATTATGTGAATTATTGGCTGATGACTTAAATGATGAAATTGTTATAAATGTTATTAAGAGCTGTAGTGATATTTTTATGTTGTATAAACTAAGTAACAATTATGTATCTGGAACTCCACGTGCTACACGTGCTCCGAAACATAAACTGGATTTATCTGATGATGAGTGTACTAATGAAACCAATGTTAAAACTGATTTTATTACTGTTAAATCTAATAAAAATAAGAAAATTAAGGACAGTAAAATTAATACCTATTTTCAACAAGTGACTACTTCAAATAGCTTTGCTGTGTTAGATAATGTTATGGATACGGATTGTGTTAATGATAATGTTAATGATAATAATACTGATGCTGTTAAGGCTAATGATAATACTAATGATAATACCAATAATAATTCCTCTAAAAGAAAAAGAATTGAGCCCTTCTGGGTGCAAAAAGATCAAGCGTTTGAATGGAGAAAAATTGTTACCAGTATTAATACGGAATTAGGTACTGAATTACCGCTAATGGACTCAGGTAAATTCGTAAAAGTTTACCCACAAAATCTTGATCAATTTCGGGTTGTGCAAAAAATCTTAATTGAAAATAATATCAAATGTTTTTCTATTAGCCCACAAGGCAATAAACCTTTCAAAATTATAATTAAAGGCATTCCGGCGGAAATCCCTATTGATGAGGTCCGTAACGAATTAAAAAATCTAGGATTTGAAACCCTGAAAGTAGCACAATTAAGAAGGTTTCGAGATAAAGCTCCCCTTCCGATATTCCAGGTCCATTTGTTCCAAAACGAAAAAAATAAGGGAATCTATAGCCTAAAAAAATTCTTAAATTTTATGGTTGTCGTAGAAGCGTATAAATTCCGTGGAGTCAAACAATGTTATAACTGTCTTCACTTTAATCACTCATCTGAATTGTGTTCATTAGACCCTAAATGTTTAAAATGCGCAGGCAACCATAAAACGTCAACATGTCAAAAAAATGCAGAAGAGAAATGTAAATGTGCAAATTGTGGAGGGGAGCATCCTGCTAATTATAGGGGATGCCCTAAGCATCCCCTAGCCATTAAAGCTAGAAAACAAGAACTTAAAACTATTCAAGATTTAGGGAAAAAAAATTTTAATGCTTTAACTCCTGATAATAGTGCAAATAATAATGTAATTATTCAGAATAATGCCAATAACATACCGTCGTATGCGCAAGTAACACAAGGTACTGTTTATACTGCAAATAATTGTTTAGATAATGAAAACTATAATACTGTTAAAGTATCTGAAATTAATAATGTTAGTAATAATAATAATGTAAATACTGATGATAGCAATGTTGCTCAAAATAATAATAATAATAGTGATTTTGATAATATGATTGATAAACTTAGCAAAATTGAAAAGCTTTTAACCAGTATAAGTATATTATGCGATAAAATTGACAAATCTGAAACTGCAAAAGCGCTGGGGATTCAAACTCTGTTGTCAACACAGCTTGGCAACACACTTCAGAGCATCCCTCACTAAGAAATGTTGCTTCTCTCCGGATCTTGAGTTGGAATGCGAATGGCCTCCAGCCCAAGATTGATGAATTGAGGGACTTTGTTTCTGAACAGCCGGTGGATTTGATCTTGATACAGGAGGTTCGCTCGTTAGATTTTAATCGTTTAAAGATCCAGAATTATAATATGTATTTCTCCCCTCGCCTGGACGCTGGTGGTAACGCACAGTATTATGGAGGCACTGCTGTCTATGTCAAAAGGAATGTCAATCACTGTCACGTCCCTAGTCCAAATCTTAGCTCTATTGAGACTTCTATTGTTAAAATTAATCTTCCTTCCTTCTCTTCTGTTTTCATTGTCAGCACCTATGTTAGAGCTTCCCATAATAATTCCATCATCGCTGATCTTGATAACATTTTCTCCCTTGGGGAAAAGGTTATTATGTTTGGCGATTTTAATGCGCATCATCCGCGTTGGAATTGTTATACTTACAATAGAACTTGTAACATTGGCAGGATTATCCATGATTATGCTAATAATAAGGCTATTGACATAGCCTTCCCTCCCTCCCCCACTAGGTATGGTAACTATGGTGAAGGCACCACCATTGACTTTGCCCTAATGAATAACATTAATTTACCTTATGATATCGGGGTCGAGGACGCTCTGTCCTCTGATCACGTCCCTGTTATTCTTACCCTTGCCCTTAATTATCCCCTTCCTGCCATTAGCGCCCCCTCATTCACCGACTGGAATATTTACGTTAGGACGGTTGCTGACTCCCCCCTGCCTGACAGTGAAATTGACTGCCCTGCTGACATAGATAAAGCTGTGAGCGACCTTACTGAGGTTATCACTAGCGCTCTAGCGACTGCTAGGATTAATAGGGAAATTACTAACTTTCTTCAATTACCCCTCTATATTAAATTAAATATTAAACATAGGAACAACATAAGAAAAACTTGGCAAAGGACCAGGGATCCCGTAATTAAAACTGAACTAAACAGGTTAAATGCGGTAATTAAAAGGTTAATTACGAATTTTAAAATGTCTCGTTGGAAAAATTTTATCGAATCTCTCTCCCCTACGGACAACAGCTTATGGAATTATATTAAAAAAGTTAAAAAGCCTTTTCAAAACATTCCCCACTTAACTGCTCCTTCAGGTTCCATTATAACGGATCAACAGGAAAAAATTGATGCTATTGCCGACTGTTACGAACGTCAGTTTAACCCCAATCAGGATGTTTATTGCCCCAGTACTATTGATAAAGTATACGATGTTAATGATAGGTTTTTTAATAATAATTTTAGCAATGCTAATAATGACCCTATTTCCCCTACCAATGATCAGGAAATTATTACTGCTATTAATAATCTCCCCAACAAAAAAGCTCCCGGCGCCGATAGAATTAGTAATAACGCGCTAAAAAACTTACCCATAAATTATGTTAAATTATTAACTAAAATTATTAATAAAATAATTGAATTTAGGTACTTCCCTAAAATTTGGAAAGTTGCTTGCATCATCCCCATCCCCAAACCTGGTAGTGATAATAACTTACCTAAAAATTACCGTCCCATCAGTCTTCTCTCCTCTCTGAGTAAACTGACTGAACACATCTTATGCACCAGAATTAACTCCTTCCTCAACACACATAACATCATAAACAATTCACAATTTGGCTTCAGAGCACAACATTCTACCACACACCAGTTACTGCGCGTTGCCGAATTCATCCATGATGGATTTGAAAACCGTAAGCATACTGGAGCTGTCTTTTTTGACATCGAGAAGGCTTTTGACAAAGTATGGCACAGTGGCCTCATTTATAAACTCATTAAATACAAATTGCCAGCTGCCATGATCCACTTGATTCACTCTTACCTTCTCGATAGATCCTTCACAGTCCGCCACACACAATACTCTTCCACACACAGGCCTATTAATGCTGGGGTCCCACAAGGATCCAAGCTTGGTCCTATTTTATTCAACTTATACATTAATGACATACCACATCATCACAACACAACACTGGCTATGTTTGCGGACGACACGGCAATCCTTGCTAAAAATAATAACACTAGATACATGCACCTATACTTACAAAGGCACATCAACATCCTTGACCGTTGGTTCGAGAGATGGAGGATTAAAATTAATCCTACCAAAACCAAAGCTGTTTTCTTTAGCTACAAACGCATCCCTCCCCCTCCGGTCACGGTGTGTGGACAGTCGGTTTACTTTGAGAGAGAAATTAAATACCTAGGTTTACTTATTGATAGTAGATTAACTTGGAAAAATAATATTAGTTATAATATTGCAAAGTTTTACAAAGCTAAAAATGCCTTAGCTCACCTCCTGTACCATGATCGAATGGGAATGGGGAATAAAGTCCTACTGTACAAGACGGTTTTAAGGCCCATTCTCCTGTATGCAGCACCGGTCTGGGGCTCTGCATCCAACTCACAGATCCAGAGATTACAAGTAATACAAAATAAAACTTTAAGGTCAATAATAAAAGCTAATCGTTACTTGCGGAACGACATTATCCATAGGGACCTGGGCATTGAGCCTATTAGGGATTTCATCAAAAAAATATCAACAATCTTTTATAATAAAATGAACTCTATTAATAACGAGGAAATTGCTAATATTCCGGACTATGACCCGATTGAGAAACCTAGACGTCCTAGGGCGACTACGGTCCTTCCAACGGGTCTAGTTCCTGGAACATCACTTTTGTAAATATCTTCTGCCCATTATAAAAAAAAAAAAAATAAAAAAAAATAAATAAAAAAAATTAAAAAATAAATAAATAAATAAAAAAAATATATATATAAAAAAAATAAAATAAAAAATAAAACTCTCAGTACTCTTACCTACTGTTTATAATGTTGCTGACCTTACTTTCAGCGTCTTATGTATTTTTAAATTGAATGGTTCTTATTGTGTACTATTATTATGTATTTCCTTTTGTCAAAGAGTAAACTGAGTGGAAAAAAAAAATTAAAAAATAATTATATAAGGGCTAAAGAAGATATATCTCCTCGTATAAAATTGTAAACATATTGTAACTCTTCTGTTGATTGTGTTTTCTTTTTTCTCTTTTCTCTCTCTCTTCTCCTTCCTTTACTCTATTGTTGTTTTTTGTAGTATGTATAAATTATACCTAATTTCATCAGCCAATAATGAATGTAAATTGGTTCACTTATCAAAGCTCATATTGGGGATAAGGGGACTTCGTCCCCAGGTGCCCCAAAACCCAGTATTCCAGTGTCCAGTGTCCAGTATATTGCCTGATAAATAAAATATGTATATAGTCTCTGGAAATAAATTTACATTTTTTACGTTATATCAATAGAGTATTTAAAAAAATATATACATTTTTTCAAATTAGCCTCCAATTTAATTGCAAGACGTCACAGTGTGAGCCTCTATATTCCAGAAAGTAGGTATCTCCTAAGAAAATATTTAAATACCTTGAGAATACATAATTTTTTTAAGTTAAGTATTAAATAATTATTGCAATTTATATCCTTCTTCATAAAGTCATTATAAAGTAACATCTTTGTAAAAATACTTCAAAATGAGAGATTTTTTAAAGTAAAAACAGTACTGGTTAATCAACAGCACTTTTAAACGTAATATTAAAAAAAAAAGGAAATGTTTAATTATAGTAAAATGCTCATCAAAAATCCAGAGATGATTTTTATGATAATTTGGGGTTTAATTTCTCATCTCTTTTCATAGCATTAGTCCAAGTTTTACGTATACTAGAATCTTTGGAACGCTGAAAAATATCTTTCATTACAATTAGCTGTTTTATTCTTACAGAGTGGCACAATACAGTATTTAGAATATGACTTTTTAATGTCAGACATAATAAAAAGAATTTATATTGATGTGATTCTTTGAACAGAAACAAATTAAAAAATCGCCTTCTCCCATGTAAACAACATAGGCAGTCGGTGTTTTCATGAACTGTGAAGTCACAAATTAGGTGGAGAAAAAGTATCGTTTTCGAGAGGCGTTAAAGAGTCCGATATAAAACCCATTAGAAATCCCTAATTAGGGCCCCAAATGAAATAAGAAAAGGTACTGTTTAGTTTACTTTTTTGTTTTCTATTGTTTAAAAATAAAATTAGAAAACGTGAAAATTCCTCATTGTAATGAAAAGATATTTTTCAGTTTTCCAAAGATCCAAGTATACGTAAAACTTGGACTAATGCTATGAAAAGAAATGAGAAATTAAACCCCAAATTATCATAAAAATCATGTCTTTGGATTTGTGATGACCATTTTACTATAATTAAACATTTGTTCCCCCCCCCCCTAATATTACGTTTAAAAGTGCTGTTGGTTAACCAGTTCTAATTTTACTTTTAAAAAATCCCTCATTTTGGAGAATTTTTACAAAGCTTGGCTAATTTAAAATGAGTTTATGAAGAAGGATATAAATTACAATAATTATTTAATACATAACTTAAGAAAATCATGTATTCTCAAGGTATTTAAAATTTTTCTTGAGAGATACCTACTTTCTTGAATGTAGAAATTCGAACTGACATTTTTCAATTAAATTGAAGGTTAATTTGAAAAAAAAAATGCATATATTTTTAAATACTCTACTGAAATTTAAAAATATAAATTTAATTCTAAAAACTATATACATTTTTTGTATATCATTTATATTAGGCAATGAATAAATATTTAATATATAAATCTAAAGTAATACAATCTTTAAGTATAAAAAAGTACTGTGAGGAATCTGAACAATGCATACATTTCAAAAAGTAATGTGTCTTTTTTTTTTAAATAAATAGTAGAGTGAATATATATTTATAATTAAAGTACAAACACACAATATCGATTTCATATTTAAACACAAACAATTAAAATCTGGGTATTAATTTTTCAGAAATGTATACATAATTTTTTCCATCTGTCATGAAAAACAGGTTCTGTTTACATAAAATACGCCAATGTATACTTACTCTTTTTCTATTACGTTTCTTGTTTGTTTAATTTTATGGGCCTAAGTTATTGGTACTCCTAAAATTAACATTAAATCAAAAGTGCAGAGGCCATATTATTTATGTACATATCAATTTATGTTAATATATTTTTATAAAATTTCTTTGTTCATTTCTATAAATTATTTAATAAATAAACTTTAATGCAAGATAGCCATAATTGTTTTAATTAAAAATAATTCATGAGATGAATCTTTTTGAATGTAAATATGAAATAATTGATATTTTGAATAATAATCATACATGATGGGAGGGGAGTAATACATAATCTTT
>CM063502.1:162097908-162297908 GCA_032207245.1 Pardosa pseudoannulata
TTTCCTTTAGGATAAAACAGAAATTGTAATTTGTGAGTTATCAACAATAGCCAAGTTGCAATACACAGCAAAAACGAAACTTTAACATAACTTAGAATACATTTAACTTACGGATATTAAATGTTGTATTATATAAACTCCTTAATGAGATCTAACAATAAAATGAAACTTATTTTTAAAACGGCAGTTATAATATACAATATGATACAAAGCACATACTAATAACAAAACATTTAAACCATTCTTAAGTGTCGAACTTAAGAATTACCATCATTCGTATGATATACTTAATTAGAAAACAGCTAATAAAATAATAGAAGAAACAGTAGCAAAATTGCTACTTACCTTACATATAAAGGCAAGCATTATTTTATTTCCATAAATTTCTTTCTTTGTTTTTTTTTTCAAAAGAAGTAATAAGCAAGCAATCAACAAGCATCAACAGAATTTAATAGAATGCCGCCTTTTAGAGATCACGTGACCGGTTTTCGGAAAATCAGTGCGCCGGCCTTGTGTTTAGCATAGACTAAGAAAGCCAAAAAGACCTCCAACTTCGGGCTAGATTTGCGCGCCCTCGGTGTCAGACCATCTGAACTAATTGGCGCTTTGGCAGTGGTCTGGGACCTTGGCGATGGTCTGCTTCCATGTAGTCTGTGATCTTAACATTGAAGGCCCTAATCCGTTGGCGATTGTAAACGGTTATCAGAAATCTTTTCCTGTTGTCGTTTTGGACTTGGAAAATTTTGAGACTGAAAGCGATTGTGCTTTGTTGAGATTTGTATATTAATAAAATCAACCGAAAGTAAGGGTTTGAATTACTTATATTAACACTTTATTGTGAATGTTATTTACATGTTAACTATTAACTGACCTTTTTTTATTTTCCAGCATTTTTGTTTGAGAAAGCTGAAGAATTTCATTTCTTTTTTGTTTGCGAATGTTCTAACGGATATTTCAAAATTACTTTTTCTGCTACATTTTACTACTGTATTTGCATGCTTTGCTAATAAGTAACCTTCTTTTATAGCATTTTTGTTTGAAAAATAATTCCTATAAATATTAATTATGACATTCGGCCAATATTTAAATCCAGTCAACCGAATTTAACGGTTTGAATTATTACCACTTTATTGCGAATATTATTTACATGGTTTGCTAAAAACTGGTATTCTTTTTTTTTATTTTCTAGTTTTGTTTCTTTGAAAAATCCAAAGAATTTCATTACTTTTGTTAGCAAATGTTCTAACGGATATTTTAAAATTTCTTAAAATGATACATTTTGTTGTTATTTTTTATATTTATGTGTTTTGTTAATAACTGTTTTTTTTCGTAACATTATTGCTTGTAAATATTAGTAAAAATTTTATTAATTTCTGTTTAGCGGATGTATATCTGTCAAACGTACATTTTAATTTGAGTTATATTTTGTTATTCTTTCCTCTATCTTATTTAAATTTAAATAATTTGTTTTCTATTAGCTGTTTTATGAATTAGTTTATTAGGGTTGTAATACAGGGGAAAGGGGTTTATAAACTTTTTGATGATCTTTCTATTTGTTTTTCTTAATATTTTCAGCTGTTAAAGCTGTGTTATTTGGATTAAATTATATAGGACTACATATATATTGTATAGGACTCTCTAAGAAGAAATGTATGATCTTTAAATCTTCAGCGGTAAGCAGTTTAAAATTCACATTTAATAAATTATTATACCAAGCTAAAACTTAAAAGATTCTATGGCATTTTTTTTAAATTTATACTTAAAATTATTTCTGTGTAATATGTGGCATAAAAAATTTTATAATAAAACAGATTAATGTGAATGATTTATGTACAAAGTGCTATTGGCAATTCCATTCTCTGCAAGTATTTAAATCAAGTGTTTTTCATCTGTATCAGCCCAGTTATTTTCAAATATAAATTTTTAAAGTATAAATTTTTTCTGTTAGATTAATTTTGCTCTTTATATACATTCAAAACATACCTTTCACAGAAAACGGATGAATCATATTTGCTACAATTCACCTGGATAATATAAATAAATCACCTGACCAGTGAAATAATTTATTTATGGTTAAAATACTTATTTATGTAATTTATTTTATGGTCCTTAGGTTTAGAGACATTGAGTTAGCTTATTTTTTAATTTGTGCAAGTTAATATTCAGAATCAGTATTTCATCATCCATGTATGTGACTAATGTTAAAGTTAACCAGCAGTAATACATTGTTTCTAAAAATTGATGCATTATTTTGTACTCTGACACCAATTTTGGAAAATAACAAATAATATACACTAATTCTAAAATTGGGGTTTCATCGTGAGAACTTGCTCACCAATGGAAAATAATTTTTATTCTACAATATTTTTTAATGGCAAGCTAAAATATTTTTAGATCAGTTTTATTTCAGTAATTAGTAAAAGTCTTTATGAGTAAGACCTCGTGAATCATAGACAATAGAGATCATAAACACACCAAGTGGCTTAATATACTACTCATTATTGTTTTCATTTTACAGTATGTTCTTTGAGGTAAATGTTTCTATAATGTTTCAAAGTGTTACCAATAATGGAGCTCTCATTCTTGGCATTTTAGTTTCATTACTGTATACCAATATAATTAACTTTGTACATGAATGTATGTATATATTTATTTATATATATACATACACATATATTGTAACATTATTTTTTTTAAACATTGAATGACTAAAAATAATTGCCTTAATATTTCAGTTGTTTATCTTGTATGTGTAGTAACATACTCAAGTATAAGTTGTGAAACTTTAAAAAAGTTTGGTGTAATTAAATTCTTTTTTTGTACAATGCAATATCATCAAAAATCTCATTATAATACCTAGGTGTCAAAAGAATAGATTCGAAGTGAAATTGGAAGCTGTAGATACTAAATGCTGGAAAGAGTACATACTTAGGCAGCTAAGGCCTGCAAAGGGCTGTTGTGCTCGTAAAGAACAATGAAATGGAAAATCATGAATGTAAATATAAAGTTTCTGCTCTATTACTTAGTAAATAGTTTTTATTCAAGATTAGTAGTTAATTAAGTTTTTATGATTAATAGTATGTAATAACTGAATTAAAGTATTGTTTTAATTAAATCATTTTATTTGTGGGAATATAATTTAATGGAATAACAAATGCAAGAAAAGAAAATTTATGAAACCAATTATTCAGCAGGACAACAATCATCTATAATTTCAAACTGAATTTGTAGTCATACTTGAATGAAATTTCTTAAACTTGAATGGGAATTAATAAAGTGTATATGTTTTAATACATAACTTGATATGTTGTATATGTTTAGATTAATTAGCAATATAAAGAGAAAAATCTGTGGACTTTTCTTTCTCAATGTACTTTTAATTTTTCAATTATTCATGAAATTAGTTTAAATTTGGCTTGTATGTTTAGGAGCATAAATTAAATATGCTTCAATATTTACGAGGCAAATTTAAACAAATTCAATATTAAAAACTTACAGCATAATTTAAAAGATATTTTTCAAGTAAAATGGAATTACATACAGCATTACTGATCTGTTTTATAGTATATTTATGTATGCAAGCAAACCTATGAATTTAAGATATATATATGTATGTATTTTGCATGTGTGTATGTAATGAGATCACTTTTTTTATGAAATTGATTGTTCACTGTACTTTAGATTAAGACTTTTGAACCCTCCATGCAAATAAATTCTGGCTCTATCGCTGGTATCGGTAAAATAAGAAACCATTTTAAAGAATTTATTTGTCAGCTAAGAATAGCCTACCTCAGTTTTACTTTAGTTCATGGATGTGCCTTAGACTAATTAGCATTTAAAGTTCCTTTTACTCTCTATGATTTAATAGAAGCATTGAGGATTAATGATTCATTAATCCTCTTATGTCTATTGAAAAAGTAGATAGCAATTATATTTATATATGTAATAAAAGCTCTGTTAGTAATACTTCATCTCTAAAAAAATTATTAAACTTGAATTTATATGCATAAAAAGGGGGTAAATATTAAAGCATAAAGTTTTTGTGCAATTTATCTAATCAAGAATTGGAGATGAAATAATTTTAATGAAATTTTTGTGTTAATACTGCAATTTTATATTTATTAAAATTTATATCTGTAATTTCTTTGTTTTAGATTCAGTGGAAAGAATGAAGAGAACTTATGAAATTTTGTGGATATAATAATCAATTTTGTACTTTTTTTAAATATTATTATTATTGCAATAAAAAAATGTATTCAATTTTTGTTTTCTTAATAAAAAAAAGAACACCATTTTTTATTTGAATTTTTATATTATCTGATAGCAAAATAATACTATATAGTAATTTTGATGTAAAAGCAGTAAGCTTTTAAACAATTAATACACAGAATATTCTCAGAAATATTTCAATTTATAAAAAAGTGCAATGTTTAAAGATAAATTAAAAGGGTAATTTTCATAATTGATATTCAATATCTTTACAAATAGTGTCGATATTAGATAAACATGATTAATCAAAGAAATTAGAATACTAAAAATACACATTTGTGAATTAATTATAGACTGATAAATTTGTATTAAATATATTCTATATAAGCTAACTATATAGAGTATATTAGAGATTTATCACAGAGCTACATAAAAGCATTCTAGAAAAGCAATTATGATTGGTTTTGTTTTTGATAGCTTAATTTTAAAATAAAAAAAGGTATAAAAGCATCCCCATGCCAAAATTTTTTTTTCAAATAATTAAGAAAAAGTCGCCAAAAGAGCGATAACCATAATTATCAGGTAACCATGCTTTAGTTCCGATGGTCTGACACCGAGGGCGCCACTTTCTATGCGAGTCCCATGTTACAGAAGCGTATCGCTATTGCCTATGGGAGTTGGTCATCTTAGTGCGTTTATCTATGGTGTTTAGATGGCTGTGTCTAAACACAAGGCCTGCGCTCTGATTTTCCGAAAACCGGTCACGTGATCTCTGGAAAGCGGTATTCTATTTATCTGTTGATACGTTGATGCTTGTAGAATGCTCGCAGATTACTGCTTTTGAATAAAACAAAAAAAGAAATTTATGGAAGTAAAACAACTTTTGCTATTATAAGAAAGGTAAGTAGCAATTTTGCTATCTTTTCTCCTATTTTTTTTTATATTTTGAGCTGTTTTCTAATTAAGCATAGCATAAGAATGATTTTAATTCTTAAGTTCGCTACTATGGAATAGTTCAAATGTTTTGTTCTATCACATTGTATATTATAACTGTCGATTTAAAAATAAGTTTAATTTTATTGTTAGAACTCATTAAAGAATGTATAAGTACTTAATATAACATTAAATATCAGCAAGTTTAATGTATTTTAAGTTTTGTTAGTTTCGTTTTTGCTGTGTATTGCAACTTGACTATTGTAGATAACTCACAAATTACATTTTCTATTTTATCTTAATGGAAAATGATTTATTATTACCACAATAAAAGATTAATGTATCCTTATTTCATTGATTTATAATGTGTTTTTAAGGAACTTTATTAATAAAAGTTGATATTCTTCACATACCACAAAAGCAATTATGAAATTTCTTACTATGTAGAATCAATGTTATCTGCACTTTGAATTGTTTCTGATTTATCAGGTTCATATTTTTTAAGTCCTGAACTCTGTTTCGAGATTTTCATATTAACTTTCTACAATTTAAATATTTATTATCTAAGCGTAAAAAAGACGTATCTAACAAAAATTAAACTACCAAAAGAAAATATATAAATATCAGTAAAATGTAAAATGACTAAAACATAGCTTAAAATAATATACATTAAATTAAAAAATTTTTTGTAAACTTTAGACTGTATTATTGGAAGTATTGTATTTCTGTCATTCAACTGGAAACACATTTTTATATAATATTGTTCAAAGATCATAAGGACAACTTAGGTATTATATCCTACTTGGATTAATAACTATGTTAGCAAGAACAAAACATACATTTATGTAGTGTATTTTTGAATATTTTACTTAATATATAGTTTTTATTAAAATTTTAATGCAATAATATATTTTTGTTATATAGATCATGCCTTTCAAATGTTCGGTTCCGGGCTGTAAATCCAATTATAAGCCACCATATGTTTCCTGCTTTCGATTTCCCAAAGACACTGACAGGAGAAAATTTTGGATTAATAGGATTCACAGAGACAAATTTCTATACACTGATAATGCTAGAGTCTGTATCAAGCATTTCGACAAATCTATGATTATTAGAGAAGACTCGTGGACTGATACAGATGGGAAAGTCCATAAAATTCCCCGCGCCAATCCAATTTTAACTCCGGATGCTTTTCCAAGCTTAATAAGTGAATCCACACCTCATCTAAATGTATCAGTGGCAAAGAAAAGAAAATCTGGCGAAGAAAAAGAAGATGATAGGATTCAGCAATGTTTAGCTGACAGTGTTTTGACACATATTCAAGAAGTTGAAAGGGCGCAACTAAAATGTTTGTCAGAAGTAAAATTATATGTAACGCACTGTCTAAAAGACTATTCTAGCTGGACATACATATTTTGTAATTCCATGTTGACAGTTATAAAACTATGTGATTCTGATATTCCAATTATAACAGCATCATTTAAAGTAAGTGAAGATTTATCTTTTGAAATATATTGTAATAACGAAAGATTAAATGCAAATATTCTAAATTTAAACTTTATAAAAATAGAAAGCAAACATCATATTGATATATTGTTAAATGTTTGCAGTAATTTTAATTTAAATGAGAAAAATATTATGAATGACAAATTTTCACAGGCTACTAAACTCTTAGAAGAATCCTTGATAGATTTAGATGATAAAAAACAAAAATCGTTAAGTATTTTATTAGAACAGATAAATTTAATTCATACACCTAAACAGGTATATAGATATTCATCTACCTTGCTCAATTTTGCATTCAAAATTTTTCTTTCATCACCATCTTCTTATCAAACTTACTAATTTTATCACACTCTAGTAGCTTAAGGAAAATGGCCTCAAAACTAAATATTTGCTCTTCATTCTTTAATGTTAAAAGTAATTATTTACAAAAAAGGCTAAGCATTCTTAAACCAATAGAAAAATATGTTAATATATTATTAGATGAAATTTATATTTCTCCAGAGCTTTCATTTAAAGGAGGAAAGTTAACTGGAACATCCATAACTAATTCGGATACATTAGCTAAAACTTCTCAGGTATTTTCCATAAATTCTTCATTTAGTGGTTATAAAGATGTTGTTGCAATTTTACCTATTCATGAGAATTCTGGAATTTTTTTATTTGAAGTAACTAAAAAAATTTTGCAAGCATTGTATGAACTAGGAGTTACACCTTTGAGCATTATTGCTGATAATAACCAAGTCAACAAATCTTTATTTTCTCTTTTTAAAACTCATCCTTTTGGTTATCATTCTGTATATAATCCAGTATCTTCAGATTCAGGTATCCCATTATTTTTGCTTTATGACACGGTGCACCTTTTCAAAAATATACGTAACAATTGGTTAAACCATAAAAATTCAGCTTTAAATTACCCAAATTTTGAGAACAAATATGATATTAAAAATGCTGATTTCAATCATTTAAGAAATATATATAATAAAGAAAATGATTCCTTGTTGAAATATGGATACAAATTGTGTCATAAAGCATTATACCCTTCCAATATAGAGCGTCAAAAAGTTAGTCTGGTTTGTAAAATATTTAATTATGAAAATATTCATGCTTTAAAAGAAATTGGGGGTAAGGAAATTGAAGGTACTGTAATGTTTTTATCTATCATTTTGAAATGGTGGAACATTGTTAATGTCAAGTCGAGATATAAAGATGTGAGATTCAAAAATGAGGATTTCAAAGCCATTTCACCAGAAGATCAGGAGCAGTTAAAGTTTTTAAAAAACATGGTGGTTTGGCTAAAAAGTTGGGAAATTTTATCAAGAGGGAATTTGTACAACGGACTAACTAATAGGACCTTCGATGCTTTTCAGCAAACTTGCAGTGGATTGTATGGCATAGCATTGTTTGCTTTAAAACATTTAAAAATAGAATTTATATTATTTGGAAAATTTCAGACAGATCCTCTGGAGGAAAGATTTAGTCTTTATAGACAACTCTCTGGCAGTAACTACTATATTTCCTTGCAGCAATTAATTGAAAGCGAAAAAAAAAATAAGGATACAAAATTTACTTTACTTTAATGAAAATACGCAAAGCACATTTGAAGCTGTTGAAAATAAATAACATTCTGAAATAGATGTATGTGGAGAAATAGATGAATTGAAACCAATAGATGATGAAATTATGCCAGTCGTACTTTTCATTGCAGGTTATGCTGCATTCAAAACATCTAATAAAATAAATTGCAAATTTTGCATTGATGTCATAAAATTAAATAGTGAAACCGTTGAATATGAATTTTCAGAAAATTGTAAATTAATAGATGCTTTAGATAGAGGATCTTTGAAAAAACCCACTGTATTTACACTTAAAGTAACATATTTATGCATTCAAATATTTATAAACGTATCATTAAAATATAACAGCAGTTTTTTAGCAAATGATAATCAACTCAATTTATTAATAACAATTACTGAACCATATCTTAAAAATGTAATAGATGATATAAACAGGTCTTTTAAATTATGTTTGCATGATTGTTTACCTCACTTCAAAAATGTAATTTTAACCATTTATAAAATACTTCTGAATAATTACTGTAAAAAAGTGACTGAAAAATATATTGAAAAAGTTAAAGAAAAATCCAATAAGAGAAAAATAAAAAAGTTCTCTTAAATTTCTCTTGTAATACCATTTTTACATTTTTTTTCTCTATATACTGAATTACGTTTCATTGTTTATGTAGTACAAATCAGTATTAAATGTTACATGTAAATAAAACTAAATAAAAATTTTGAAATCCTTTTGCCCCATCATAAATTGCTCTATGATTTTACACTGTTTATTATTACTGCCTTTAATATGATCCTTAATGGATCATATTTTATGAATAAAGGTTAAAATATTTTATATTCATAGGACCATTTAAGGAAAGTAAACAGAAAAAAAAAGATGTCAGTTGTGTAATTTTTTTGCAGATATAATTTCTTTGCTTAAAATTTTATCTATGTATCACAGCTGTTCTTGTGTAGTATATGAAACTGTTTTGTTGAAGTTGATAAAATTTAAATTAAAATTGACACACCAATAAAATATCTATACCAAAACAATTTTTAGGTTAATAAATATTCAAGTTAGTAAAATAATTGAATGTCCTTAGTACATTTTTTGAAAAAAAAATATTTTGACGAGTAAAAAAATGCATAACATATTTTACTTGCGGATTATAGAAGGGAAACCGCCTTCGGCCGCCGCCATTTTTTTTGAGCGCGCAGGCCTTCTATACAGATGGCTGTGGTTTCATCACAAGTGACGTATTGAAGAGTTCAAGCAATTCTCGTCGGAACAAGCTTGAAAATGGTTTAAAATTTAGAATTTAAACTGCGCTCAAAATATAAAAGGATTCTAAAAATAAAAATTTCGCTAATGCTTGCTTTCAAATTACAAATCCTCAAAACACGACCAAGAAATGATTTTCTTTTTTCTCACTTCAGTGCATTATTTGTAATGTGACTGAGCGCAATGTGCTCCAATTTTATAGTACCGTGAAAATAACAAGTTTCTATAATAACATCTAATACGATATCTGCTGGCATCTAGGAACATCTGAACAAAGAACTTCTAGTCCCAGAAATTGAAAATATCAAAAAAATATAACTTATTTAAATGTTTCTCATTTTTGTAGCCTTCTTGATGAACGAAAGTCTTCTTGAAATTATGAGTCAGCACTTCTCATAAACTTCAAAAGGGAGCTTGGGATTTTAGCTTATCATATCTTTTTATTACTATCTTAAGTGCTTAATATTCTCTACAAGTATTTTCATACATTTTCGTTGTTCCTGGAAAAATATTTTTCATAAAATAAAAACCTCTTTCTGTGAACGTGTGTTGTCCTTTTCTCTTTTGGCGAGATATTTGGCGCTTGTCATTACTTGATGGTATTTCAAACTATTTACATTGTCTATTTTGTTTACTACTCTTTGTATTTTAAACAAGGATAGTTACTTTTTAGATGCACCTGTCTATAACTTCTTCACAAACACTTACATATACGACACCACATGCTTCTCAACTCGCTAGATTAAAACAAATATGTATAGTAGGCGCTTATTTGAAAAATTTCCAAATTTTTCAATTTTTCTCCAATTGGAGTTACAATGATTTGGCTGCTCATTAATTTGGATGAATTTTTTCAATATGCAAAGGACACGAGTTCAATTGATGTTTATATCTTGCTTGCGATTGGTAAAACTTTTATTTGGGTAAAAAAAATGGGAAGCACTAATTTAATGGATCTATTGTCAGTAGAGTCAAAAAAGGTATTTAATTTACATTTTAAAAATTGGGCATAGTGAAGTGAAATAATCACTGTGATTATTTCATTCCAGATCCATGACTTCATGCGTTCGATTCTATCGCGCCAATGCTCCTCATTTTGCCCCTGAAGCAAGCTGAAACTAAGACCCATCGATTAATGGACTAGAATAAATGACAGTAAAACTTAAAATTTACTAGAATTCACGATATTTTTAATTGAAACATATCGTTATAGCAAATGTATTAATATACTGATTGTTATTATAACTATTTATGCACAATTTGAACTAATTTATGTATAATAATAATGTATTCTTTCCAAATCTCTCCTCAGATTATGTATACACATGCATACACAGTACATTCCTATGGTTTTGGACTTTTCTGGCTTGCAGTAAGATTTTTCCTGTACCTTTCTCCTAAAGTAGACGTTAATTGTGCTGCTAGAAATAATGAGTTCAATTTTAAATTGACATAATGATATTTCCTTCATCGAAATAACTCGTCCTACTGATGTCACTAATACATCATCGTATCGTGCTGGGATCAATTGAGATCGAGATCTTGACATGTCATCTTCAATCTCATTTCGTATACATGTTATCTTTAAATAGAGTTCGAATTTTTATTAAGTTTGTTCCCATATGCTGTTGTTATGTTTATTCCACGTTTTTGTAAATTAATTATTGTAAATGGCATCGAAGTAGCCATGAACAGAATGCTAGCCACCGATACAAAACATTGTTTCATCGAAATAAGGAAAATTACATAGATTTAATATGTAACTATAGTCTATATTGGATTTGTTTCGATTTTTTATACCCCTACGAACATCACGAGAACCAAACCAATCAAATATTTGGAAATTCTGGTTCAATGTTGGGCATCGCAGGTCACTTTTCGATAACTCGATTAAATTGTAGGTTCACATGCTAGACGAAAGTACGTCATTGGCTTTTCAATTCAAAAAATTTTATAAGAACTTGGCTTCTGGAGCAGAGAAATATATTTTTAGTAAGAAATGAAAAATATAAAAAATCCTACAGTTTGTTATTTATGATTTCTTCTCACTAAAAGGGAGACGAGACATTTTTATAAAAAAAAAAGTATAATTGTGGAAAAATTAGAACATATTTTTAAGTATATTTCATATGTTTACAATATATCTGTTATATATATTTTTACATACATTTCATATATCTTTAAAAGGTATACATTAATTACAAAATAAAATTAAATACTTTCTGGTATAATGTTGTAATTCTGGTAAATATATGTAATTAAGTTGATTCGAGAATGGTTTAGATTCACCATTTGATCTGATAGAAAATGTTTTTTTTAATAAAATTACATAATTGCGCGCTTATTGAGATTATTATAATACCGCTTGAAACCATTCACAGCCAACGTATCTATGGCGCAGTGGTCAGCGTAGCAGGTTTCAGTACAAGAAGTCCCAGGATAGAATCCCCGTACAGGCGATATAGTAATTTTAATTTGACCTAATTACGTTTATGATGACTATACGCGGGTCGTTACTTTTAAAATAATTTTTTTCCTTACTTTTCCATCAAAAAGTTCTAATTTATAATTTTAAAAACATTTTACAATTTTTGGATTTACAGCATTAAAGCAAGACAATGTCTGTCGGGTCATACAGTATATGTATATATACATATAAGATTAGATTTTTTTAGTATTGCAGTGATTTTTGTGCTAATGTAGAAAGTGGAAAAAGGTAGCTATCAAGAAATGAATGGGATTTTTTTTTTTTTTTTTTTTGGTTTATTACTATATTAACTTGAAGTGCAAACCTGAAGCAGAAAAGTTTGGTTCTACAACCGTAAAGAAAATTCTTCATGTGAAATAAATAATATTCTCAATAACTCTATAACTCATGTATGATGCTAGGAGTCCAAAAGAATATTCAATAATAATAATAATAATAAAAGTATTATTCAATGAATGCAATTTAGATGAGGATACAACAAAAGAGGTTGTTAAATTAGTGTCCTAATAAACACTGTCTTCTTACTAAAAATTCCAACTAACACACATTTGCACTAATAAAACTGAATTTATTTACTAGCTAGCGGCCACACCACCGCTACTTACAAATTCCATTGCTCAACTGCTTTTTCTTTTTTACATATGTGGCGTAGCGCCACCTATAGTTCACAATTCGTAACACTCCCGCCGTTGAAATTAACAATTTCAAACAATTAAACATGAATAATAGAAACATAAATGTACTATGACAGAAATTAATACTAAATAACAAGTTTAAACGTTAAAAAATTGCAGTTACTGCTTAATAACTGAAAATTATAGAATAAAGTTCGATATTTAAATATATACAATACAAATAGTTATTCCACAGGAAGAATACATACATCACGTACATTTCTTTTTAGAAATTTTTGGTTTGGCAAGCGTACAGTTACTACTCTTACCCTGTTATCCCTACCATGAAAAATCTGAGCTATTCTTCACACTAGCCATTTTGTTGACGGCAAATTTTCATCTTTAACTAATACAAGAGTACCTAATTGAACGTCGTCCTTTGCAAATTTCCATTTGTGACGCTCTTGCAAATTATTAAGGTAGTCCCGTTTCCACAGTTTCCATATTTTCTGTGTATATTTGGTAATCTTTTGCCACTTAGTCAATCTATTTTCATTTATCTCAGATAAATCTGGTTCTACGAGGGATGTGAGAGGTCTTCCTACCAAAAAATGACCTGGGGTCAAAATTTCAAAATTATCAAAGTCTGCCGAAATAGGAGTGAGAGGTCTAGAATTTAACACTCCTTCTATCTCAGTCAAAATCGTTAAGAATTCCTCCAAACGCAAATGTTGATTACCTACAATTCTTTTAAAATGGAACTTGAACGATTTGACTCCAGCCTCCCATATTCCTCCAAAATTTGGTGACCTAGGTGGGATGAATTTCCACTCTACGCCCTCAGTGTTATAGAAATTAGCTAAATTTTCATCTGGGAGCACAACTAATTTTTGCAACCTTTTAATTTCGAGGTTAGCACCACTAAACGTTTTAGAATTATCGCTCATAATTCTAGCACATTTCCCCCGTCTAGCGAAAAATCGCCTTAGGCTAGCAATGAATGATTGACTCGTTAGATCGGTAACGAAGTCCAAGCCTTAGTACTCATACATACGTAGACTGCAATGTAAGTTTTGTTAAGAGTCCCCTTTCTTTGATTTTTATATTTTACAGCAAAGGGACCGCAGAAATCAACACCGGTGATATTAAATGGATAGGTTGGTGTAACACGCTCTCTGGGTAACTCAGCCATTATTTGTTGAGCTGTAACAGGTTTATTCTTGAAACATGTTAGACATCCATGAACTATCTTTCTACAATTATTTCTGCCATTGAGAGGCCAGAACTTTTGCCGAACCTGATGTAAGAGGGCTTGCGATCCTACATGAAAGTACTTTAAGTGATAATAGTTTAAAATGACTGCAGTTAAAGGATGTTTACCTGGTAAGACAATGGGATGTTTGCTGTTTGCGGGTAGGTCCGAATTGGACAATCGTCCGCCTACTCTCATAAGTCCTATTTCATCGAGAAATACATTGAGAGACGCTACTCTACTTTTGGGAGAAACACACTTACCCATTTTCAGCTGCTCTATTTCCTCCCTAAACTCACTTCGTTGTATAACTAATAGTATCCAATTTTCAGCTGCTCTTACCTCATTTAAGGAACGCACACCACACTTCCTTGTACTAGATCTTTTGCAATTGTGGACAAATCTGAAAATAAAACTTACAATACGAATAAGTTTAGTATAATTAGAAGACAAATTAACAATATCATCCACAAGATGTGGTTCTCTATATGTAACTAAAGTCAACTTAGGATAGTCCCGCAGTTCATTGTTAAAGTCTTTTAGCTCTTCTGTACAATCTTCCAAATTCTCAGCTAAGTCCTGTTTGGGAAGTTCAAGTCTTGTCAGAAAGTCACTGCATGACCACCATTTGGAACTGTTCACAAGATAGTCAGCTTTTACACCACGTGTTAGAAGATCTGCTGGGTTGTCTTTCGTAGGGCAATAGAACCATTCCCTCGGCTCTGTCAGACTTCTAATTTCATTTACTCGGTTGGCAACAAATTATTTCCATTTACTGCTGGATCCCTTGATCCAACACAACACAATTTTTGCATCTGTCCAATAAAACATTGTTGAAATTTTCTTTAGATCAAATACCTTTTTTATTTCATAACCTAAACGAGCTGCAAGTAAAGCTCCGAGTAGTTCAAGACGAGGTAACGTAACTCTTTTAACAGGTGCAACACGACACTTTGATGCAATAAAGTTCACAGAAGTTCTTCCTTGATTTACAAATCTAACATAGACAACTGCTCCATACGCTTTTTGACTGGCATCTGAAAAGCAATGTAGCTCTATCGAATCTGCATCTGGACTCAGAACAAATCTAGGAACTGTAATCTTACTTAGATCCAGACACTCAGAACACCACTTAACCCATTCTTCACTGATATCCTTTGGAAGTTCGTCATCCCAAGTTAATTTTCGAACCCAAAGTTCTTGGAGTAAGAATTTAAGTCTAACGGTGAATGGGGTTAATAACCCAAGAGGGTCGAATATTTTTCCTGCTGTTTTTAGGATGAAGCGTTTCGTATTCTCTCTGTTATTAAGCGACGATATCAAACTACATGCATCTATGCTCAAGCTATCTTGACAAGTATCCCAGGACATTCCCAGGACCTTTAGTCTCTCATTTGAGTTGTCGACTCTATAAGGATGAATCTCAAATCCATCTTCTTCCCATCTTTTCATCAATTCAAGATCATTAGTTACCCATTTACGCAAATTCATAGCTGCTTCATTCATAATTTGTTTGGCTTTACGCGAAATTCTTAAAGCCTCTTCAACTTCATCTTGACCTGTAATAAAATTGTCCACGTAAATACATGTATTCAAAGTTTCAAATACCTCTGGATTGTCTTCTCTATATTTTTCTAAATGTTTCTTTATTGTGGCAGCCAATAGAAATGGACTCGATTTTACTCCAAAATTTACACGCCGAAATCTGTATATCTGCAATTTTACATCAATTAATGAAGTATTTTCCACAAATAGGAACCGCACTGCGTCTCTATCTTTTTCTGCCAGTGAAATTTGCAGAAATGCTTTTTCTACATCTGCCAAAATAGCAATTTTGTTCAGTCTGAATTTAATCAGCAAATGGAACATGTTAGGATTTAAATTTGCCCCCGTCCATAGACAGTCATTCAACGATAACTGTCCCACTTCATGTGAGCTACCATCGAACACTATTCTGGTCTTAGTCGATGCACTAGCTTCTCTGAATACCGGTTGATGTGGCAAGTAGAAAATTGGTCTATGTTTTGTATCTTTATTTGTAACTTCTTCAATAATCCCTTGTTTCAGGTAGTCGTCGAATATTTCTCTATACGTTGAAAATAGTGATTTGTCGTAATTCATGCGTTTTAAAAGACCCCTTAGCCTTTTCTCCGCTACAGTGTAATTGTCTGCCAGTTCATTCCAGTCTTTCTTCCAAGGCAAACTGACTTCATAACGTCCATATTTGAAGCATACAGTTTCATTAAAAATTTCTAAACCCTTGTCTTCTTCATGACAATAAGGGTCATCCTTAATCCCAAGTGATTCTAACTCGAAGAATCTTTTTAATTCCGATTCTGAGCTTTCATTAACAAGCCCACAATACGATGAATTGTCCTGAAGTGAATCATTCACACTACCACTAACTACGTATCCAAACACACTATTTTGAAAAACTAAACCTGTGTGAGGAATATAAATTTTTCCAGTTCGTAACATATCATAAAAAACTTCTACGCCAAGCAATAAATCCAACTTTTCTGATTTGTAGAATTCTGAATCCGCGAGTTTTACTTTCTCAGGGATCATAATATTCCGAATGTCGATACTCTTTGCAGGAGTCATGCCTGCTATTTTTGGAATTATTAAAAACTCTAGTTTTCTCTTATATGTTTGTTCTTTATTACAAATACGCGCAACTGTCTTTCTTTTAACTGTGGCTGAAACACCAGAAATCCCATTTACGGAGATATTTGTTTTTGTTTCCTTTAGATTGAGAGAGTTCGCAAGTTCAGCTGTACAAAAACAAGAAATACTTCCGCGGTCACATAACGCCCTCGCAGCTACTAAATTTCCATTGCTGGCTTCTATAAACACACAAGCAGTAGACAAAACTACACTTCTGTTATTAACGACTCTTGCATCAGCCGTGTACGCCTCACTTTGTCTAGACTGAAAGGAAACCGCATTCGCGTTTAAAGTACTATTTATGTTCTGATTTTCTGATTCATTCGACGAGCTGTTCTTATTACCTCTATCTAAATCATCTGTTGAGAAAGTTTCGTTTTGAAAACACAAGAGCGAATTGTGCTTTTTTTTTTGCACACTCTACACATATAATCAGAAGGGCAATTTTTTACACTATGTGAATTTAAACAACAGAAACACAAATTCTGTTTTCTTACAAATTCTAATCTCTCTTTTACACTAAGCTTCTGAAATTTTATACACTTATATAACTTGTGATTCAAACCGCACAGCTTGCATAAATGTTGCGAATGTTTCTCGTTTGTATTAGAAACTACAGCGGTGATTTTGTGCGCACATTTTTTAGAATTAATTACACTCTTTGAAGCATTAAGTGTTCTCGCATGATCTTTAAGAAATTCTAGAAGATCCGTTAAGGCTGGCAAATTTTCCTTTTCTAATTTCCGTTCCCACCAAATCTTGGTACTGGGATCTAACTTTTGTGCTAAAACATAAGCAAATATATTGGAAGAAAACCCATCAACACTTTGTTTTAAAGCTTCCAATGACCTCACACATTCATTCGTAATATCTATTAAATTTAGAATATGTGATGCCGATTCATTTTGCATAGGCTGCATGTTCATAAACCGTTTCAGATGAGCATATACTTGTTCTCGCTGATTCGAGAACCTTTCTTCTAGTAAAGAAAAGGCCAACTTATAATTTGAATCAACTATAGAGACTGACTGTATGATGCGGTATGCATCCCCTCTCAAGGCAGATTTTAAGTATTGCAATTTGACAGCATCTGTTAAATTTGGATTTTGATCCACACTAGCTTTAAATATATCTTTAAATGAAAGCCATTCATGTAAGTTTCCCGAAAATGTGGGTAACGTAATTTTAGGCAATTTAACATTATTTTCAGAGCTTATACTATTTATATTACACTTTTCAATTTTATCTGTCTTTGCGATTTTCTCTAATTTACGCTTAATTTCAAATTCTGTTTCTAAAAGTGTTTCATCAATCTCTTCTTTTTCTTTTGTGTATTCATCTATATTTTCTACATCAGCTAACTCAAACACTGCATTAAAAATATCATTTAACTCAACCTCTATAACTTTAAATTTACTTGATAACACTTCTAAGTCAGATTTTTGTACATCTGTTTCTGCTATTTTCTGTCTTAACTTTGTTAGTTGAGTTTTCAAAGTTCGCTTTTTGGCCAAATGCCCTTTCAGAGACATTTTAAATTAAGTATCGTCTTAATTACTAAACAAATAAATCTTTCTAATAAGGGTACTTACCCTTTGACTTCTATGAATCCTAATAAGGGTATATCCAAACACTCTATTCTTCAATAGGTAACACAAACACAAAGGAGTTTGCGTTTTCGATTTCACTCTATTCTTGCCAATTGCTGGCTGCGGCTTCTCGACGGACCATGTTAAATTAGTGTCCTAATAAACACTGTCTTCTTACTAAAAATTCCAACTAACACACATTTGCACTAATAAAACTGAATTTATTTACTAGCTAGCGGCCACACCACCGCTACTTACAAATTCCATTGTTCAACTGCTTTTTCTTTTTTACATATGTGGCGTAGCGCCACCTATAGTTCACAATTCGTAACAGAGGTCTCAGGGGGAAAATTGGTAGAAAGAAGCCAATCTTCTAGCTTGTAAAAAAAGAAAAAAAAAATTCTTGTCAACTCTTGAAATTATAGACAACAAAAATTCAACAGACAAATCCCACACTGTAACTGTGAGATGCTTTTCAAATCCAACCATAACGGAACTGTCTCTTCCAACTCCATAGTTGACCTACCATAGAACTTCAGTATTTTATTAGAATTCGAAGTATTCGATTCTACACACAGTTACATAAAGCACATATTGACTTCTCTTTGGTGCTGTTTTATAAATCGACATGCATTTTTGCTTACCCTTTTTTTCGTGTAGTGCAATTTGTATTCCACAGTATTACTATTTTACAAAGTATTGTAAATATCAATTTTAGAATATCGGGGAACATTATTTCATGTCCACACTTTCCTTCTTCGTTACAGAACCAAACTTTCCGCCGTTCTACTTTAGACAATTCATTGCGACGAGATTTTACAGTAATAAATCAAACAATCTCGTTCATTTCCTAGAGTTAACCTTTCTTTTTACCTTTTTAGTAACCATTTCTGATAGGTCACAGCCAACCTTAAAATTAAGTACAAAAATCGCTACAATGCTACCAAAAACCAAACTAGATAACGTGGTTCAGGAAAATCGTTTGGCACAAAAACGATATTCGACCTATTTTTTCTTTTTTAGCTGAATTAACTCTAAAAAAATGTTTTATTTCCAATATGTTAAATGAAATTTGCATTAATGCTTTCTTGGACAAAATTCCGACTGGTCTTAGAAAATTTTGTAAGCCACCTTACGAAATGCACGATACATTTAATCTACAGTTGGCATATTTTGAATGCTCCAGTTTTTAGAATTTTATAATTTTTAAAGAGGTTTAGTAGCTCTAACTGCGCAGAAGCCGACAAAATGAACCTTATTTTCAATTTTCTATAGTTTAAAAATGCATGTAGATATCTGTATATGTCTTTATACCGGAAGGTCAAAAAGTCCGTATAAACTTTAAAAATTTATAATAACCGGAAAAATAACCAAAATAAAAAACGGTCTACAAGGTTAGTATTGCTAGGGCATGGATTTTTTTTAAACAGAAAAACAGTAGCTCAAAACAGCCGACAGATGGTGCTGGTACTAACGACTTCGGTGGAAATATGCAAATGAGACTGTTATAAGAACTTGCACTCCTATAAATACACATTCAGTTCACCGCTGTAAACCATGTATGCGAACAAGGATGCTGAGTGCGAAGGATAAAGCTCTGTTGGTGAAGTTATTTTAGGTCAACCAGGAATCAGCCTTGCGTAAGTTCCGAATTCTGAAGGATGTCAGGAGTGGAAAAGGGCCTTTAACAGTGACAGTACTCGTAAAGCTTGTTCAGCGGTTGGAGAAAACTGGAACGTTGGAGGATCGTGTAAGAACCGAACGACCATGTTTGAATGAGGCACGTTCGCCGCGTGTTGCAGCCGAAATTGAAGCATTAGAAAAATCAGCTGCAAGAACGAGCAAGGTATGTGACGCTGCGAGACGGTTAGGCTTACCATCATCCTCGGTACTCAATATTCTTCATGCAATCCTTGACCTGTATCTATACAGACTGCAGTAGTGCCATCAACTTTTACCAGCGGATACCGTACAGAGGAAAGCATTTGCGAGGTGGGCTTTCTCCAAAATCGAACAGAATGCCACTTGGGTCATAAACATCTTGTAGACAGATTAAGCTCATTTTTCGCTTCATGGCGACGTTAATACCCATAACTGTCGCATTTGGGCGACGTCTAATACACGTGAATACACTCAGAAATCATTTCATTCCCCAAAAGTGACAGTGTGGTGTGGATTCATAGGTTCGTTCATCATAGGACCCTTCTTCTTTGAAACGGAATGCCCAGTAAATGGGTGGAAAACGGATACAGTGAATGCGCAGCGTTATTTAACACTTCTGCGCGATAATGTCATGCCAGCTTTGCTTGAAAGAGATGAGCTATCTACCGTCACGTTTATGCAAGATGAAGCAACTAGTCACACTGCTAATTCGGTCAAAGATTTCCCGATCCAGACATTCGGGTAGGACAAAATCATTAGCAGCCGTTTCAGGTTCCCATGGCCTCCTCGGTCTCCAGATTTGACCCTGGAAGACTTTTGGTTGTGGGAATACCTGAAATCTCGGGTGTATCGATCCAATCTCTCTGAACTGAAAGATGCGATCCACCGAGAGGTGTTTTGCATACAACCGGACCTGCTGCACTCTGTCGTTGTTGGTGACTCGCCTGCAGTGTGTTATCCCCTGTGGTGGTGGTCATGGGGAACACATACTGTTCTAATAAACGGTTTGGAGGTATTCTGTTTGTTATTTGCTCTGTTGTGTACATTTCTATTGGCTGAGTTTCCATGCACTCGATATTGCGTTTTAATTTTTTACGGCTATTATGTTTTCAAATTTATACGGTTTTTGAGGTATTATGTTTTCTTTTGTTATTTTTTTTTTTTTCTGCTAATCCGCCTTTTTGGCTTTTGAATTTTTTTTGTTTATAAAAAAATAAAATCGACTTCATAAACCAAATGTTTTAATTTTTATTTTTCAATTATTTTTCAGTTTTTATTCATCTTGTTTGTTAAAAATTTTAATAAACGCGAAATATTTCAATGCCAACCCGCTAATAAGCCACATGATTTCTGAATTTTTATTTTTCCATTTTTTATTCTCCTTTTGCTTTTTTCTCATTTTGAAATGATTTGAAAAATATTTAAATACACTCTGTGCCTCGCGATAATTTTTCTCTTTCTCTAATTCCACACACACACACACACACACACACACAACAAATAAAATATACACACTATATACTATATATACAACACACACACACATATAATATATATATATATATATATATATATATATATATATATGTGACACCCGCTTAAGAAATTTTCTCGGTTATAATGCTCTATTTCTGCAGTCTGCAACGAGATCGATTTGATTACAACAAAATACGTAGACAAAATATAAAAAGTACAGCTTTCTTCTGGTAGAACCATTCCTGGTCTTCGCATTATCTGTCCGAGGGACATTGTTCTGTATGAGGTTGATCACCAACCTCTTAGGCTCTGGATTAGGCGTCTCCTGATCCATCTTTGCTAAACTCATGAGTTACAGTGATCAGCGAAGAACCTCTAGTTATATGCGTAACTAGAACAACAATCTCTTTCACTTTAAGGAAGAAAGCCTACTTAGTCCGGCTGAAAGTGAGGTTTGAGTGTAATGTGAAGTAGAACATTTCTCTCTAACGTGGTCTGTTGGGATTGATGCGTCGTTTTGCGATCGGGTCTTCTTTAAGGATTATGGTCTTACACTAACAAATGCACGCAGTACCCGGATTATCTTAGACTGTTCACTTGTAAAAATATCTATAATATTCCCGGTGTTACGTTGGAGATTTACATTAATGGCATCAGAGGAGATGTCACAGGTAGCGATGTGGTCATCCAGCAGGGGAGAAGCATTAAATTAATATGAGAAATCATAACCTCTGCTTAGCTTTTTGGACGGAACTAACAGTTATTAAAGTGCTTTGAACTATTCTGTCAATGAGGATGTTGATACTAACATCTGGATTCTAAGCAAGAGCCGTAGTTCTATTCAGTACTTGGACGAATGGTGGCGACAAAACAACTGTTTAGCATGGGTTTTTGGTTTTGGTTTGGAGTGCTACGGTCTACTTTTTGCAACACGAGGGCTAATGAAACCGGGACCTACAGCTTAAAGCCGATTCCGAACGGCTACGAACATCCATGTCACTGTGGGATTCAAACCCACGAACTCCGGTACCGAAGGCCAGCATCCTAACCCATCGGCCATCGTTCGGCTGGTTCATAATTAGACGTGATGCACATATCTATCTTTTTTAGTATACATAAAACTATCTTTAGTGCATTTTTCCTAAATTAAAACTATATCTGTATATTACAATAGAAATTGTTTGGGCATATTCATTGCCTATATAATAATAATAATAAAAATAAAAAAATCTTTAGGTTTAAAATTATCTTTTCCAAAAAGCAGTATATAACGTTGTGCCTTAATTATACATAGTTTCTGACAAAGTCTCTTTATTCAAACTATAAAAACAAATTATTAATGAACAATTATATTGTATAAGTTGACGTAACTAATAAAGTAACTTAACGTTGACGTAACGTTACTAAAAGTTGACATTGTGTGCAGCATAGGAAATTTTATCTTTGTGTATCCCCGAAACGAAGTTTTCAGGTTTGGTAATTTATTCAGTTACTAAATAAAATTTCTCTTTTAAATTTTATCTATTTGAAAACTGTATTTTAAACATTTGACATATATTAATATAATATATTTCTGTTATGCAAAAATCCAATACTTCCCCAGTAATTTATACTATTTAAATTAAATGTAAAAACGCAAGACTAGATTAAGAAATTAATTTAAACTATTAATAATATTAATTATTAATAGTTATAATTAATTTATTAATCTAGTCTATATTAATATTATTTATATTAATTTATAATTAATTTAAACTATTTTTGGAAGATTTCATATCCCGAATGAGCGAATATTTAAAATATAATTCTTAGTATAAAATTCTTAGTATGTATAAATATAATTCTATTATTTTGTCTTAGTTAAACTTATAATAAATATTTTATTAACTGTTTCAACTCAAATTAAGACAGTTAACAACAGACCAGGCTATACGGCAGCAGTAACCGGATAACACTTGTTTAGAAATATATTTGTTACTTTTTAATTCTATGATATAACTAATTATCATTCGCTATAGATTAAAATATATTTTTTCCATTCTTAAAGGTGCATTTTGAAATTAGTATAAAAATTTATTTGTTTTTTAATATATTTTGTCATAAAGTAATTATTCTAATTTTACCTAATTACTTTACTCGTTGTATTAAGTCGAAATATTGGAAATCAAGGAATATATGAAAAGCTCAAATGCCAATTGTCTAACATTCGTATAAATAAATAAATGGCCACCTTAGATATTTATTTCATTTTTGAAAATTTTCATACCATATTCCCAAAAATCTTTGTAGTAAAGAAAATTTTCTTTCATATACACACAACAGAAAAAATTAATAAATAAAACGAGACGACTAGTTTAAAACAGAAACAGAACTGTAATCTATTTAGAAGGAAGTAATCTATCCATGTTCATAAAATAAGTTAAAGCTACTTTTGATATTTTAAAAATGTTTCTCATTAATATAAAATCATAATTGTACGCAGATATAATATAAAATGTTAGTCTAAAAAAGTAATGGTAAAAAAACCTGGAAGAAGATTTGATAATTCTGTTTGTTTGAAAATTATTTAGTCAGGAGAAATTCTAATTTTTAAAAGTTTAAATAATATTTATGATAAAAAAGCAGCTCTTAAAACGATAAATATTTTAATATGTTAACAACATATTATTTTTATAAACAAACATTTTTCTAAACATAATATTCTTAAGTATAAATCTGGACAGTTCTTTTACTATACAAAAAATGCGATCAGCACCGGACTTGGTACTTTGGAGTCCTTGACAAAAAAAAGTGGGATGCACTCTAGTCCAGAAATGCACCAGTTGCCTTCTCCTTTACAACCGCAGCACCTTCCCCGTGTCAATCAATTGCAAGGAAGGAAGAAAGAGAAAAAGCCGGCTCAGCAGGTTTAAGCACGGTTTCGGAGATAGGGAAAAAGCCGGCTCAGACGCTTATAGGGTTAACTCCGAACCCAGCTGCAATAAACACCGAAAAATTCAAACTTTTTTTTCTAACCATTAGAAAATTATTTTTTTTTCCAAAAATATACTTTGAAACAATGTTTAATCTTTTTAAAAAGCATTGTAACAAATGCATAAGAAAGCACAGATCTATAGCATTGTTGCAGATTGATACCGATAATAGCCGTTATAACCAGGTTTTTCGTCATATAAAGTGCCAATTGTAGCTAGTTCTTAAAATAATAAACACAAAATTTTACAGATTGCAATGAAAAAGGGAGATGCATGACTAGGGGATATAATAACCGTAAATACAAAATTTCTACATTTTAAGATTAATCATTTTTAAATTATTACCATAAATAAAAAAATTTTAATACAGCGTATGCAATTGCACATTATATTGAAATTAGTGTTAGATAGAGAATCTAAAAAAGAGAAAGACAGTAAAATGTTACAAAAATCTTAAATTCTAAATTTCAACATTTTATAACTTTTTGAGTTATGTCCCACATAGCATTAATATACGTTAAATTGAAATTTTTTGCTATAAAGCGTTCAAATTGCAATTCAAAGAGGAGAAAAACAACTAGATGCTCTTTTAGTCTTAAATACTCGATCTTCAAAGGCTAGAAGATTTTTAGTTATGTCCCGCAGCGTTAATACACATTATATTGAAATTTTTCGTTTTATAGCATTCAGCTTACAATCAAAAAGATATATGCACAAGTGGATGTTATAATTTTATCAAATACAAAATTCCAAATTTAAGGCTAATTGATTTTGAGTTATGCCCACAGATCGAATACTTTAAAAGAATAGATAATAATCGTAATCACATTAATAAGTTAAAGGAAATGTATAATATATTAAATTCAAACTACTCTTTTATACAAATTAGATTTTCAAATGAATGAAAATATTTAATAAAAATAGGGATAATAATGAAAAAAAGTTTTTAAATTTTAAGTCAACAATTCAGTGTATAATTTTAAAATGGATAATGTCGAAAGGTTTTCCACACCCACTTAGGCTTTCGCATCCATAAACCCTTGAGTTGGATGTAGGTGTGGGTCATCTAAGTTATTATTTATTTTAATATAACATATATTATTGCCAGTTATATTGAAAATCTTGTTATGTAAAGTTCAGATTGCAGTCACAAGATGGACACAGAGAGATGTTATAGTAGTCATTAATACATATTTTTATTTTTTTTATGGCTAACCGTTTTGGAGCTAAGTCTACACAAGGAAAATTTCAGTATAATGTATATCATTGCCCGTTATATTGAAATATTTTTATATAGAGTTCTGATTGCAATTAAAAGTGGAGAAGCACTGCAAGATGTTATAATAGTCCTAATTACTAAATTTCAACATTTTACGGCTAATCGTTTTAGAGTTACGTCCACACAGCATTAATATATATTATATTGAAATTGTTCACACTACAGCGTTCAAATTGTAATCAAATGAATAGGAATTCAACTAGACATTATCACAGAATTAAATACAAGATTTTGACATACTAAGGCAATTCATTTGTCAGTTAAGCTCCACAGTGTGAAATTTTTCATTATATATAGTTAGAAATGCACAAAAAAAAAAAACGAAAAAGAAAAAAAAAAAAAAACGAAATGCGAAACTAGACGAAAAAAAAAATGAGGCTTTTCTACAGGTAATTGTTTTTGAGTTATGCGAGATACATGTGTACTTAAGTAAGTACAGACGTCAAGAGAAAACTAGTAATGACTAGTTCAGGAATGGTCAAAATAGATACTTCAATTTTTGGAAATAAAGTGTCCTAGTACGTCCATACAGACGTAACACTTAAAATGTTCAAACTTCTGGTCAAAATAAATATTTTCGTTGAAATATGAGCTCTGAAATTTACTGTGATTACAATACTTACTTTTATTTTGTACAAGGAAGCAAAAAAAGGCAGGGGGAAACACTCATTCTCAGCTTTTTATGTGTAATGTAAATGTATAAAAAGGAAACCATAATGATAACTTTAAGCTTAATAAATTTGGGGAACATATATGTAACTTTTATGTATTGATTTGAAATTGTAAATGCACTGCCGACCGAAACTAATGCTTTTGAGAATTAATATGAATGTAGATTAGAAATTGATAATTTCTGTGTCACGTCATATGTAATAGACATTGTAAGAGGATCTATTCTTATAACAAACAGAAATTTAACAAGCATATTAAAATATCTTGATATCATACTCTCTCAACAAATATTAATATAGTATTCCATGGGTCTACGAATCCCATACATATAACCTCTTTATTTTGATTCAATAAATGTGTTTTGACCCGTGGGTTTCGCTAATAGAATATCTCCTTTCTATTAGAACTTTGGGTTGCTATAAACCCTTTTGGATTGGCAGCAGGTGCGAGTATTTTAAATTAATCTAACTGCACGAGAGAAATGTCCTTCTTTTTATAAAAACAAAAGAACCTCGAGGAGACAATCAAAATGATCATTCCTCCCTTTATTAAAACTAGAAATACGATAGAGCATAAAGATTTGAAGCCTATTAATGTTTAGCTTTCATTTTTCAAGGACACTTAAAAATAAAGTTTCTCGAATTTTTACGTTTTCTCCAAACGAGTTTTCTATTTCAGTGAATATAAATTGCAATAATATAAACAAAGTTTCAAAAATTCTTTGTGCAGGAATTTTAAGAAAATTTTCCTTTTTCAAAATGCAAATGACCGAACAAAACATTCATGTTCGTAAAATAACCTAATTGCTAGGCATTTTACAGTTCAATAAATATAGTGGTACAGTTGGAAAAACTACAAAAACATCCCGAAGGGTGTTAAAAAAATCAATTTAAAGAAATTTTTAAATAGAGATAAGTTTTGAGGATTTGAGTCTTCGTTATATAGACATTTGACGTGTGTGTATTTTATATATGTAAGTATATATATATATATATATATATGTATATATGTGTATATATATATATATATATATATATATATATATATATATATGTATATATGTATATATGTATATATATATGTATATATATGTACGTATGTATATATGTATATATATATGTATATATGTATATGTGTATGTATGTAAATATATATGTATATATATATATATATATGTGTGTGTATATGTATACACACACACACATATATATATATATATATATATATATATACACACACACACATACACTATATTGCGAATGATGACCGGTTACTTGCTTATAAACAGGATGGTGAATATATTTCAGCATAGAATTTTTCCCGAAACACCATAGGGGATCGTCAACACATTGAAGAAAAACGAATATGTTTTGGATAACCCTGTAAAAAGTAATGTATAAAAAGCGTTGAAACTTAAGCACATAATTAGGATGCTTCTTGTAATAATTTGTGTTCATTGTAATGATGATAGCACGAATACTCGCGGAAAAATTAAGGTTTTTATAAAAACAATCCCAAATTTCTCCAAGTTTTTTGCTTATAATTTGCAGAGTTTTCAATATCAAATAATATTATTTTCATGACGCATGATAAACAATATTGTACACAACACCCTACAATCAGAATTAAAAAATAATAAATATTGGAGGAAATATGAGCATGGGTACAATGTCGTTTGACATGTGTCCTGAAAATAGAAATATTTGATGTTGAGAACCCTGCAAATTATAAGCAAAACACTTGGAGAAATTGTGAGATTGTATTTAAAAAATCCTTAATTTCTACACGAGTATTCGTGATATCCTCATTACAAGGAACACAGATTATGACAAGAAGCATCCTAAACATGTACTAAAGTTTCAATCTTTTTCATACATTACTTTTTACAGGGTTATCCAAAACATATTCGTTTATCTTCAATTTGTTGACGGTATCCTATGGGGTTTCGGGAAAAATTCATTGCTCAGATATATGAAGTCTACCATCCTGTTTACACACATGAGGTTTCAGGACAATTCCTCGTGATTTTTTCTAGATATTCAACAAAATGTATAAAATAGCAAGTGACAGGTCATCATTGGAAATATAGTGTGTGTGTGTGTATATATATATATATATATATATATATATATATATATATATATATATATATATATATATATCTCAAAAATTATCTCTATTTAAAAATTTTTTAAACTGATATTTTTTAAAACACTTCGGGATGTTTTTGTAGTTTTTCCAACTATACCATTATACTCGTAAACAGTAAAATGCGTAGCAATTAGGTTATTTTAAGGCATGAATGTTTTTTTCAGTCATTTGCATTTTGAAAAAGGAAAATTTTCGTAGAATTCCTGCACAAAGAAATTTTGATAGCGATACTTGACAGAAAATAGTTTAAGTTCTATTACGGAATTTAAGTTCGTTAAATGGAAATTCATTTCAGTGTTGAAAGCCCCGTAAAAATATTCATGATTTCGAAAATTTCAGAGAGTCAACTGTGCATGTATATTAAGACTATTAAGACTTATTTATCTCCAGAATATAAATACTGCATTTGGAAGTCATTAACGAGAGCAGATTATTTTTTAAATATCAATCAAACGAAAGATTTAAATAAAATCCAGTTGGGTTTTATTTAGTAGTTCGAAATCTTTTTCCTGATAGACATTTTAGAAGAAACTAATCTTAAAATCAATAATTGATGTAAGACTATACTCATTTTAGTAGAGTCCCTATTAGACAAAGAGGTTGGTATAATAACTCCACAACGAATACTAGAATCTAACTTTATGAACTTAGGCTTGGAATTAAAAATAAATCTGTGGCCTAACGACTCCAGAATTTTGAAGTGAAAACTGTACAGAGGGTTCAAAATACTGACCTAGGTTGGAAAGATAGTGACTAACTTTAGTAAATTTAAATTAATCAACAAAGTTAAGCTTCAACGTTTTAGTTGAAAGAAAGAAAAAACTAATAAAATATGAGAAAGCACCTGGAAAATTATAACAATAAATAAACTCTTCTACTTGAAAGTTTGATGAGAATACAAAATAAGAAAATTTCAAGCAGTTTTTAATTTGATGCCATATACAGACTTAGTTCCAAGCTTGAAAAATTCTAAGGAATAGTAAAATCTTCCACTCAACATTTGTATATAAATAATGTTGGATTCATTTTTACATAGTATTTTAAAATCAAAACCATTGTACCATAGCAAAGTCTCATAAAAGTGTTTGTCTACATTTCATAAATTTTAAGCCCTATACTTAAGACTGCTTTATGTAGGACGTGAAAGGAATTTTTTTTAAGCTACCGCACATAACTGTTTACCAAATTTTTAATTAAATAATACGAGTAAATTTCTGTTTTATGTAAAATAATAACAATAAGAGTATAAATAAATCTATAAAATATGCTTCCTTAAAAGTATTTAAATGAGAATTCACGCATTTTTATTCTTTTCTTCCAATTTAAACAGCTATAATAAATTTAAATCTTAATTTTTAGTTATAAAAAAGAGAACTATAATTGTGTGTATTTAAATAATCTAAATATTTTAAAAATTTAACAATTTTCCAATTGAATCTTTCGTTTTCTTATTGAAAAATATTAATTTTTCTCTTTTCATTGAAAAACATAAAAAAAAAATCAGATTCAACCTTTGATTAAACTAAAAAAAAGATAAATCGCAATTTTGCTTCTACATTATGTTACTGACTGTTACTGATCAGCTTTCATCTTCTGTGTATAAAATGAAAAACAAGACGAAAACTTACAGATGAAAAATAAATATTTAGTTTTCCAAATACATGAAAGCGACTCTAAAATAAATAACTGACACAAAAAGACAACCCGGGAAGGAAGCAACATTGCATCAAAATAAACAGATCGTCAAAGCACGTGTCTCAAAAAAGCAGCTTTTTTTTCTGTAAAAAAAGGGGGTCCACAATACTCCTCCCCACCAAATTAAAAAAATAGAGAGACTTACCTTTTGATTATCCTTGGAATGAAAGAGAAAGACAAAACAAATTAATACAAACACAAAATGAGAAACTTTTTTACTTTCAAGCACACTGATGGCTAGAAAAGAGCATTTAAAGCGATAAGATATGAGCGCATTTCTCCGAACGCAAACATTTGGGAGACTAATCAATAGATATGTTATCGCTCCAAACAAAAAATGATAAATTAGCAATGTATTAATGGAAGCAGTCACAATTAAGTTTGTTGCGAAAGACATTTGCGAAGTTTTTCATTCTCCCTCCAAAGGATATCGTTCTCCTGGGACAATTTTTCGATTTCCGCCCGAAACACGCGAATTTTTTCCAATTCAGCCTCAGCGTTAAATTGACTACAGTCAACTTTTTTTTGTTTCACATGGTTCTGAATACGCGCATCCTCTAGAGTTTTTTCTAACAACTCCACTTTGTCCTCAAGATTGACAAGCTCTTGCACAAGTTCGGATTTGGTCATGCTATTGAGATGCTCAACGTGAATACTTTCGTAAGTCTCGACAAACTGCTGGTGTAAAAACTCTTCTTCATCCTCAGGCGAACTGTAAAACTCGTCCGAAGAGTCAAAACTGTTGCTGTTGTCTTTATGTCTGTGTCCATTTGGAATGTGTTCGTAATCTGGCTCAACCAAATTATGGTCCTCCATCAAAAACTGTGTCGTATTATATGGGGCCAGGGGAAGTCCATTTGTCATCATTTCCTCGCGAATTCTGTACGCTCTCCGAGAATCTCTTTCCTCTAGTTCTTGCCTTTCTCTCCAGTTAAGCTTACAGTAAGGCCTCCACTTGCGCTTTTTCCGATTTTTACTCCGTTTTTTGTGGGCAATGGCATGAGTTTCAGAACTCTCACACCGATTACCTGAGTCCACTTTCAAATTAAAATCAACTTTCTTTTTATCCATCACGTAACTACTCAAAGCATCTTCGTCCTCACTGACGATATCCGCGTTCGTCGTCTGTGCAAGCTTCAGTTTCTCCTGGGGTATCATTACTTTTGCAGCACTCATTTCCAAAACCCGAAAAGCACGACAAACCCAATACTAGTGAGAGAATAATTTTTCACGTCTCTACCTAGTGACATCCCATTTGTCTACTGCTCGACGATCTCAACTGTTTACCTCGAGAATCGGGAATATTGACTCATATCACTCCGCTATATAACATAGTTCGCAAAAGTTATTCATTTATTATCCCTTAATGGAAAGAAAAACTTGAGGTATTGCACCTTCTTAATAAACACTAGATTTTAGAAGTTATTTTTGTACAATTTTTTTAAAAATTCGTATTAGTTTGAAATTAAATATAAGAATACAAATGCAGTATTGAGATCTTTCCGCTAGCAACCCACCTAAAAAGGGAATCAACTTGTGGCGCCATCTTTAGACCGCGGAATTACAGAAAACAAACAGCAGCACCTTTCGAATTTGAAATAGAGATAGCTACTTCGATGAAATTTCACTAACGAACATGGACTGCTTTGGTTAAAAATAGAAGTTTTAAGTTATGCGCCCATTTCATCTTTTTTTTATCATATGGGATATATGAAATCTCTTAATTTTTATGTTCATTGCCTGAGGAAAAAATATCAATTTTAATACAGTTGTAACATTATGCGAATTATGTCCCTCTTTAATCTTCTTGGTCTAGGTCTTCTATATTTTGAGTAGTCATTTTAACATAAAATTTCAGCTTGGATTTTGAATAATTCATTTAAATGTTGAATTAAAATCTAAAGAATATTATTCTGCCACTCTTTTATTTATTAAAGCTATATTAAGCAAACACACACACACACACACACTATATATATATATATATATATATATATATATATATATATATATGTGTGTGTGTGTGTGTGTGTGTGTGTGTGTGTGTGTGTGTGTGTGTGTGTGTGTATATTGAGAACATAAATAGTAAATGCAAATAGTATATTTATTTAATTTGCACTCTTTAAATAATTAATAAGGTCGTTTTTACATATTTTAACGAACATTCCAAAGCAAATCTAAAATACTTCTAATAACATTTGACTCGATTTTCAAAAGTATCATTCAGAGGATATTGTTAGAATTCTCGAATTGAGAAACATCTAAATTGTTCCAGTTTCCTTGTTTGAGATGCAAATAGTTAGGGATTATTTGGGGATGGGGAACACACTTACTGGGAAGGTGAGTAAAAGCAGTTGAAAGCGATTTTTTGTTTAGGCATTTTTACAGTGTGTCGGACCTGTGATCGCCCTTCTCTTTATAATACGGGAAATTACAGAATCTGTGAAAAGGTTTGGAGCGATACGGTCTACTATTTTGCTACACGAGGGCTGGTGAGACTAGGGGCTACTGCTTAAAGCCAAATGCGAATATCCATGCCACAGAGAGATTCGAACTCACGAACTCCGCTATTGAAGATCAGCGCTCTGACCATTCGGTCATCGTTCGGCCATAGTTACAGTTTACATTTCCCTAAATATCCCAATTTTATTTTTTCTAGACCTATCAAGACTTTACATAACAGTGGAATGCAGAATGCGACTTCATTGTTTAAAGTAAAACATGTATTACAGTCATATTTCAATGAAATGAAAAAAAGAAAAGTTAGGTGTTTGCCAGGCCAAGGGGTCACACTGGGTATACAACAGCTAATGATTACTGTTCGTGTATATTGAATAGGCGGTTAACCCCTTCCCGTACGATTTAATAATGAAAGACAGTGCATGAAATAATCATTTAATTTTTATTAAAAAAACTTTTTTTGTTTTATGATTCTTAATCTGATTTTTTTATTTGCGACATAATTATGCATAACGCGAAATATGCTTTCATTTCGTCAACAGTTACAGGAAACCATTCTGCATCTATTTTCTTGCTTGGACAGTGTTCTTTCTTTATTTCTTGTTCTGCATACCTATTAGTTTCTCTTGGTAATATTTCCCGAAAGTTCATATTCAACACTTCTTCAAAATCTTCTAATGACTTCGGATTAGCACCTAGTTTTTGCATAATCAGAGGATTTAAACATAACTTTACTTTAATTTTTTTTTATTTCAGGCACATTATCTATTTCCTTCCAAATCCATTGTTCCGATGATGTGTCTGCGATTCCAGAAGGTTCACTATCATCACTTATTAGTGAAATAGCACGCTTTTGCTTTCTTGGTAATATTTCACTATTCGAACTTTCACTGTCAGTATCAGGTAAATGTGTACTTATTTTTTATGATTCTTCATAATGGATCCCATCACCTTCACCTTCATAGTCTGCACTACCCTTATGCATTATGGTATTTATTATACAACACGTTTTTCCTTTAGCAAAACATTTTTTAAATCTTACGGATCGAGATATAACATATAATTGTAAATTCTTATGTAATTTTATAATTTTATTAAAATGAAGTAATTTTGGATGTTATAAAAGTTAAACAGATCTGAAATAACTCAAAAATTTCTGTATAATTTTATTAAGTATTCAAACATGAGTCTAAACACAACAGACACTTTCCTCATACACTGAAATGTATGAGAGCCCTTAGCCAACACCTCCTAAAGGAGCAAACCGTAGTACGGGTTACCCATATGATGTACGACGTAGGTTACGTAGGCCCAAGAGGGGCTATGTAAGTCTTCCACATTTTAACATTTATCATGTGGTGCGAATTGACGTGAGTTTGGCTTCTTTGTAGCTATATTGTTTACTGCGGCAGACGATTATATTTGGCGATAAACATGCGAAAATTTCTGTTTTAAGCATTCTACGAATACGAGTTTGATGAAGTATTTTTCAACGGTATCTGCTTGAATCTTCAATAAAAGGGTATAAAAATGCATTGTACATAAATTCAGAGGTAATTCTCACAAAGATGGACAGAAAGTGTCAACTTTCGGTTTTCCAAAGAATGAAGAATTAAGAAAAAAGTGGATATCGGCGATTCCACGGGATTGGAATATTACAAAGAATTCCAAAGTATTTCTTAAATATTTCCTTTGCTTAATAACAAAATTAATTCAAAACATTATTCAATTTCTTGAGTTTTACTAACATAGCTTTGTTTAATTTTTTTTAATAATTTGAAAATATACGAATATTTCTATTTCCCTGATACATTGTTGCTTCATATTAATTTTTCTTTATTCGTAAAACGTTATTTCTATCAATGATTTCTCCCTATGAAACAATTATCATATATAATACCACTGTTTCAAAAAGAAAAAAAATCTAATATTTTTCTTATTCTGCTACAAAATATTAAGAACAATTTTATATCTTACTTATATGATCAATTTTATTTATTTTTTTTTTTTTTTAGTATTCTGAATTGCTTGTCGGGAATGGTGGAGTACGATAAAACAAAATTTACTAAATTTTTTCCCATCCACAATTATGTATGCACAAAAATGTAACTAAAATATGCATTTAATTTTGCATTTACCTCATCTAAATAAAATTTTATTAAGCTCAAACAACACCTTTATGCTTAAAAAAACCTGTATATACTTACTGTATAAAGAAATATATACAAACGTTCACAATTTAAAAATTTTCATTTTGGAAGTATGGAAACAGCAATACAAAGATAAAACTTTGTAGAAAAATAATTCTTTTATAATCGCAACAACAAAAAAAAGTAAACAAAATTACTTTTAGGAATGAAATCTTACTTTCAATATCTTAAAACCAATAATTTTCCATTGCTAACGTTGTAAAAGTGTGAATGCTCCAAATCACATCTCACTAGAACTAGTTTTATAACATATATGTAAATTGTAACTTTTTGTAAGAAATTTATTGATCTTAGAAGTACTGTTTTATTGTAACCAGTCTCCCCTGTGTATTATATAGTATAGTATTATTATATTTTGATAAATTTAATAATTAGCAGTAATTTTTTTAATTTTTGGTATGTGAACTTCATTTTGCTAAACATGATATTAGACTTTCAACAGAATTTTTTTGCGAAAAAGTGAGAATAGAACGATAATACAGATGGAGCTATTCTTCCGAAGTGTTATTAAAATTGTAAAAAAAGCCACTAACATATTGCTAAATAATTATTGCAAATTAAATAATGACAATTTCTCATGTATCACATTCAAAAACAAAAGTAAGGAAACTTAAAACTTTGAGTCAAGAGATCCTAAAGGTTAATGTTCATTAAATAATTGTGATTTTTGTGTCATTTAACAAAGAATGAGAAAGTATTTTTGCATTAAATTTGGATTTTAATTCATCATAATAATTGACCTGTTTTTAAAGTACCCTTCTAATAATGTAATAACTGTTATTTATTATAATTACTTAGTTATAAGTTAACAAAATATGAATAAGAATTTTTAAAATTTCAAAGTCAACGAAAAATTGCAATGAGTGTTGTTTGTTATATTTTATCAAAAGAAGAAAGTATTTAATTTTTAAAATTTGTAAGAATGTCCATTCTTCCGGTGTGTTATTAAAATTGTAACAAAAGCCCCTAACATATTGCTAAATAATTATTGCAAATTAAATAATAAAATTTTTCAAGCACCACATTCAAAAGCAAAGGAAAGGAAACTTTGATTAACTTGAAAGTTTTTGAAGGTTAATGTTATTTAATACCAAGTCACGATTGTAATATATTTATAATGCAACTGTTTTTTGTAGTGTTTCAATTTAATGTAAAATTCTCTGTCTGCAATTTAATGTTATGAATAAATAAATGAATTAGAAACTTTTGTTTTGCTTTTCCCTTGAAATAATAATACAATTCTTTAAATGCTATTGTATTATTTAATACATAATAATACATAGACTAAAAAGCAGTGTGAAGAGTAACAGTGTCTAAATCATAAAATTTACAGAATTTTTTATTATATAAGTGTAGACTTTTGCTGCAAGTCATATATATATATATATATATATATATATATATATATATATATATATATATATATATATATATATATATATATATATATATATTTAAATTCTTTTATTGTTTGGAAAGTTTCCATAGCATCAATGATAGTTTTAAAAATCAAAGGAGGAAAAGTAATTTATTTCATGTAGATTCCCTTTCTAGTAATGAGAAATCTATTAAAATAAATTATTTTATCAACATTCTCATTTTAATATGAGTAAATGTGTTTAATAATTTCCAAAATTATGGAATTTTTCAATTGAAAATTCTGTAAAAAAATGTACATTGATTGTCTTCATAGTTTTATGCACTATTATGATACTTAAAAAATGCTTTGGTATACAGAAACAGCAGAAAGAATAATTCATGGAAAAATCAGGATTGAAGACGAAGGCCTATCTATGTGACTTCACATTTCTCGTACTACGGCTTGATCATTTAGGAGGTGTTGCCTTAGCAGAGTGCGGGAAAAAAAGTCACTCACTGTCTCAACCGTCGCTACCACAGCTACATCGGTGACCTTGAACTGCCTATTTAACACTAGAACTGCGGGAGGAGTCATTTTGACCCAAAAACTATTTTGTGTTCAATTTTACCAAAAGGTTACTAACGAAATTGAAATAAATTTCTGGACTTTTCCTAACTTTATATATAAGAAAATCTATGAAAATATAATATTGAAGAATCTGTACTGATGCGAAAAATGGTTCACTACTAAATTTCCAAGGGTGGAAACAAAACTGTAGATATTTGTTTTAACTGTAAAATGCCGATATGTAGAAAACGTACAATACAAGTTGCCCAAACTACGCCTGAACAATGTAACAAATTTTGACTGGTAAGAAACTAAATAATTCCATAATAGTTGTCTATATATTTTCTAACTTTATACACTTTTCGATTTTTAATATCTTTTATTTTTTTATCAGTTATTATAATAATTTAATGTTTAAAAATAAATGTCATTGCGTATAAATACAGTGTACTTTTTAATAACAACACGTATTCGTATTAATCAGAGTAAGATTGACTCAGCCGCAGTTTTAACTATACTTAAACTCCCGCGGTTCTAGTGTTAAAATATGCTGACTATAATAGGCTCGTTACATGGCATAACACTGTTTCTAAGATCAAGTCAGTTTTAAGTTATTGATTTTGTATTCGATTGCATTTAGGGAAAAGGGGGGGGGGTATAGTCCACAATTTTCTACATCGAGAACTGATTTTAGATTTATAAATCGTTATTAGGTTTTTAACTTTATTTTATAACAAGAAAGAAAAGTTACTATTACATTAAAATGTTTGAACTTTAACAATTTACTTTGAAAAGGAATTTCAACTCCAAGAGCAATAACTTATTCAATTTTGGGATTCTGAATGTGACGCCTACGCTTCCCAGGGGGCAATTTGATTTTAAAAGGGCAGTTCAAAGGAGTTTAAAAGCAACAGCCTATTGCAATTTAACTATACTAAATAATACTAACTAAATATAAATCACTTTTGCAGCAAGTTTCATATGCGCAAAGATCTCATTAAATGTAAATAACTCCTAATAATTAAAACAATATATACAAATGTTTCATTGCATGATTTTAGGATTTACTTACTTTGTTTCCTTAACAGCTTTCTTCCTAATTTCCCTCTCTTCATTATTTCCTAAAGCCTATTATGCAAACGATTCAGTTTCTGAATATTTAAAATTATGGACATAATATATTCCCCCAAACACATAACGTATTGATTGCGATTTAGCAGCAAGAAATGCGAAATTTAATTGAGGTGGAATATTTCTCTATTATATTTGTCTGCACGACCAACACCTCCTAAAGAGAGAAGGCCTGAGCACAGTTTACCAGAAAATGTGATGACGTAGTGACATTAGGCTGACAACATTCTGTTACTCTGACCAGAAACTTCCAAGTTATCACTTTTCCAATTATTTCCGCCGCCAAATGCAAAATCAACATATATATGTAAGGAATGTGCGTATTGGCAATGTTGGCGGAATTCGTTTCCTGAGAGGGGGATATGAGAGTTCCTTTGTGCTTGCTCTGAGTATGCGAATTCAATTCCTGTATATTTCGGTTAATTTTTTTGTAATAATGCCGTTTAAATGTATTGTTCCTATTTGTAAAAGTAATTATGACTCCGAAGGTAGCAAAAAATCAGTTTTCTCGTTTCCAAGAAAAGAAATTTTGTGACAAAAGTGGATTAATTCGATTCCTAGAAAAGCCTGACTGTGAACAAGAATTGTCATGTAACTAAACTCTATTGTTATTTACAATTTTTAAGCATAAGATATAAGATTAAACCCCTACTTAAAAAGTAGTTTTACAGTAGTTAAAGTTTTTTTACAGTTACTCTTGATTATAGACAGTACTTTTGTTTTGACTAACATATATGAAGAAATTTGACGAATAAATAAGAATATTCTTTGTTTTTTCACATATATATTAAAAATTATTCAATTATTAAAAATGTAGTTTGTCATAAATAAATAATACTAGCAAATTTTACAATGCAATATTACAATTTTTTTTAGAATTAACTACTTAATTAAAATTATGCTAAAAAACATGTTAAATATCGTATTTTTTTCTAAATTGAGTAAAAAGAAACAGTTCAAAATATAATGTGGTATAAACTTTTATATCATTAAAAAGTCATTTAGAATTAAATATTTTGATAATAAATTGATTAATGTTAGATATTTGAAAAATATTCCTATCTGTATAGACGGTTGAAATTTTTGTATTTTCATTTGTAAAGCAACTAAAAGAATATAGTAATTATATATTATATATCATTGAAGTTGACATTTGCATATAACCCTTTTAATACTTTAAAAAGTATAGTGAATTTCTGTTTAGATAATTATTTTATAACATATTACAAAAACTGTTTTATTTGTAACATACTAAAGTACTGTACGTCTCTTGTTAGGAAAGAGGAAAAAGTATTTGTAAACTCGCCGAGCGGTCTGCGAACGTTCTATTTCCAATTGTAAGTTATTTGGGTATGACTTCGCATGGGTCTCGTATAGGGAGCAGGTATGGAGACGAAATAATCAGCCGTAGATGATTTCAAACTTAACAACGTTGATTTATTGCAACAAAAAAAAATATATTTAAAGAAAAATATATGTAAAGTCGTCCACAGAGGAGATCACTCTAGGCAACCTACTCATCTGAAAGTTCCGCCGGGACTCCCCTCCCGTTTTTCCGTTTTCAAACAGGAAACCTCGGTTTTAGGGGAGATCGACACCCCCCAGTTGACCTTCGTCCTTGAAGTAGCCAATGCGGTCAAAGAACAATTTCTTCTTTCTGTCGGTGCGTTGACAAAACGGCAGATTTGACACTTCTAATCGTCCGTGCGTCAAAAGAACCATTATTGCCATTTTCCAATTGTTCGGCGTTTTGAAATGTTCGGCGCCTTACAATGAACTAAAAGAATAAAAGTTCGTCCGACCACCGACAGAGACGGACGCGACTATTACAAGCCCCACCTAAGTTTGAAATTTGCTTCCAAAGAGCTAATTTCAAACCCTTTGAGCTTCCGGCTCAGTGATGTACTGCAGCCTGTTCCCCTCACCCATTGTTTCCATGGTTTGGGTGCAAATGCCTTGAGACTTAAAAGTTATTCATCTTTGCTATGCTTAACACAGCACTTAGTTAAAAAAATAACCTCTTTACACACAGAATGAGCTTAACCCCATTTTAACCTAGGTCCTTGCATGTAACTATTATACATTAAAAAAAAAAATTACGGAGCTGGGAGATAAATTACAAGCATGCAAACAATTCTTCAGCAATAATAAAAAAATGCTATATGTAACAAAAAAATTAACCCCTAAGTACTGGGCGACTAAACTCAGATTTAAACTTAAATCTGACTACATAAATGTGATGCATAAAAAATACACATAAAAAATTACCTTAATTATATACACAAGACATTAATCAGATCTTAAACAAAGAAATTAAACCACATTTCTGCGTCGTAGATTGGATGTGTTGCCCTGGCTTGTGAAATATTGCACCATCCTTATTTCTTAAACCCATTATCTTAATTCGTCCTGAATTAGCTTTTACTTTCTTTCGCCCACCCCGTTTGCATTTCCTGTTAATGGGATCCTTGAATTTTCCCAAATTCTCATTCCCTCTCCTCATTTGGTTCCCCGATTGTTCTGGAAAATCAAATGCTTTAATTCCTTTCCAACTCGATTTTTTCTTAGCTTTTGCTGTGTGCCTACATCTTATCCGTAAAACACCTCTTCCTCCTTCTCCTTTAGAAGAAATATTCATCTCACTAGACCTAGACAAAAATTCTTTTATCTTATTTTTGTGGATGTGTCCATTCAACTCATTCCTCAGATCTACTATAATAGACTACGACTTAAAGTCCCTTCGAATGCGTTCAAAAATGTTTGGCGGACTCCCGATTTAACACCATCGTTTTTTCCTTTTCATTTACCTTTTCTCTTAATCCTAACTCGTTAGAGTAAGCCTTACGTACACTTTGTAAGCGAGCTTTTATTTCCCCTTGCACCATCTCTTTTGTTACCCTACCCGAGAATCAGATATCTTCATTTTCCCCCTTTCCTCTCTTCGGGGATAAAAGGAACCCTCTGAAAACCGCAAAGCTTAATCCGAGCTCCCTCCGGCGTTTTACGCTTCCCTCTTGGCCACTGTCACTGGCTCCTTTGTTCTGATCGTGCGAAAGAAATTGATCTTCGCGGGTTTTCTCTCTGTCTTAGCTACCGTTGACTGATTCGCTACATTGAGCGCGTGCTTTATCCCTGATCCATCCATCAAACCTTGACACCTTTTTACTTACCGGGACAGCGTGATTACATTTAAAAACAATAGACGTCCATAATATCACATTTTTGCATCGTAACGGACTCCCCTTACCTACCACGATCATTTTAACTTTTGTCCTCGAATTTATCATAAAATCAGGTGTTCCTTTTAACGGCATTAGGTTTTTAGTAACGGGTTGAGTATAAAGCTGCACCCCCGCCTTCTCTTCCGTCCCGGTTATTTTTGGATACGTACATGGGTCTTTCTGGTGGCCTCCCATTTACTGATTGTATACACAATATACCCGTCGTAGCCTCCATTAATTTCCTACAAACTCCCGCTACGTACGGTAACTTCCTGAACCACCTTCTCTCACTTCCCCCATCAATGTGGTGAATAATTTCTCCATGAGATCGCTCAAATCGTCTAACGATTGAGTCCCATTTCGTATGCATTAGAGAGTAAAATTCTGGATTTTCTCCCAAATTTTCTTTAAACCCGTTCAAAGAACGTAAGATAAAATCCAATCCGTCATCAGTTGTGACGACCCCCGGAATTCTTCTAGAGAACCCACTTAGGTCCACTTCGGTCAAGCTATTAGAATTTGAATTTCCATCAAAAAAGAATTCCGCCCATCTTGTGTGTTTCTCCACTAACCGCAAGACATCTTTGTGACCCTTCGAACTATGTGCGTTCTCCGGTCCCAACACTCCATTCATACACTGATATGAAAATGTTGACCTATCTATCTCGAATATTGGTATCCTAACTTTTATTTCAGCGAGCGTATATTGTGCCTTAGGTGCACAATATTTCACCCCTCCTTAACTTTGGTTTCCCCGAAACCCAAGTCCCTTTGGTCTTCCGGATTTTTTCGGTCCTGACCACTACTCGGTATAAGACGGCCTAACTCAGAAATCTGCGCCAAATCTGGGCATTCTTTCTGTTCCGACTTCGGTAGTACCGATTTCGCAATTTCATCTCCTAGCACCTTATCTGAGTAGAATAGAAATCTTATGCTAGAAACAAAATTTTCCTCATCAGTCTCTGCGATCCTCGAACTTTTAATTCGCCTATTATTCTTCCGTCCTCTCACCCCGGCCGAAATACTAACTTCTTTTGTTAACGTTTCTCCCTTTGGGAAACATAACCCTCTCGACGCGGAAAATTCCGTTCCGAGTTCAATCCGAGAACTCCCGTTTTCCGCTTCGCTCCCGAGGCGTTTGCTATTTTCCTTCCCCCCGCTGGTCGAGAACTGATCCACTCTGGACTGTTCGCAGCATTTTTCCCTATTGTGAGAAAAATTAATGAGTTCTCTTTTCTCGCGCGCGCTACCTCCGTCTAAATTCCTGCCTTGTCTGTTCTTTCCCGTCATTACCCGACGACTTCCTTTGTTGTCTTCTTTCAACACATCCCCAACCTCCGGCAATTGATCCTTTATTGATTTATCCTGATCAATCTCACTTCCCTCGAAAAAAAGACTTTTGCTCGAATATATTCTATTACTTTTCTGAAGCCATCTAAATTCTGCCTGCAATAGCTCTAACTCATGTGCCATTTTCTTTTCTCTTTCCTCCCATGCTTTTTCTATCTCTTCTTCTTTTTCTTTCTCTAACCGTTCCTCAATAATTGCCTCGAGAAACCCTCTCACCATATCCTCGGCATAATTTTCCCCATCCACGATAAGCTTTATTAGTTGTGTGGTGTTCTTTTCAAGAGAAACTTCCATTCCAAAATCACAAGCCAGCTGCACCAAATCCACCTTCCTCACATTATTTAAAAATGACATTTGGACCCTCAAAATATCAACTAAACAAGCACCCGAGGATAAAAATTCCCTAGAAATAGCTCCCAGCTTATTCCTAGCCTAGCAGCTACACACTAATATCTTTAGATTAAAGTGAATAAAATATATTTTATGTTAACATGCAGATTACTAGCACTTAAACTTTATAGGAAAAACGAAATAACATAAAAAAAATATAGCACATTATATCATAGAGCATCGATACGATTTAGACAAAACCTAAATAAACCTGACTCCCTCGCGCAGCTTTGCACCCAAATCAGCATTTACATGAAAACAGGTAAGGAAAACAAGTGCCAAAATATCACACCCTACTTTGCCGGACGACATCAGTATCAATGGGCCTTCCGAATTCGCTCTTGTCTTGTCAAAACTTGCTTCCAATACGAACACTTTTAGACATCCCTCTAATTCGGATCAGCGTTCGGGTTCACTGGAACTGCTGCCTTGTAGACTCCACTGTACTCAGCATCGCCGTCCTCTCTTGGGTTCTCGCTGATTCGGACTTGCTTCCGTCTCCTACTTCGGTGTTGCCTCCACTTGCATCTAGTTGCTGCTCCGCACCTTAATTCTTGACTCCAGATGTAAACTCGCCGAGCGGTTTGCGAACGTTCTATTTCCGATTGTAAGTCATTTGGGTATGACTTCGCATGGGTCTCGTATAGGGAGCAGGTATGGAGACGAAATAATCAGCCGTAGATGATTTCAAACTTAACAACGTTGATTTATTGCAACAAAAAAAATATTTAAAGAAAAATATATGTAAAGTCGTCCACAGAGGAGATCACTCTAGGCAACCTACTCATCTGAAAGGACTCCCCTCCCGTTTTTCCTTTTTCAAACAGGAAACCTCGGTTTTAGGGGAGATCGACACCACCCCCCAGTTGACCTTCGTCCTTGGAGTAGCCGACGCGGCCACACAAAGAACAATTTCTTCTTTCTGTCGGTGCGTTGACAAAACGGCACATTTGACACTTCTAATCGTCCGTGCGTCAAAAGGACCATTATTGCCATTTTCCAATTGTTCGGCGTATTGAAATGTTCGGCGCCTTACAATAAACCAAAAGAATAAAAGTTCGTCCGACCACCGACAGAGACGGACGCGACTATTACAGTTGAAGCACACTATTTCAATCGTGCATCAAAATTTAGAGAAAATAAAAAGGTAAAATTAAAGATACAAGTGCCAGTCGTAAAATAAACTTAACAATTTAATAAGGATAATAGTTAGCTTTTACACACATTGCTGCAAGGAGAAGGAATGCGGAGTACCAGCTCAGAGTGAACACAACGGTTGTACAGGAGATAAGAGATGCTGCGCGCTACATTATGTAAGCTGTATATAAACAATAGTATAAAGGTTACATTTTTAGTTTATCACCAAGTGGCGGCGCCAAAGTAGTACTGGAAAGTCTTTAGTGCTGATTTGGCGCTGTGGTGCCGCTGCACACTCCCCCCGCAGTGTCTGCGAAAGTGACATATCGCTGAGGAGCACGAACAGTTTGTCCATAACGAGTTGTCTGCGTGGGCAGTGATGTACTGGTATTCTGAGGAAAAGTTGAATTTTCCGCAGTGATAAATGCTGGTTTTAGTCTATCAATACAGTCTTTTGTGTCCTCTTTATGTCAATGTCGAAGGTTTTTTTTCACGTCGTAATAGAACCTTGTAAGGTCCATCATAAGGTGCTTGGAGTGGTTTTCGAGTTCCATCATGCCGTACAAACACATGGTTGCACACATTCAGATGGGGATGGACAAAAACCGATCTCTGTCCGTGGCAGGATGTTGGTGTGGGACGTACTGTTGCAAAGTGGGATTTTAAATCCTCGATGAGTTGCTGGGGAGATGCGTCTACAGGCGTTGGAACGAAGAACTCTCCCGGAAGTCGAAGACTCCGTCCATACACTAAGTCAGCTGTTGTTACGTCTAGGACCTCTCTGAAGACAGCACGGAAACCCAAAAGCAAAGTCGGTAATGCTGCTGACCACTGCTCTGTGTCATAAGCTTTAAGCACTGCTTTTAATGGCCGGTGGAAACCCTCTATCAGTCCATTTGACTGTGGGTGGTAAGGTGAAGTTCTAATGCGCTGGATCCCAAGTAGCTGAGATAAGGCACGAAACAATGCGCTCTCGAACTGGCGGCCTTGATCTGTAGTAATGACAGATGGGCATCCAAATCTGGTAATCCAGTGGTTATAGAAGTTTAATGCAACTGTGTGTGCAGATATATCTGGAATTGGGATGGCTTCTGGCCATCGTGTGTGCCTATCTATCATTGTGGCACAATAATAATTTCCCTGAGAAGGAGGAAGAGGACCCACAAGATCGATGTGGACATGATCAAACCTTTGTGATTGGTCAGAAAATTTTCCTAAATGTGTTTTAGAGTGCCGGGTTATTTTAGATTTTTGACATGGGAGGCAGTGCCTAGCCCAGGCGGCACAATCTTTTCGATCGGACGGCCAAACAAACCTGGATCGTATGAGTTTTGAAGTGCCGCGAATACTCGAATGAGATAAGTTGTGTAGCGATTTGAAATTTTTTTCCGAAATGGCTCAGGAATAAATGGTCAAGCAGTACCTGTTGATAAATCGCAATAGATAGGTGTTTTACAGTCTGGTCAGGTAATTTTTTTAATTTGAAACTCCCTGGGATTATCGATTAAATTTTTTAGCTCTGGATCAGTTTTCTGCGCTAAAGCGATTTCGCTGTAATTTATAGGGTTTGGCATAGTTATAGCCTCTATCCGCGAAAGTGCATCTGCTAAAATATTTTCCGATCCCTTTATATGATTAATATCCGTTGTGAACTGCGAGATAAAATCCAGTTGGCGAGACTGCCTGGGAGAACATCTATCCAAACGCTGCCGAAAAGCGTATGTTAATGGTTTGTGATCAGTATACATGGAAAAATATCTTGCTTCGAGCATATGTCGAAAATGTTTAATAGCAGCGTAGGCTGCTAAAAGTTCCCTGTCATACGCGCTATAATTTTTCTCCGCCTGGGAAAGTTTCCGTGAGAATAAAGCAAGACGTTGTAATTCACCATCTACTATATGTGAAAGTGTTCCCCCGATTGCAAAATCTGAAGCGTCAACTTGTAAAATTAATTTAGCATCTGGTTTGGGGTGTGCCAGAAGAACAGCGTTCGCAATTAATTTTTTGCAGTTTTGGAATTCGTCTTCCGCCTTAGTTGTCCATTCAAGTTTCGTTTTATCATTCTTTTTTGCGCCTTTTAAATAAAAAGTTAAATTTACCTGGTATTGTGCTATATTAGGTAAGAACCTCCGAAAAAAAATTTTAAGAACCCTAAAAATCTCTGAAGGTCTTTAACTGACTTTGGTTGCGGATAATTTAGAATAGGTTCGACTTTATCAGGTAGAGGTTTGGTACCATAGCTCGTTATTAAGTGTCCTAGAAACGAAATTTCTGATACGCCAAAAATACACTTCGAAACATTTATTGTGAGTCCATATTCATTTAATTTTTCGAGTACTGATCGTAAATGAATTTTATGTTCGTCGGCATTGGTACTAAACACTAAAATATCATCTAAGTAAGCATAGCAAAATTTGAGCTCACCGAGTATTTCATTCATGAAACTTTGGAAGGTTTGCGCTGCACCACAGAGACCGAAATTTAAATACGGGAACTCGAACAACCCAAATGGTGTGCAAACAGCAGTTTTCTAAATGTGTTCGGGATGCACAGGTATATGAAAATATGCACGGACAATATCGAGTTTTGAAAATATGTTTTTACCATGTAGCATATTTGAAATGTCCTGAATGTGAGGTATAGTGTAGCGATCCGGTACCGTACAAGCATTCAGCTTCCTATAGTCTCCCACAGGGCGAATACTGCCGGAAGCTTTGGTCACTACATGAAGCGGTGACGACCAAGGTGATTTAGATGGCCTGCATATTCCTTGACTAATCATGAATTGAAATTCTTTTTTTACAGCTTCATACAGTTTGGGATTTAATCTCCGAGGCTTACTATGAATTGGCGGGCCCGTTGTTTCCTTGTAGTGAACAAGTCAATTAAAAGATCAAAATGCTGCAGAAAATCAGCTCCTATTATCGGAATAGACACAGTAGCAATTAAAAATTTCCAATTAAAATTACGTCTGAGTCCTAAATCAACGTTTATTAATTTAAATCCATAAGTTTGAATTTTTGAATTATTGGCCGCAAACAACTGTAGGGAATCGGGCTTTTACTTTTTAAAAGTACTTCCGACCGGGATGCAACTGACATCTGATCCCGAATCTATTAAAAATTTTAAATGAGTTTTTTTTATCATAAACATATAAGCGACATGACTGTGCGACTGCCGGTGTATTTGTCGCCGATGCATTTTGGCCGACAGCCGCTATTGCAAGTTTCCCTGCTCGGTGTTATTTGTAAAAGAGCATGGTTGCGGCATTTAAGCGCCTCCTCTCCAAAGCGACTATGGTAAAAACATAAACATCCTGTGCTGTCCCTCGAGCGCTCACGTGACTGGTAACGGCGACGTGATGAGTGATGTCGGGAGTAACTATTTCTACGCGTCCTGGAGAGCCGTTCTATTTGTTTACTTAGCGCAGCGACTTCCATTCGGAGAGCGCTGATTTCGTTCAGTGGGGACTGCGATAAAGAATGTGGGCTGGGATTATTGGGTGCCCTTTCGCCAGAATCTTGCAAAGCGAAAACGTTGTTATTCGAAGAGGAATTTCGAACCTCGGCTATTTTATCGGCCATGTTGGCCAAATTATCTAGCGATTCTGTACTCACTGAAAGAATCGTTTGCATTTCGGATGGAAGTCGTTGGAACCATAAAGATTTAAGGAAATCGTCGTTAATAGATCCACCCAATTCTCTCATTTTCCGCAATAAATGGGATGGTTTGTCATCTCCTAAATACAATTCAAATAAAAGCTTCCTTATCCGTTGATTTTCCGAATCCGAGAATTCGGTAATCAAACGTTGTTTTAACGTATCATAGCGTTTGCTTGGAGGATTATTAAACAAAATATCCGAGACAGTGGATAAGGTTTCGGGATCGATTGCTGCAATTAGATGGTTATATTTTGTGAGATCGCTTGAAATATTTGAAAGCGTAAAATTACTTTCAACAAGTTTTAGGGCAACATGAGCAATTTGCGGCTCGTTCACTGTATTCGAATTGTTAGTGGAAACTTCAGGCATTATAGAACTATCACCATCAGGTACAGACATATTTATACAATAATAGTTAAATAATAAAAGAACAAAAATGCACAACAAAATATAAAAATATTTGAGAGAAAGGCGGTAATATATGCCACAAAATAATAAACGGAAAACTACTAATTGACCAACCACAAAGATAAGTAAAGAAAATGCATCATGCCTTAATTCAGATATTCTAAGAATTCGTATTTCAATGTGCCAATGATACGCGACTGCATTTATGAATGGATAATATTATTACGTGAAATAAAAAAAAATTATAGTTAACATCAATTATAAAAGCCATATGTAAAATATTAGGACTGGACTTCGAAAATTAAAATAAGATTATAAAAGATTGCAAGCTATAGTCTGGGTCACCAGTGAAGCACGCTAGTTCAATCGTGCATCAAAATTTAGAGAAAATAAAAAGGTAAAATTAAAGATACAAGTGCCAGTCGTAAAATAAACTTAACAATTTAATAAGGATAATAGTTAGCTTTTACACACATTGCTGCAAAGAAAAGGAATGCGGAGTACCAGCGCAGAGTGAACACAACGGTTGTACAGGAGATAAGAGATGCTGCGCGCTACATTATGTAAGCTGTATATAAACAATAGTATAAAGGTTACATTTTTAGTTTATCGCCAAGTGCCGGCGCCAAAGTAGTACTGGAAAGTTTTTAGTGCTGATTTGACGCTGTGGTGCCGCTGCACAGTATTATCAAAAGCCATTGAACAGAGCTTAAAATTTGTGGAAAAATCCAAATGTATTTTCAATTCTATGGCAGAACTTTCAATTTGTGTATCCCAAAACGAACTGGATAATTATTGGACATTTTTAGATATGAAGATTAATATATTCTTTGTACATATAGTTACCAAATCCATAAATAACTTCTTCCGTTTGTATTGATTAAAATTTATCTGTATCAGTGTTTTTTAACAATATAAAGTTCAACAAAAGAGGTCAGTATAACTTTCCCTGTGTTTTTACTGACTTAAAATCTATATTTGATGTATTAATTACTTAGGTTAATACTCATAGATTGTATATTGTAAATGATTTTAATATATCTTGAACAAATTTTCTTAAATATGTTATATGTATTTTCATTGTGTATGTATCAAGTTATCAAGTGTAAAGAAATAAAGTTAAAGTCTAATTTTCTATTAATAGAATTATTACTCTGTTAATCAATAATGAAATTTTCATTCTCGTGTTTAATTTTAACATCAAATATAAAAAAAAATTTCTAATTTTGTTTTGTTTTCGAGAAATAAAATTTCATTTAAATGTATGTTTTTTTTACCTTATTTAGTACAGTTGTTTATGCGGCATTCATCTAAATCTAAATATCTATAAAGAATGCCTCTAAATCTGTTGTGGTTCAGTGTGTTGATCATATCAAATCCAATCCAAACTCAAAGAAATATTCAACGAGAAAAGTTAAGAAAAATTTAATAAAGAAAATTAAGTAAAAGTAACGCGTCAGCTATCATTGGAATCAAACTCTTATCTCTCTTATCTCCAGAGCGCTATAGACGCGCTTTAGAAGGAGAAAAAAATAATACACAGTAGTAAGCGCATGCGCGTTGGACAGTTATGTAAGTGCTATACAGTTTTCGTCACAAGTGACGTATGGTAGAAAGAGTTCAAGCGGTTCTCGTCTTAACAACAGTGTTTACTTGGGGTTTTGCTCTTCAAAACTTGGGGGAAATTTTTCTACTTGAAGTTAGATGAAATAGTTTTAAATATATTTCCTGGATTAAATGTAGAAATTTCTTAAAATTTTATGAATGTATTTCTAAGTAGTAGAAGAAGCATAAATAATAAAATTCTAGGATGTTTTATTTTTCTTTTAAAACTATAAACATATTTAAATAAGTGTTGTTTTTTTTTAAAAAATAATTTATAACTCTCCATTTGACATTTAATGCACTATCCATATTTTAGATAAAGTATGTTAATATCTTGATTATGGGGATGATAGGTGTTATTGTGAAAATCTGGAAGGATTTTAATTTGTGCTTGAGTTAATTCTTTTTTATTAGAGAATTCAAATTTTAGAGTGTATATGTTTTACAAATGTGTGTTATTTTGGGCGTAATTGATAGAGTAAACAAAAAACAATACATTCTGTGTCTGAGAACGGTTAATGTTAATCAAAAAATGGAAATTTGCTATAAATAATCGCCAGTAAATAATAAATCAAATTTTTTTGTTGCCGTTAAAACTACAGCTTCAACTGAATGGCTTTGATAGTCAGCCTAATCTCGTGACGTCACAGTGAGTGTGCTCAGGCCTTCTCTCTTTAGGAGGTGTTGACACGACTAACGTATCTCACCGCTAACGAATGGTTTACATCTACACTGATTCTGCCAAGAAATGCAAGATTGAAGAAACTTTCACCGATTTTATCAACACGGAAGAGAAAACTGTCGAAGAGCTAATCTAAAGACATTGTGGTCAAACTAAGTATAGATGGTTGAAAACATTTTGAAATTCACTTCAAAATTTTTTCTGATATTAATAGTCAGTGTTTAGAGATGTAATTATTTTACCTTATCGCTAAAAGTTTTCCTCTGCTAAAATTATATGTGTCTAATTTAGTCATGAAATTTTACAGAAATCTTAATTTCAACCATCTTAAAATTATAATTTCTGCCAAATTAGCATTTTCTGGTGCATAACATCTTCGTAAGGAACCTATATTGATTTTTTTTTTCCTGTTTGGCACATTAATGGGTGTTTAGATTTTTAACGTTAAAATTTATAGTTAAAATTAATATACTTAATTTATATTCTAATTTATATTTACTTAGTAAAGATTAATTAAATTCCAAAAGATTTTCGAACCTGAAAATATCAAGAATATCAGGAGGAGAGGGGTTGAAAGGTGAATTGAAAACAGTCGGTATTGCAAGATTAAAAAGTGAACGTTTGCAAAGTTGTCTAATAAGAAAGTTTTAAACTTTTAATAGAATTTCAGTGCACTTCAAAAGAGTCGGAAGTGGACGACTGAGTATTCTTCACTAAGAAAATATAAGCATTCAAGTAGAACTAGGCTCTTATATTAAAATAGTAGACAGTAGTACTACAAATCAAACCAAGTAGAACTAGAAGTAGTTCTATAAGAAAGACAGCTGTTTAGAAAAACAGCTGTTCAATCCTAATAAAATAACTTATGACAAATTTATGGATTTCAAATTGACCTTTAAGTAAATGGTCGGAGGAAGAAAATGGCTCATTAGAGTGTTCACAAGAAAGGTTGAGAACTACTGGTCTAAATGCACTGCATGTTTAGTTTAACTTGCAACCTCTTCGAATTTTACTTGATAGGATTAAGTGAAGAGGATTAAATAAATAAACATAAGTTATAACTGAAATACAATAAACTTTATTCCTACTCAAGAGATGAACACCAACTCATTAAACAACAAGGGCTCTACCATATTCACTCCGACTAGAGTCACGGGTGAAATTGACGATCTTCAGAATCACTATCGGATGCCAGGATTATGTCGGCCAAGCGACTATTTGATACCATATTGCCATCGAGTGACGTAGGAACTGGTCTGTGACTCCTCCTACTACGGCTCCACCCCCAATTACGTTTCTGATAAAGGAGGAGGTAATTGATATAGTCTTCTTCACTCTATTGACCAATCAAAAAATTGGAAATAGTGTAGATATTCTTAACTGCAAAAATTAACTGCGTTTTATTTCCAGAACGATGTGCTCGTTTGTATTAGTCCTAGTTAGTTTGAATGTGGGGTGTCATGTCTAATGAATTCTGTAAATAATAATTATTTTTTTTTTGTGATAGTTTGTTTCTGATATGATTATGGATATGTACCAAAGAGTGACGGGGAATAAAGGTATACTTTAATATTTCATCATTTAATCATCTCTATGTAGATAATTGCTTCAATTTTCAAACTTGTCCGTCGTTTTTTATTTTATAAACTATTTATCTATTATTCAGCAGTTTATAATACGCTGTCTATAAGAAACTTTTTTGACAGTGATTTGAATATTTCTAATTGCATATTCGTACTTATTTATCATGGAATATCAATGGAAAAAAAGTGTTTAAGTGGGCTTTATTGATGCATATATATATATATATATATATATATATATATATATATATATATATATATATATATATATATGTAACCATTCACATGTGCTTTCATATGTATGTACCAGTCAGTGGCGTGCGGTAGGTTTTAATGTAGGGGGTGCAGAGAACATGAATTTTCCAATAAATCTTTAATTATTGAGACATCGGAGTTCTCCGTTCTGAAACGGGTTATTTATTATGAATATAAATTTAAAGATTACAATAAAATATTTACCTACGAGTGGTTGAGTTATAACTATAAAATCAGCTAAACTTACGAGAATACTACTAGCACTGAAGCAAAAATCCTGTCTTTTACTGTATGGTATATCGGTGTCGAAAAAGCAACGCTTCGAGCTTCTACGAAAAACTTATATGTTCAGTGAACATAGCACCACATGACGTCGGCCGCTGTGGTCCCGACAACCAAACGTCTATTCCACATGCAGATGATTTCACTGCACGCTGGCACAATAAAAGGAACTGTTTCTTGTTCGGTCAGTGGATTAAATTATATTTATTAATTGTTTTTAACATTTGGAAATCATATATTCTGCGAAAAACCTCTTGACAATTTTTAAAAACAAAACCAAGCATATGGTGTTACATAATATAACTTACACACTGTCTTGTAAAACACAATGAATGGTAAAATTTGGACTGTTCTGTTAAAATTCGTTTCTTTAAAACAAAACAACATTGTGTTTCAGCTAATTGTTTCAATAAATATAATACATCACCGAAATTAATTTACCTGACTAAAACATTTCACTTTATATTGATGAAATACTTCTTTTATATTTCCATGAAAACAAAATCTTACAATAGATAAATTTAAACATTAACCGTCTGCAAAATCGTATGGCCAGTTAATCAGTTAAAAAACCAAAATCGCTTCAGCACGTAAATCCCCGCTCTAATTCAACGCTTAATAAATCGTAGATGATTCTGAACGTCAAGTGCAGGAAAAATAGTTGCACTTGCCTCAGTGCCATAGTATGCTGTTCTTCTCCAGTAGCCCATATATATAAAGAGTGATTTTCAATTTAGTGCGCAGTGCGTACACATCAGAACTTCCTATGTTCGTTTGCGCGCTACGTGGTGCAGTACCTAGTACCGCACGCACTGCGGGAATTCAATCAAGCAAATCAACATAATATTTGAATATATTATAAATAATATTTCTTATATACCATATAAAGATGGGTAGACATAGGTGCAGAAAATTATTGTCCCTCATAATTTTGCCAGGGTGTGCAGTGCACACCCTGCACATATGGACCGCACGCCACTGGTACCAGTGTATTTATCCCTTCTTTGTATAAAAAATTAAAAATTTGAGTTTTTATATGTTGATATACAACTTTGAAATTATTTTATGTTTAAAAAATATTCTATTCAAAAGTTATTGTTCATTTCCTTTTTTTATAATTCTAAATGTGAATATTATGAAATTTTAATCACGAGTAATAAAATTTTGGAAACACTTAATATTTTTTGATTATTTTGCCTTCTATATTTTATTTGTCGCAGTTTATTGTATCTATATTTTTTATTATTTTGAGCTATGGTATACTACTTTGTATTTTTACTGCTTTTGTGCGTACTTAATATGCACATTCTAACTTATAAAAACGTTTTAGATGTTTAAATCAAAGTTTGCTAAATAGAAATTCAATAGTGTATGATGTGTCTACTTCAAATGCACATACCTAATGAATCTCCTTTTGGCTCCATTTTTATAATTTTGTTTCAATGCGAAAGGTCACTAGTACATATTTTAAGATTCGTTTTACTCCTCCTCCGATATAAACGGACAGTTATGGGGCTCCTTAGCCAGACGGCTTTATCCCCGATTCTAAAGGTAAAGAGTAAGCAGGGTAAAAACTGTAAGGTACTATTAAGTTTAAAAATTTTGAAAAGGAGTAATTTAGAGATGCCGGTCATTAAAAGGTGGTTAAGTGGAAATACGTGAGAGCTGTGACTTAAGCTGTTTGTACCTGCAAAGATTCAAAATATCTGATTAACACCCTGAATAGAATGTTGTGGTTAGTGTGGCGAATCCCAGCTATGCAGCTGGGTATGGAGTGTTTTTTTTTTTTTTTTCAGAGACGACACCGAGGAGCCCAGGCCGTGTCAACATTTCTTCTCTTCCGAGCGGTGGCAACGCTGACGAACTGGACGGAGAGAGCGAGAGTGGGGTCAGACGACGAGAAGTGATGCTAGGCCGAGTGCTGTACGCAACTTCCCATTCTGAGAGCCTATCATTTTATGTTTGATGTTTGCGCGCTTGGTAAAATTGTATGTGAGGTGTAGCATCCGTGCAATAAATGTGTCTGTTATTGTTACCCTGGAACTCTTGATTTATCCCTTGCAGTCCCACCGAACGAGCCTGCATTTCGGGTAGATTTGGGGCATCGTAACACAATAGTTAGTATACACGGTGAGAAACACTAGATGGAGTCTTACGGTCAAATATTAAACATCAGACACAGTTAGGTACACTATCCTGCTCCATAATAATAAAAATACACATTTTTTTATTTATTTAATTTTTTTATTCATTTTTTTTTCATTTATTTTTATTTAATACAACACATCACTTTACGGCACAACATATAACGAAAGGGACAGGGGATGAAGTAATAAGAGATAATAGGGTAATTAAGGTAGAGAATCTATTGTCAGTAAAACATTATGGCACGCGGCCGTTTAGAGTTACTCGGGTTATTATAATCCTAATCTGGGAGTTCTGAAATTATTTCATTAGGTAGACTAGTTATTTTATTATAAAAATTGTTAGATTATTTCACACAATATTGTTTGAAAGTTAATATATTAAAGTCGCGTTTTATTACTTCGTTGGACAAGTATCGATGTGCTCCTCTAATACGCCTCAAGAGTTTATTCTGTATTGTTTCTATTAATTTCAAATTAGATTTCGAGGCAAACGACCAGACCGGACCTGCGTAAAGAGCGGTTGGTAGAACTATTGTCTTATATAAGAGAATTTTGTTTTTAAAATTTTAGTGTTTACTATTAAAAAGCATTTTTAAGTTTTCTAATTTTCCTATCATTTTATTTTTAATATCCTTTATGTGAGGACGCCAGGTTAGTAAAGTTATCTAAAGTTTCACCTCAATATTTTACGGAGTTTTCCCAGTTAATTACCTCGTCGAGTAGATATAGTCTAGAGGGAGTTTTATAAGTACGAGTAAAGTAAATAGCATGACATTTAGTAGGGTTAACTTTAATTTTCCATTTAAGAAACCAGTCTTCCAGAGTGTCTAGGTGTGACTGTATGGAGCTAGCAACTAAGTTTAGGTGTGGGGCTGAAGCAATTATAGCTGTGTCATCTGTATACAAAGCTAGGGAAGTATAATCATTCCTAGGAATGTCGTTAATATAAATATTGAAGAGGGTGAGACCTAAGATGGAGCCTTGCTGAACACCTGCTGTTATAGATTTTAAAGTGGAATAAGTGTTTTGTATGCGGACTGTGAAGAGACGATCGCAAAGGTAATTGTGTAAGAAGTGTATTAAAGCATCAGGCATTTCAAGCTGAATGAGTTTGTAAATGAGGCCTACATGCGAGATGCGGTCGAAAGCCTTTGCGATGTCGAGAAAGAGTGCACCAGTTGGCTTGCGTGTTTGTAATCCCTCGCTAGCGAGTTCTACTACACGAAGCAGCTGATGAGTAGTGTTGTGCTGGTTACGAAAACCAAATTGCTCCGGAATTACCACATTATTTCCCTGCAGGAAGAACAGGAGGCGGTTAAATACCACTCGCTCGGCAACTTTACTGAGGCAACTCAGGAGACTAATAGGACAATAGCTTGCGGGAAAAGTTAAATTAGCTTTAGGTTTAGGTATTGGACATACTATTGCAGTTTTCCATGCTTTAGGAAAGTATTTAAATTTCATCATGTAGTTAATTATTGCAGTTAAGTAAATTAATAGGTTAGGAGGCAGGTTTTTAATGCATCTATTTGAGATTTCATCTATTCCAGGAGATTTATTATTTTAAAGATCTTTAATAATTAAAGTTACATCAGAAATAGTAGCTGGAGTTAATTCGTTACTTGGATGATTATTAAGGAAATTATTTACATTAGTAATAACCTGGGGGTCGTGATCCTCGTCTTCTAAATCTTCATTAGGCGCAAATTGAGTTTCGTAATCTTCCGCGATCGCTTCTGCTTTACCAGCCGGATCGAAAGCTACGCCGTTTAAACCATGGACGGGTGGTATGCTGTTGTAACCGTTACTCCTCAGACGCTTCTGGATTTTCCATATAGAATTGTCCTCAGTAGTAAGGCTACCTATAAAGTCTGACCATTGTTTCTGTCTATAAATTTGAATCTTTTCTCTGACAGTCCGCTTGAGAACAAAGTACTCTTGCCTAGAGGAAGGGGTGCGTAGATATTGATAAAGTTTTCGTGCTGCATTTCTATTATTTATTAAGTTCTTAATATTAGAAGGTAGTTTATGGATTTTAGGCTTCTTACTTACATGGGAAGAGCTTTTCTTTGCTTCATTTATAGTATCAGTTAAATTTATTACAGCACTTTCTAAGCAGTTTACAGACTTAATACTTGGAAAAAGTAATTTAGCAGAGGCAAAAGTTTCCTGGAACTGACGCCAATTAGTAAAAGTGGTGGGCTCAGAAACTTGGGTTTGCAACTGCAGGTCAACTGTCACAAGGACTGGCAAGTGATCTGAGTCGAAAAGATCCACAGTTTCTAAATTACATTTGAAGGGTACGTTTTTGATGAGAGCAAGATCAATAGTAGAGGGGCGTCCTGTTGAAAAATGAGTAGGGGTGGGGGGATGAAAAAGATTAATATCAGTATTGTCAGTGACTAAATTTAGAAGCTCTCGGCCGGAATTATTATTACTATAGCAGTTCCAGGCAGCAGTTATGGGCATTAAAGTCACCAGCCATAATAGAAGAGTTAGTGTAATTAAATATATTAAGAATATCATTTTTAAGGAAACCTCTACGAATTTTAAAGTAAGCATTAGTTATTAGAATTTGTTATTGTTATCAGGCAAAACCATTACAGAGTTGAATTCAAATACATCTGAAACAAGGTCAGATACAGCATAGTGATTGATGGATCTTTTAACATATATGGCAAGGCCACCTTGGGCGTGCCTACCGGTCATAGCACGATCCTTACGGTAAAGTATATAATTAGCAATGTTATATCTAATATCTGGTTTAAGTTTAGTTTCCTGAATTAATGCAATATCTATATCAGAGTCTTCTAAAAAATTCCTAAGTTCGGTGATTTTATTACCGAGGTCGTTTGCATTCCAGAATAAAATATTGAGGGTGGAGAGACATTGATACTTAACCATGACGGGGGTTGTCGAAATAATTAGCGATAACTTCGAAAGCCATCAGGAGTTTTTGAATAGGATCATTATTTTCTTTCATAATTTTAGCTATTTCTTTAAACATATTAATAATATCTTTCATGTTATAATTTTTAATGAAGTCTACAATTAATTTAAATAAGTCATCTATACCTTCAGAATTTTGTTATTTTCAGGATTAGAGTTATTATTTTCGTTAGAGTTAGTTTTCTTAGTAGTTTTATTTTTATCACTAGTTGGTTTAGCACTATTTGGTTTTTCATTTTTCTTATTATCATTAGGCCTTAAGTTGCCAGTTTCTTTAGTTTTATTTGGTGATTGAGTTTTTTCTTTAATTGGAGTAGATTTAGAGGTTATTAAGCTTGAAGTTGGAATAGCAATTCTAACGTTATTACTTGTTGTGTTATTTTTTCTCTGATCCCAGGCATTAACTGCTGGAATAGGGGCAGGGGTGAAGCTCTGAGGTGTTTTTGTTTTAGTATTTTTTAATTTGTTGGCAGGATGAGCCCTGCAACCTTTGTAGTTTGCTGTGTGATTTTCACCGCAGTTAGCACATTTAAAGTTTTGAGGTCTACATTACAATCTTTAGCTGAATGATTTTTAGCACATTTTAAACATTTAGGCGTTAAGTTACACGTTAAAGAAGAGTGACCAAATTCCTGACATCTATAGCATTGAGGGATTCCTATACTACTGTATTCTTCGAAGGTTACAGAAAGGTAGTTTATAGTTTTAATTTTATCAATATTTTCAACAAAAGAGTTAGATACTACAGTAGCCAGGAATAGCGGCATAGGTTTATTAGTTTTTCTATTAGTAAGATATGCTATTTTTAGAGGTTCAATATTTACTTTTTTAAGGGCGTCCTCAATATCGCTATTTCAGTGTTTACAGGGAGGCCTCTTATAATGAATGTTTTTGGTTTTTCTGATTTTAAGTCTAGGGACCTTACAGGGATTTTGTTTTCGTTTAGATATTTTTGAATTTTCCTGAAAGAGTCTAGACAATTAGTTGTTATTTGGATTTCGTTTTTATTTAGTTTATTATTGATATTACTTGATAGGGAGTGCAGAGTTTGCAATAGGAGTTTACAATTTTTTGGGACCTCAACAAATAATTGGTAAGGACTATTCGTTTTACTATTTATATTAATGTTTAATAAATTACATTTAAGTAATTCTGAATGATTTTTGTTTATAGTATATTAATTTTTAGTATGATTTGTTTATGTCTAATTACATTGGTAAATTACTAGCTATGAAAAACAGAAAGTGTTGAACGAGTTTAACAATTATAATTTTAGTAAAGGTATGCATAAACATTTGTGGCATTGGAGAAATTAATTTTATTTTACATCTTATGTTATAAAATTATTTTTATAATTATTCAAATGTTATAAGCAACTACATATGCCCTGTTTATTCTATATGACACTATTTTACTTTGATTTATTTATTTTGTGTGTGTATGTGTTGGATAGATCTTAAATGCATTGTGGAAGCAAAGTTTATTAAATATTAAGTATTGTCTTTGTTTATAAATGTTTTATTTTCTCAAAGAAGTGTTTAAAAAGATTTTAAACACTTTCATGAAACTAAAAATTCACCTACAAAATTTAAAATGGATCATATACCGATCTTTTTTTTCTTTTTGCTTGTGAATGAATTTATTTAATTAATTATTGAATATTAGATTTAGGTGTAGAAGTGTAACAGCATAAACAACTGTTTCTGAAAATATTTTTATACAGATTAAAAGACAAGTTACCAAAATAAACTTTATTAGAATTTATAAATTGATTAGATCCATGATATTGTTATTAAGTAACAAGATTTATTTACTAGTAAAAATGTAAGTAGTAACCTAATTGCTTAGTATATTTAAGATTGGGCATCTGATTATGTATATATATTCGATTGCATAATATTTTAATAAAGATTTTAAAAATTGATATCTTTCTAATTAACTCATCTCATCGGAATAATCTAAACGTTTTTTTTTTTTTTTTTTTTTTTTTTTTTTTTTTTTTTTTCTTTTTTACATTGGTATAAAACTCTGACGTTATTAATTTGTCAATTTTATGCTTAAAAAATATTAAATATTTCCAAATCACTAAATTCCTTTTATAAAATTCTAAATTTGAATATTACAGAGTAAAAAGATATCTTTTGAATCATGGGAAAATTTTATTTATACTTTTAATATACTATAAAGATCCTATTTACTATTGGACTTTTTCTATCTACAATATTTTATTAAATGATAAAATTAACAAAACGCGGTTCAGATATTTTATTTTATCATGTTTGTTAGTTTCTAAATTTGTTATTTTTGAGCAGTGGTATTTTATTTTGTGTTTTTGTTGATGCACTTCTAGCTTATGAAAATATTTTGTATATTTACATCACATTTTTCTAAATAGGAATTTAATAGTGTATGATGAGTCTACTCCAAATGCACATACCTAATAAATCTCCTTTCGGCTGTATTATTTTCATAATTTTGTATAATTCGAGTGGTAAATGTTTATTATTTTAAAATGAGTTCTTAATTAATACATAGTTGTTTTTAAAATAACATCGTTTTACTGTTACCGAAAGCTTTGAAAATTACATATAATATCCTAAATTTTCAAAGTACAGGTAAGAAGTATTTTTAATTTTTGAACAGCTACGGGGAAATATCCATCTTCTCATGAAATTTTAATCTTTTTATATCAATCAATGCTTGCATGAGAGCTGCCATCTTTATTTTTGTTTTCACTGCTTCACTGTATACGTTATGGGCTCTACCATATTCACTCCGACTAGAGTCACGCATGACATAAACGTCATAATGACGTCAGGGGTCACAGAGAAGGGGAATTTGGTACCATCGAGAGACAAGGCCTTCTGGCTGAACTACAGAAATGCTGTGACGTCACGCCAAAGGGGCGACCATATGCGCGTTAACTGAACGTACATAGTACTGTCCACTGGAGTCGCCATTGAATAAGCATAGCCACGTGCGTGTAATTCTGCTTCAAATTATGGATACTTCACCGTAAAATAAGATAAGTTTTTATTTATAATTACGTAATAAGTTAAAATTTGCAATATTAAATGGTTGTTTACAGTATTACGATTTTTCAATAGCTGATTTTTAACTTTTTGTATAAACCATATGATGTACGTAATGGCATGTTTGCACTTACAACCTTTTTATAAATCATTTTTTTTATAAAGCTTTAATTGTACCTTTTAAAATAGATGACTAGTAACCCCGATTGTTTAAAACATTAATTTTAAATCTTCAAATGAATTCAAAATACTGTAAGATAAAACTTATTTTTATATATTTCTACTAGCATTAAAATTTTATTCATTCAGATGAAAGGTAAACAAATATTTCTCTTTCTCTCTCTCTCTTTATAAATAAATAAATGAATAAATAAATGTATGTATACATACATACATATATATATATATATATATATATATATATATATATATACATACATATATATATATATATATATATATATATATATATATACATACATATATATATATATATATGTGTGTGTGTGTATATAATATATATGTATACTATATAATAAGAGTTCAAGTTGGAATTTGATTCTTATCTAACATTGAAAATTTATATTATTTTTCTTTTTTTTAAATAAGTTTTTTTACTTGTCTAACTTATAATATTTATAATACTTGGTGATAATTTGTATTTTAATATTTAAATTTGTTGTTTCGTAATAAATAGCATGTAGCTAAACTAGTTGGGTTTTTTGTACATATTTCAACTAGAATTTAAATTTTATTTAATCACAAAAAATGTCATCTAATTTTTATATATCAATATATTCAAACAATGGTGTTATAGTGATATGTATTAAATGCATTTTCTTCATTAAAAGTAAAATTTAATAATTGTTCAAATTGAAATTTGATTACTATATGAACTTTGATATTTTAAAATTATTTTTTCTTTCTTTAAAATACTTTTTTTTCACATATATTTAAATGCAGTTTATAATTTTTGATGATAAATTATTTTCAGCTGTTGTTCAAGCTAGAAATTCTTCATTCTATGAATTTAATAACTCAAGTGCATTTAAAAAATATTTGAATGTTATCCAAAATTTAAGTGATGTGATCCAAGACATCACAGTAAAACATAGATGAAAAAACTTTATTATATGAAATTTGTACTATGCCTGTTTTTATTTACATGAATAATTATTTTAACAGGTTTGTGAAAAACACTTCATGCTTTAAAATATAGAATGGGAGTCTTTGGAATTTGATGAGAAGGGTCGGATTATTACTGCGCCTTTAAAGAAGCCACGATTCAATAGAACAGCTGTACCAACTATTTTTCCAGGATGTGCCAGCTACTTATCTACAGAATCCAATGAAACAAGAGAAAGCCCTAACAATAAAAGGATGATACAAGAAGATTTAAACACGAAACAAGCTGTAGAAGCTAGTCTGAAATCAAAAGAGTATTATGAAATGTCAAGAAATTTTAAATATCTAGAGGAACTCCAGGTATGTGCAGAAAACTTTTCATGTTTATCTTTTTGATGTAAGGAAATAAGAAATAACGTCTTAATGTATTTAGATATAAATTATGAATTTGATAAAGTAATCTTAAACTATGCAGTGTCTATTAGAGATGAGAATTTAAAATTATCGTTTTTTAAAGATGGGTGTGCATTAACGATGCTTTTAAAATATTCAATATGCAATTTATTGACAAAATTCGAATTTCACAAGAGTATAACTTGTTTGATAAAAACCTTTGAAATTTAATGACATCTGTTTTATGCTTTATACTATTGAATTTATTTTAAGAATGTATTAATTCCAAATCTGTGTAATATTTTGATTAAAAACAATAAAAAGTTTTTTCCTAACTCTGACTTGTGTGTTTGTTTATTATTATTATTATTTATTTGTGGGGAGAGATTTTTCAAAAATTTAAGTACAGAGAATGAAATACATACTTGACAATGAAACTAGATTTACAATATTCAGTTAAAGAACTTTTAAACATACTCAGAAAATAAAAATATTTTAAGAGAGACTTGTTTCAGAGTAACCAATGAACCAATGACTGTTATTGTACACAGATGTAATTTAATACATTTTAAAATTATATATTGAATTGTTTAAGGGATTAAAAAAGAGATTCTGGATAATAATAGCTGAAAATGTAATAAGTATTCTTAAGGCATTAATATATAAGATGCAATTTATTGAAAAAATTTGAATTTTTTTATAAAGGTATGAATTATTTAATAAAAAGCTTTACAGATATCAGTTTGTTTTATATTTGAATATTTTAGGTATTATTCATTTCTAAAACTGTGCAGTGTTTTGATTGAAAGGAATAAAACAGTTTTTTCTACACTCATGTTCATAAATTAAGGATAATGAAGTTCAGGCAATGAAAGAGACAAAAGCAAAACAAATTTGACTTATTTGTAAAGTCTATTTATTAAACAAAAGGTAAAGAGCAAAAAAGATGCTATATGTTTGACATAATTAATAAAAATTGCGATTTTTACTCCCTGGAGCAAATTTCCAAAAAGAACCTATTTACAGAAAACAGTATAACATGGTTAGTATGATGGTTAATACGGAGTATGTCTCCCGGATGATGCAATACAAGTGTTACAACGCCTCCGCATGCTGAGTATCAGATTATCAATCTGATCTTGGGGAAAATTACACCACTCATCAAGCAATGTCCTCCGAAGTTCCGATAGATAGTTGGGAGGGGGTTGACGGGCTGCAATTCGTCGGCCAAGCATGTCCCACACATGCTCTATTGGATTCAAGTCCGGTGAGTATGCTGGCCAATCCATACGGGTGATATCCTCCGATTGAAGGCATTCGTCCACAATGTTTGCACGGTAAGGTCGGGCGTTGTCATCCATATACAGAAATTCAGGACCCATGGCGCCCCGAAACAAACGTACATGTTGTTCCAGAATGACATCCCGATAGATGTGGCCTGTCATCGTTACACTCTGAACATGCAGGTCATTTCTGGAACCAAGAATAATTCCTCCCCAAACGAGCCATCCTGCACCACTGTAACGGTGTCGTTCAATGGTGTTCTCTTGGTGGTATCGGGTACCTGGCGCTCTCCATATGAAAGTCCGGCGAGAATCAGAATGTAAACTGAACCTGGACTCGTCAGAAAACATCACACAAGACCACTGTTGCGGTGTCCACAATGCATGCTCTCTACCCCAGCATAATCGCAGGCGACAATGAGTTGCGGTAAGGGGAACACATCTGATAGGCCTACGAGCATATAGACCAATGTTCCCTAAGCGTCTGTACACGGTCTGCCTTGAAACTGTCGTACCAGTAGCTGAAGAGAGCTGACGAGAGAGTCTGATGCTGTGCTCCGTCTGTTTCTTTTGGCAGTAACTACCAAATACCGGTCATCATTCGGCGTAGTAACTCGGGGGCGACCTGTGCTGTAACATCTACTCGCATTACCATCATGTTTGAATCGTTGCCAAAGCCTGGAGATGACACTCTGGGCGATTCCAAGTTCCTCGGATACTTCCAGCTGGGTACATCCACATTCCAGTCGTCCGATAATTCTACCACGTAAAAAATCATACAAATGCTTCCTTTGTGCCATAACTATGCGGTTATTGCGCTGAAAGGCTTTTAAAGCGCTTGTGAACAATTTTACTTCTTTGCTACCATTCCTTATATACCCCTTTCATACACTCTCGTCATTGTGACGTACTATCCGCGCCATCTGGTGGTTTCCTGCAATTTGCATATTCTACTTCAAGATGTGTGTGATAATTCTACAGGTGAAATTTTTATTTTAGAGCTCAATTTCTGTGTGATTCTGAATTATCCTTAATTTATGGACATGAGTGTAATTATGATTTATTTTATTATTATTATTATTATTTTACCTACTTTGGGATTATTACAAAATTTAAACTTGAGAAATGTGCTAGGAGATAAATATTTGACAGCAAAACTAAATTAATTTTGATTAACCAAACTTAAGAGGTTTTAAACCTATTCAGTTTATAAAATATTTATGTAGAACAGATATACTAATTTTCATAGTGATCATCAACTCTTAATGTACACCAAAATATTTTTGTACATTCAAATATTACATATTGAATTGTTTAAGCGTGTTAAAATGTTTCTGGATGATATTAGATGAATATGTAATAAACAATCTTAAGGAATTAATGCACAGACTGTAATGTATTGAAAAAATTTTTAATTTATCCATAAAGGAATAAAATGTTAAATAAAAAACTCTGGTAATTGAAGACAAGCAGGGAAGCTATGTATTCGAATATCAAGCAGCTCGCCCCTTCGGCGTGACGTCACAGAGCAGCACTCTGTGCAGCGACATACCAGTCACCGAGTACTTGGTACGTGACATAGCGTATACAGTGAAGCAGTGTCCTTCTGGGAGAGGGTAATGTGCAGATCATAATATTTTTCACTTCAATGCGCAGTTGGCGTTTAGGCGTTTCTAAATGGCGAAAAATATATCGTGGGGTAAGTAAGATGGCGAAACCGGTGTTAGATTGTACGGTAATAGTTTTCAATTTTATCTGTTTTAATAGAAATATATTTAGTTTTATATCTAATTGACATTAGGACACTTATTTTGAATTCCTTATTAGGCAGTAATCTTTATACAATAAAAACATATAAAAATAAATTCTAGCCTATATTTTTAGATGTTATTGTACTTATTTACTAAACAAATGCTTTTATAAGTAGGGATTTACTAGTACGATCTGGTAAAATGGAAACAAATATACCTGTAGATATTGTGAATAATTAATAATTGTATCAATGTGAGTTTGTATTCTCGTTTCCCTTTATGTTACACATGTTTCATATGTTACATATGTTGTTATTTAATATTTTCAACGTAAATCATTAGTTTTTATGCCGAAAAAAGGCAGAAAATCATTATTCCTAAGAGGTTTTATTTATTGTGGATTTTTTTTTCACGACAGGCCAGTATGCTTAAAAGATTGTCTACTGTAAAACTGTCTATTTTGTTTATATTGATACTGTCTTTTGTGTGTGTGTGTGTGTTAGAGTCTTCGATAAAATGTTCTAAATGTAAATTTCTTCGGTAATTTTTATATTTACTAATTCATTATTAGATGACATTTTAACCTGACCTGGTCAAGCCAATGTTTTGCCTGTTCTCTACATGCCACAAGCAGCTTAATATTTCCTTTTATATTACTATCTAGAAATTGCTCTTCATTATCTATTTTATATTTAATAAAGCAATTTAATTATAACCTTCGAAATGTCTTCAATAAGAAAAAAATATACCTGAAATAGTAAACATGCCTTAATCATAAAAGTAAAAATTAGAAAATGCATAATTAACTTGTCAATGATCTATTTCATATATACAAAGACCAGAAAGGGTTGTAGAGCAATTAGGAAAATGTAAAACATGTGCCTTGTGTTATCCACTAAAAGAGGTTGGTTGATGGCCAAATGATAGGTGCTTCTCTTGGGTATCTGAATTTATAAGTTTGAATACCATGCTAGCATAGATGTTTTTAGCTGTTTGGAATCTGCTTTAAACAGGAGGTTCCAATCTCATTAGCCCTTGTGCAGCAGAAAAGTACACCACAGACAGCATTCTGGATTAAACTACCCAGTAAAAGAGATTGCTTTCTATTATTGCATGTAGGGATGCAACAGATGTCAATTTAACCAGATACTGGATATCTGGTCAGTATGTTTTGCAATTTTTTTTTTAATTTATGTTAAATAAATCAGCTTTATGTACTTTATCTTTGCAACCAAATTGCAGTATTTTTCTCACCTTTTATTTATTTTAAGTAGTCAATTATTTGTACTATAATTCATTTTAAATTTTTTCTTTATTTTAATTTCAGTACTGAATATCTCAATTCAACATTATTTAATTAAAAAAATCAAATCTGAATAAAAGCATTTTTAATAGTCCTCAACCGTCCTTCTTTAATGGTTCTTAATGTTTGTGTAAGAAATTTTCAAGAACATATTCCCACTTTTTTTAAAAATTTTTTTAGTAAATTGTCTTTATTCTTCTATCCTCCAAAAAAGTATGTTTTGTCTTTTGTGTTCTCAGCTACAAGAACACAATTTTGTAGTTGAGACTGAAAAACAGAATAATTTAGGATTTTTTGTAATGAAATGTATAAATAAACCAAATTTTTTTCCATAAAGCTTTTTTACATAATGCTCCAAAATACTTATACTCATTGTTTCATATAGTATATTGTTTAACATTTTGCAGTTTTTTTATATTTATCTTATTTCTCCGTGTATAATTTTTGGCCTGATGTACTGCTAGATAATTGCAATATCCGGCTTCTGACAATCATCCCGTATAGTGCCAGATATGCCGGCCGGATGCAGTATGTTGGCCGTATAATTGTCGTATCCCTATTTGCACAATGTCCGTCAACCTAAATTAGTTTGTTTTGAAATGCTACAATCTTTTTTTTTTTAACACAAGGGCTAATGAGACCAAGACTTACTTCTTAAAGCCGAATCCGAACAGCTACAAACATCCATGAGTGGAATTCAAAACCCCGAAGATCAGCACTCTAACCATTTGTCCATCGTTCGGTTCATCAACCTACAATTCTTGATTGGAATTTGCATCAATTTCAAAGAAAGCTTACAGTTAGTAAAAACGTAGGCTTTAAAAGTAATGACATTTTTGAGTGTTTTATGATACATTTTATATTTTTATTATTATATATATATTAAGTAATAAAATTATTTTAAAACATATAAAAGAGTAATATGGGTTTTATTTATTTTTGTACGAATGATATCTAACTATAAGTAAACCTTTTTTGTTTTTAGTAGTTTAATATTTTAATTGATTTTTGGTGTGATATAAAATAAAAAATAATTATGTTTGTTTTGAGGTATTTAACAGTTTGGTTAAACAGCATTCATAAATTTTTTTGTTTATTTATAAATAGGTCTGCAGGACAAACCTAGTATATCCCCTCAAAGAGGAGGGAAGTGGCCTACTTTAGGTAAATATGAGTGTCAAAATACTGATCATCCTAGTCATCCTTATGTTTTTTTCTCTTCTCCCCTCCTCTTGTTTCTTTCTTTTTCTTCCTCGCAAAACTGATTTGTATATAGTACATATATGTTTTGTTATACAAATTTTTTAATTAAAACTGAGTTAAAATAGAGAGGAAAATATGCCCAAGAGCAGTTAAGTGGGGATTAAATTACACATACAAATGTAAACCTTTCCTTGCCGTAAAAATATTGCTAATTCCTTGTGTTTTATATAATTTTTGAAGTTGATCAAATATACATAATCATATAAAAAAATTTTATTTAAATATTTGCATGAGAATTTGGGGTCATTTTTTACCTGTACATTTTATTTTTTAGAATATTACCTGGGCCATATGTGTCTGCCATACATATATCAATAAATAAATCCAGTTCCAAATTATTTCATCATAAATTTTTGAATAAAATCCAATGCAGAAAATTTTGTGATCAATCACTACACTATTTTTTAAGTGTTATCAATGTTTGAAATATCTTCCAGCTAATTCTGTTTTTGATTAAAAAATTATTTAATTTAAATTTTTTAATTCAAAGCGTGATTTACACTTGCTCAAGCCCTAAGCTATATAAAGCTTACTTTTGGAGATTACCTAAGCTGTAGCCAAAGTACCTATTTAAAATTGCCTCTACCCTATTGTTTAATATTGCATGAGCTTGTCTGAAAAAAATGTTATCTTTTTCATATATGAAAGGGTACTGTTTTAATTATTAATATATAAAATAATAAAGTATGTGTTACAAAATCACAGAAATACTTATAATTAAAGGGTTAAAATTGATAAAAAAAAGACATCCGAATAATGAGGGAACCGGTAAGGCGCACCCGGAATCTACATGTTTAAACCCCACTGCAGGCATGGATAGGCGATTTCTAATCGACTTTAAGTAGTATGTATTGATGACCAGCTACCTAATAGTGCTGGACATCTCTGATTGTCTGGCAGATTGTCTAGAGGGACATAATCCATCCGCTCAATAATGGTACGCCTGACAATGTGGGTTTGCTGTAGTAAGCTAGTTAGTTGGGTAACTTTCCCCAACAACAGCTAACTTAATGGTTTTAGCACCCGCATAAGAGCTAGGTCTGAAATCATTCCTTGACTTCATAGGATGCTTTCATACCAGGAGATGGGGGTTGAGCCAGACGACAAACGTCGCTTTGAAACAGATTCACTCCCAGAAAAATCACTGGGCATATAGCCACAGTGCTTGTGGATTTAAGCTTCCGCCTTCAATTTCTCTTCCAAGTCTTGGATAGACCAGAACATCCAGCACCTCCGCGGTCGAGCTGCTTGCCACTAGGGGTCGCATGCTCACCCAGTGGTGGATCTTTGACTTCAGTCCCTCCTTGAATTAAAATAGAGTATGAGATATGACTCAACTCTGCCCCAGAGCTGACCGATTGACTAATGTCATCACAGGCCTCATCAAAGGGAAGGATGGCCTTCTCACTGGATGGTGCTTTCTCCAATGGAGAGAACCTGGAGTTGTTAGCGGCTCGCGAAGACCAGCTGATCCTGGACACAACCATACTTTTCGAACAGGACCCTCTACATAAGTCCTGAACGCGTCCCTTTTTTAGCTGTGTGACAGACGATGCAGCATACTTTACATTTTACGACCTTCCATTATGTTTTTTTTTTGGTGTGTTACAGTTCGTCAGGTGCTTCACCGACAGCCTGTTCGACATGGGTAACCCTATCGGTAGTAAAATTACCGTCAACATAGCCCATCAAATCATTAACACACGCAAGACCATTCGCCACTACAAGATCTTAAAACATGAGGAGATTGGTAATTTAGGTTTTTTTATTTTTAATAATACTTTTAGTAAAAAACATTGCCTATTTACACTCATGTCCATAAATTAAGGATAATGAAGTTCAGGCAATGAAAGAGACAAAAGCAAAACAAATTTGACTTATTTGTAAAGTCTATTTATTAAACAAAAGGTAAAGAGCAAAAAAGATGCTATATGTTTGACATAATTAATAAAAAGTGCAATTTTTACTCCCTGGAGCAAATTTCAAAAAAGAACCTATTTACAGAAAACAGTATAACATGGTTAGTATGATGGTTAATACGGAGTATGTCTCCCGGATGATGCAATACAAGTGTTACAACGCCTCCGCATGCTGAGTATCAGATTATCAATCTGATCTTGGGGAAAATTACACCACTCATCAAGCAATGTCCTCGGAAGTTCCGATAGACAGTTGGGAGGGGGTTGACGGGCTGCAATTCGTCGGCCAAGCATGTCCCACACATGCTCTATTGGATTCAAGTCCGGTGAGTATGCTGGCCAATCCATACGGGTGATATCCTCCGATTGAAGGCATTCGTCTACAATGTTTGCACGGTAAGGTCGGGCGTTGTCATCCATATACAGAAATTCAGGACCCATGGCGCCCCGAAACAAACGTACATGTTGTTCCAGAATGACATTCCGATAGATGTGGCCTGTCATCGTTACACTCTGAACATGCAGGTCATTTCTGGAACCAAGAATAATTCCTCCCCAAACGAGCCATCCTGCACCACCGTACCGGTGTATTTCAATGGTGTACTCTTGGTGGTAAGGGATACCTGGAGCTATCCATATGAAAGTCCGGCGAGAATCAGAATGTAAACTGAACCTGGACTCGTCGGAAAACATCACACAAGACCACTGTTGCGGTGTCCACAATGCATGCTCTCTACCCCAGCATAATCGCAGGCGACAGTGAGTTGTGGTAAGGGGAACACATCTGACAGGCCTACGAGCATATAGACCAATGTTCCCTAAGCGTCTGTACACGGTCTACCTTGAAACTGTCGTACCAGTAGCTGAAGAGAGCTGACGAGACAGGTCTGATGCTGTGCTCCGTCTGTTTCTTTTGGCAGTAACTACCAAATACCGGTCATCATTCGGCGTAGTAACTCGGGGGCGACCTGTGCTGTAACATCTACTCGCATTACCATCATGTTTGAATCGTTGCCAAAGCCTGGAGATGACACTCTGGGCGATTCCAAGTTCCTCAGATACTTCCAGCTGGGTACGTCCACATTCCAGTCGTCCGATAATTCTGCCACGTAAAAAATCATACAAATGCCTCCTTTGTGCCATAACTATGCGGTTATTGCATTGAAAGGCTTTTAAAGCGCTTGTGAACAATTTTACTTCTTTGCTACCATTCCTTATATACCCCTTTCATACACTCTCGTCATTGTGACGTACAATCCGCGCCATCTGGTGGTTTCCTGTAATTTGCATATTCTTCTTCAAGATGTGTGTGATAATTCTACAGGTGAAATTTTTATTTTAGAGCTCAATTTCTGTGTGATTCTGAATTATCCTTAATTTATGGACATGAGTGTATGTTGCTTTATTGCTGATTGGGGTAGCGCTACAGTTTTAAAATGGTGTGCAAAACTTAAGCAACAGGTAGTTTTTTGTCATAACTCCATGAAAAATCATCTGAGAGACGTGAAAACCGGAAATGAGGGAGAGTATTATGTACGTGAAGGATAACGAAAGCATCGGCGCTAAAAAAAGAAACGCATTTTGCAATCAGCATCTGTTTGAGTTGTTGGGTGTTCTCCGGAGGATGTAAGCGTGCTGCAATGCCTCTCCCCAAATCATCCCACACATGTTCAATGGTGTTTAAATCAGTGGAGTACTCTGGCCAATCCATTCGAGTGATATATTCACTTTCCAGTAGCTCATCAACAGCAAGAGTCCGATGTTTTATGCATTGTCATCCATAAAAATGAGGTCTGGGCTAATGTCACCCCGGAACAGACGGACATAGGAAAGGAGTACCTTTTCACAATAGCGATCCCAGGTTACAGAATCTCTGTCGAAAATGTGGAGCTCAGTTCGCCCGTTCAGCATGCCTCTCCAGACAAGTACTCCATGACCACCGTAACGGTGTGTCCTTGATGTTACTAGGATAAAACCCGTCTCTCGACCTCTCTCCAAATCAAAACGCGTTGAGAATTGCTTCTGGTACTAAAACGACTCTCATCCGTAAAGAGGACACGACTCCATTGATCAGTTGTCTAGTTTTTGTGATCTCTGCACCACTGTAAACGGTGGCGTCGGTGACCAACTTTCAACGGAAGGCACCGTTCAGGACGGCGGGTGAATAAGCCTTCTTTGTATAGACGTCCGGCCACAGTAAACCATGGCACTTATTGCTGTACACAATTGTGGAGCAATGGCGCTTGCTGACTGTTGTCGGCCTCTTTCCGCCTGCAGGATGATATATCGGTAATCCCCAGCAGTTGTCGTCCTCGGGTGACCACCATCAACCTTTCTAACTGCTGTACCTGTGGTTTGGAACGCTTTCCAAGCACGTGAAACGACAATTTTGTTGACTCCGAACTCTGCAGCTGCACTGGTGACAGTACACCCCTCCTCCAACATTCCGATCATTCTTAGACGTATAAAGTCGTACAGGTGATTTCTTTTAGCCATATTTCACGAACTCACTGGCACTTGCAGCGAATATTTTGAATTGCGTCTCCGTCCATCCTTTTATTCTACTGTTGAGCTGCGCACGCCTACATCACTCGTTTTGCGTACGCTCACGTCGCCTCTGACGTCTCGTTTCTGATATTGTACTGATCTCCAGATCTCCCTCTCTGAAATTTTATGGCTATCTGCTAAATTTTTACATTGTTAAGTTTTGAACACCAGTGTAGTTGGAACGAATTGGCTATTTAAAGATTCTTCTGTAAAGTGAGGTGATTTTATGACAATTTTAAGAAATGAAGCAACTTTCTATAAAATTTTGTAATGAAGGGGATAATTAAAATTACAAGTTTTTTTTAAACCAAAATTTTCTTAAAAACGTCCTTAAATTTGAAAAATTCCTTTAATACTCCCTAATTTTCTCTTACAGTAACCTGTATGAACCCTGTGTATAGTATTTTGGCAACTATATAGTGATATGCAAAAGATAAAAAGTCATATTTATAAATGTTCAATAGTTTAACTATAGAGTTTGACATGCAAACCTTATACTAGCAGCGAGTCCAAAAATTGTGGGAAAAAGTATTATAACAAGACTCAAGACTTGTGTCGTTGAGGGTTTGGTTTGGAGTGCTACGGATTTGTTTTGCTACACGAGGGCTAATGAGACGGGGACCTACTGCTTAAAGCCGATTCTGAACGGCTACGAACATCCAAGCCATCTGCGGGATTTGAACCTTCGAATTCCGGTACTGAAGAGTATCGCTCTACTACTTGGCCATCGTTTGGCTGTGTTGTTGAAGCACACCTTCATATATTCGATCCAAGGGATATTACCTTGCTCTTGCCAGCTGAAGAGGAGAAAAAATACACTCTCGCAGCCCAACACCAAAGTGTGTAGAAGCTTTTTGACTTGTGGAGACCTGGTACAATTTCGTTTATTATATTTCGCCATGATATTGATGTCATTTTGTTTTATCTATTTTATGTAAATGTAAAAGGCTTGTAATGTATCCAAAATAAATGCGTTTAATGTCAATTGATACTGTAGGATTTTTTGTTGGAGAAAACATGCCATTAAAAGTTTTTGTGCCTAAAGCTACAAAATTTATTTCTCTTTATCAATTATTAGGAATTGGTACTCTTGCACACAGTTGTCTGAAAATGTTAAAAAAAATATTTATAAATCAAACAGGTGTCCCACTGAAGTAATTATTTTTTAATCTAAGGTCTATGCTTTAAACTGCTTTTCATTAAAATATGTGAAGAGTAAAGTACTGGATTGAATCATCACTGACACCATATTTAAATCATTACTTCTTTTTCTTTAGTTTTATAAATGAAAAATTATAAGATCTAAAGTCCCATTATTTGTATCCTATCACTAAAAGGGTAATCAATTATTCATATTTAAAAAAAATAAAAATTTCCTATTACTTTATTTTTTATTATAATAACTGTATATTTAAAAAGAAAAAAAATCTTAACTTCTGGGAGAGATTTCAACCCCTTAGCTTTATCCAGTGGCTGCACGACTGTTCCTATAAATAAACATGACACTTAAATGAAAAACCATGCCACAAAATTGTAGGCATGGACAGATGTAGTTTTTTGGTTGTTTAAACATAACATTTAAATCCACTTTCACAAAACCAAATTCAAATCAATATTACTACTAATTCATGCTCATGGATAGATTTGCTAGACTAAGTCTATAAATATATGACATTTGGTTTACAGACAGGGATGTAGTGTAAAGCTACTGCATGCAAAAATATAATTTGAAAAACCTATAGCAATATAATATATATATATATATATATATATATATATATATATATATATATATATATATATATATATATCCTTTGGCACCCCTCTGGAGGTGGTCTCTAGGACAAGATAGACACCCCTTTTCCCTTGGTATGCCACTGAATCAATGCACAGAAACTGTTATACTCCTTATTGCCATATCATCCCAAACGAGGATGGACTCTTACTCTATACTTACCATCTGAATGGTGTTTACAGGATTCTTTCTCAACATCTCATTACAATTTATATCCTCTATTACTCCTATTCTTTCTCAACAGCTCATTACAATTTATATCCTTTATTACTCCTAGGTAGCTTGAAATTACCCTCAATGAAAAACAAAGCAGGTTCCAGAACCACAAAGACTTAAATTTTGATTTTTTTATTGACATAATCAATGACTATAACTGCATGTTTTGCATGTTGCACATTTTTTCATTTATGACAAAATAAATTTTACTATCTTTTTGTAACATCTTAAATTTATATTGCTCTTTCATAAGCCACAATGTTTTTTACTAGTGTTGAAGTTTTTGTTTTTAATGTAATGCCCTGTTTCTGAACAAATTGTTTTATACAGTGCGTTCCTTTAGGACTTCACACTAATAAACGTCAACAAATTAACCATTTTAAAAATTGCATGTTGCAGTAAATACAATTTTTTTTCTCTTCCTTAATCATATATTTTCCCTCTTTACTTATAATTCAATTAAACAACAACAAAAAAATGTTAATATCTATCTTTTATGACACTATGTGTTTATTATTAATTGGTTTGGTTTGCTACAATCTACTTTAGGCAACACGAGGGCTAATATTATTAATTGAAAGATAAGAAAAGTAAGTTTAAGTTGCACTAACATTATAAAACAAATCATGTTCTTTAAATCATGTGAAATACTTTAGCAATTTCTTATATGTGAATCATATAATGAGTTGCAATTAATTATATGATAATCCTTGATTGAACTTTATTAAATGACCAATACATGAGTTTCAGGCAAAAATTACTGACCTGTGACTAAAGGGATAATTTAAAAATATAAATTACTAATTTAAAAGACTGTAGTTTTAAAAATAATACCACTCATTAGTACTAAACAGTGGATATATCAGTAAAACATTTAAAATTTTATGTAAGTCATAAATACCTCAAAGTTAAAAAAATATTTTTTCACATATTTCACGTTAGTTATATTTCACTTGTGGTTGTGTATACTTGTGACTACAATATTTTAAACAAACAAAAGGGTTTAAATGATACAGAAAAATCAACAAAAACCAAAATGTGAAGGATACTGTATACATTTATATTAGGAAAATGAATATATTTATGATTAGAAAATAAAGAGAATATTAACTATTTTAAGTCAAACAGCATAACTTTATATAAAGTAGTAAAAATATAATGCACAATTGGAGTTACGTAAATAATCTTGAAACTTACTGCTAAAAAAATTAAATAAATAAAACCGATTATCGTACCTTTTAAATGAAGAAAAAGGGAAAAATAGATTAATGAACTTGAGTGATTAAATTCTATATATGTAAATTACACAAAAAAGGACAAATACAAAGTAAAAATGTATTATATGCATTTTAAATTTTATAATTTTATCAAATTCCCTTAGTAATTTCTCTGGTTATTACTATTATAACCTGAATCAAAAAATTAAATTTTATTTAAAGACATTGTTGAACCAGTTTAAACTATTTTACTCTGCAGAAACAGCATTCTTGTAATTTATCTTTAAATAAAGGATTAATAAACTCATCGTAGAGACGACTTTTAATACGGCCACTAACAGATAGAACATGTCCAGAAATGTTATAAAAAATGTTAAAAATCTTTCGGGTTGTTTATTCCATAAAAGGAGATAAAGTTTTGCCAACAACAAACATGAATTTCTGTATTAGGGTTGCCTTTACAGACTAAGAGGTTACCTCAAATGAGATAGGCAATAAAGTTTCGCCAACAACAACCATGAGCTACTCTTTTAGGGTTGCCAGTGCATTTTGAGATATTACCCAGTTGCACCGATGTAGTAGACTAGTAAACACCAGAATGCGGTTAAAGTTGTAGTTAAAGAAGTGAAAATTACAATTAGTGGTAGTTAAGGTATTTATTTTAAGCCAATTTTGGGTTTAACAATTGGCTAGTCATTGAAAGTCTTTTAATGTTTTAGTCTTAGATGTCTAGTGTGACCTTGACCTTTGAGAGAGGTCACAATCTTTCTCGAAAGTCACGCCTAATTGGCTAGGTCAGTGAGTGTCGAAGTGATAGAATCAAAGCTTTTACAATAAATTCCACAAAAGATCTCTTAAAATCGTTATAAAGGGGTGTCTCTTATAATATTCATGTTCTTTAACTTGTTAACCACTTTCGGTGCAAAGAAATTCACGGTTACGTGTGCCACGCACGTGATTTATCTTTCTGCAATAATTGTCTGACGACTTGTGGATAGCGTTCTGGTGACAGAAGTATCTCGACGTGCGTAACACGTCTTTCCGTCGCAAGTGGTTAACACTGGTTACTCTGTACAGAGAGCCCCATTCAAGGCATACAAGGCGATGGTGTAAATGGATTTCCTGAACCGAACCCTCTATTCCAGAGATTTCTAACAGTAACCAGAAAAATGACAACGAGCAGAAAATAAAACAGCTAAAAGATGAAAGAAGAGGATAGGGAGGTAGGTGGAAGCTTAAGGATAGAACAAGACAAATATTTTTGGGACCAGGGACATCTGTACATTGAGACGACCAGAAATGAAGTGAGTAGTTTTGTCATTCTGGGGCTATTTAAAATGGCCACGAGATGATCAATAGAATTGCATGGATTCGCACAATCAAATTTCATGAATTTTCGATGTTAGAAATCGGTACGAAACATGATGTATGGCCAGTTTTTAATTGTTTGAAAGCTTTTTTTTTCTTACATTTTTATACAATTAAAAAAATTATTTTGGAGATTTTTCAGTTTTTTATGTCTTTTTGTTCAGAAAGACAACACACAAAAATTAAGGATCTTTGGCGAGAATAGCCAAACGCCTTCTTCTATTGTCAGCATCAGTGGGGTCACAATTGACAAGATTATTAATTAAATCATTATTTAAAGTTTTATGGAGTTTAGTGGAGAGTCTATAAATAAAATTTCGAATAGGAAGAATTTTTAACTCTTCATGAATAGCACTCTTTCGAAAGTATCAGGGAGCATTAATAATTTCTCTAAGAATTAAATTTTGAATAACAGTTAGGATTTTAATATTAGAATTTTCTGCATAGGGCCACACTGGTGCCACACAGGTAGTGATAGAAAGCAAAAAGGAAGTGTAAACGAGCAGCTTAATTTTAGTATTCATTTTGCTATGGTGAGAAATTAAGGGATACAGAGCTCGCTTAGTATTACGATATTTATTTTTAACAGAATTAAAATGTTGCTTCTAAGTTAAATTTTTGTCTAAAGTTACATCTAAATAATTAACAGTATCCGACCAGGGAATACGAGTGTTATTGATGTATATGTTGTAGTTAACATAAGATGTTCTTTGTTTGGCTGTAAACATGGTAGTTTCGCATTTAGTAGTGTTGATCCTAATTTTCCATCTGTCTAGCCACTCAGTAATTTTGACTAAATGCTTATTAACTGCAGTCACAGCAAATTTAAATTTTTTGTTGGAAGAGAAGATGGCAGTATCGTCTACATAAATTGCAAGTTCGGTTCATGGATGCATAGGAATGTCATTGATATAAATGTTAAATAAAGTAGGGCCAAGAAGGGATATCTGTGGAACGCCGCTGAGAATAGGAGATTTTGAAGAAAGAGACTGATAACTTTTAATCTGAAAAGTACTGCCGGTGAGATAAAAAAAATAGAAGTTTAACGAGATGATAAGGGAAGTTATAACTAATTAATTTGTGAATGAGAGCATGCATCCAGATTTTCTCGAAAGCCCGAGCAACATCCAGAAAAATGGTGGCAGTAGAGAACTTATTTAATTTGTTTTTGGCTAGAATTTCAGCAATGCGATATACCTAATGAGAAGCCGAGAGATTCTTACAGAAGCCAAATCGATATGGAATGATAATTTTATTTTCTTCTAAATGATTATTGACTTCACGAAGAATAAATTTTTCAGTAATTTTGCTTAGAGTATTAAGGAGACTTATTGGGTGATAATTATCTGGAGAAGAGTGATCCTTTTTAGTTTTTTGGAATAGGGATACTAATAGAATTTTTTCAATTAGAAGGAAAGTGACAAATATAAAAAAATATTATCAATTATCGTAAAAATATAGTAGATGTATTGAACGAGGAGATGCTTGAGAGCAGTATTAGTGATATTATCTTCTCCAGAGGATTTACGTTTTGGAAGATTTTTAATAATTTTAAAAATAATTGCTGAATCGATATTAAAGTTAGTGTTTAAAGAGTTGAAATTTTGATTAACGGTAATACTATTGTGAACTTCGTTGCTCATGTTTACTTCAAAACCTGGATTTGGGATAAAATTCTGAGCCTGTGTACTGAAGATTAAGTTACATTTTCCCCCTGCTGTATAAATTATATTATTAGTGTTAGCGTCTTTAAGAAGGGGAACAGGAGTGAAAGAATTTTTGAAACGCCTGGCAGCTTTCCAGATGGAATTGTCAGTAGTGTCAAGAGAAGTTTAAAAGTTATCCCAATCATTATTAGCTTTATCTTGAATATAATACTAGAGATCTTGTTGTGTGTTATTCATAATTCTTTTATTAAATGGAGTTTTAATGTTTTTGCCAGGCTTCCTGCCCCATTTCTATTGTTAATTAAAATTTTAAGATATTTATCGGAGGGGCGTTCGTCTGCGTCAGAAATGATGTTGGAAGCAAAAGTTAAACTGTCATTAGTATCTTGTAATTTTAGTGATAAAAAATTTTCAATTTTAGGGAGGTAGAAATTTTTACAATTCAGGTGATCCTTAAATTGCTTCCAGTTAATGAATATTTTAGGAGTAGAAGGAATTTATTGTTAATAAAAACTTTAAAGAGAACTGGATTGGGATCTGAGGGGAGGTCGCAAATAGTTTCTATAGTTATAGAATTTGGAATACTTTTTAATAATGAAATGTCAATAACACTAATGCTATGATTTGTGTGATGTGCTGGTTCACTAGGTGCAATAATACCACAGTCAGAATTATCTGAGAAATTATTAATCAAATGAATCTAATTATTTGTCCATAGGAATTATTACAAGTGCAGTGCCAGTCCCTATGCCGAGTATTTAGGTCCTCAAAAATAATTGTATCGTTATTAATATTGCTCAAGGCGTAGAGATCGTCAAGCACTTCGCACTGATTTAAAGAAGGGGGGAGATATAAATAGAAATTATTGTACAGGACGATCCATTTTTGATCTTAATATTGATGGCAGAAGCGTTAATGACCTGAAGAGTAGGATGAATTACAACATGATGGGGGATGGTGCGTTTAAGGATGATTGCAGTGCCTCTCATGGGTTGATTTGAACTAGGGTAATCATTCCTGTATGTGCTGTAGTCTTTGATGTTGAGTTTATCCTCTGGTTGTAGATGGGTTTCCTGTACGAGTACAATATTAGGAGAGTAATCGTTTACGAATTCCCTTAACTCACGAATCCTAGATTTAATGCCGTTGCAATTCCATGCGAAGACTTTTAGAAACCTGTTGTAAGCCATTATGGGCCGGTAGAGTGGTCTTGGAGAAGACCCGAGAAGAACACTGTAACGCATTCTTCAGAGGTCTTAACCTTGACCATGTAAGACTTTATTTTCGTAAGTTTGATAAGAATTTCTTCGAAATCTTAATTCTCATTAAATGTCTGATGTCGTTTAGAAGGCTGACAATTTCGCTTATCTGATTTGAGGAGCTAGGGATAAAATTAGATTCAGATTGATTGGGAGCCTGAGGTATAGCTATAGGTGAGGGCAGAGTGGGGTTCGTAACTATTGGTGAGTTCAAGTTCGTCGTAAGCGCCTGAGCAAAAGATTTTGTCACTGGACAGAAAGCCACCTCAGGATGCAAGTTGTACAGAACTCCCTGGGCTATGGCCTCAAGTTCTGTTGTACATGATAAATTCTCAATCAAAACAATTGAAATGATTTGGCTCTGACATGAAAATATAAGTATAAGAATAGGGATGGGATGCTTGAGTTTGGGCAGAGACTATAAGAACAGTAATTAAAATATTATAGGAGTATGAGAGTATAAATTACCAAAGCAGATTTAACTGAGATAGGACATGTAATAAACTCAGCTACTGAGTTTTAAAAATAATGAGAAACAAAATAAATAGGTCTTTTTTTAAAATAAGAAATATTTGAAAGAGAACAATGTATTCTAGAAGGGAGACAAGTGAGTGTCGCGCAAGCACAGACCGGGGAACCCATAATGAGGAATTTTCACGTTTTCTAATTTTATTTTTAAACAATAGAAGACAAAAAAGTTAACAAGACAGTACCTTTTTTTATTTCATTTGGGGCCCTAATTAGTGATTTCTCATGGGTTTTACATTGGACTCTTTAACGTCTCTCGAAAATGCTACTTTTCCACCGCTGGTTTTGTCACGACACAATTCATGTAAACACCGACAGTATACATTGTTTACATGGGATAAGATTACATTTTAATTTGTTCCTGTTCAAAGAATCGCATATAATAGAAATATTTTTATTATGTCTGACATTAAATATTCTAAGTACTGCATTGTTCCACTCTGTATAAAAATTACTAATTGCAATGAAAAGATATTTTTCAGCGTTCCCAAAGATCCCAGCATACGTAAAACTTTAACTAATACTATGAAAAGAGATGAGAAATTAATCCCCAAATTATCATATAAATCATCTCTTTGGTTTTGTGAAGTTCATTTTGCTCTAATTTAACATTTGTTTATATATATATATATATATATATATATATATATATATATATATATATATATATATATATATATATATATATATATATATATATATATATATATATATATATATATATATATATATATATATATATATATATATATATATATATATATATATGTGTGTGTGTGTGTGTGTGTGTGTGTGTGTGTGTGTGTGTGTGTATTACATTTAAAAGAGCTGTTAGTTAACCAGTACTGTCTTAACTTTTAAAAAAATTCATAATTTTGGAGTGTTTTTACAAAGCTTAGGTACTTTATACAGAGTTTATGAAAAGGATATAAACTGCAATAATTATTTAATATATAACTCAGAAAAAAAAGTTTTTATGTGTTCTCAAGGTATTTAAATATTTTCTTGAGAGATACCTATTTTCTTGAATGTAGCAGTTAACACTGTGATATTTTTCAATTAAATGGGAGGTTAATTTGAAAAATTATGATATTATCTTTAAAATACTCTACTGATAATAATTAAAAATGTAAATTTAATTACAGAAACTATATACATTTTTTATTTAAGACTTATAGTTGCAATAAAGATGTATTAATATTTAATATTTAACTGAAAACTAATACAATCTTTAAATATAGAAAAATAATATGATGAATCTGAATAATGCACACATTTCAAGAAGTCATTTGTGAATTTTTTTAATAAATAGTAGAGTGAATATAAATTGATAATTAAATTACAAATGCACAATATCGATTTTAGATTTCAACACAAACAAACAAAATCTAAGTATTGTATTTTCTGAAATTTATACAACATTATTTCCATCTGCCATCAAGAACAGTTTATATTTACATAAAACTGACCAATATATATTTATTCTTTTACTATTACGCTTCTTGTTTGTTTTAATTTATGAGCCAAAGTTAATCGTCAAGCTTATGCTACTCCTAAAATGAACATTAAATCGAAAGTGCACAGACCATTCCGTTATATGCATAAGTAGTACATATCAATTTATACTAATATAATTTTACAAAATTTGTTCATTCATTTCTATAAACTATTTTATAAAGAAAATTTATATGAATCTCTTTTGAATGTATTTTACTTGACCCCCATTTCCCTCTTATTGTTAATAATAATACAATCACTGATGATAATGAAAAGAAATGGGGCTTTAACTGATAACTACGAGCACAGTTCACACCACCCCAATATTTTCTGTCTCTATACTATTTTTAAAGATAATGATGTTTTAAGAAATTTATAACAAAAACTACTTATCATGTATTAATAATGATAATTTTGAATATACTGTCCGTAATAAACGTCTTTGGTATCAAAAATATCCCTACTAAGAAGGATCCAGGCGTCAATGTTTTTCATAACAACGCAATAAAAATCACCTGTTCAGTTATCTAAACTAGTTAACCGATGTAGTTATTTAAATTATTTATTTAAAAACTATTCAAAATCTTAAAAAATAGCTGTTAATTTTTCAGTTGGAAACTCTGGTCAAGATACCTCCTTTCAAAAAATTTAATTTATTTTCCTTTCTGCGTTGGCCATACATTGTATCTATGAATCAACAAATTCCTGAATGACAATAACATAACTTTCAGAGCTCAATTTGCCTTGAGAGCATCGCATCAGTTGCTTAGATTTTTGGAATTCATTCACAATGGTCTCCTAAAAATTGAGCAAACACGTGCTATATTTTTGACACCGAAAGGGCTTTTGATATGGTCTAGCATAGCGTTCTTATATACAAACTAAGTATAAACTGCCAGCCACATTTACTCATTTGATACCTTCTTACCTCCTCGGTAGGCCCTTCAAAGTCTGCATCACCACGTTCAACATCCACAGTTAGGAATTTGGTTTGGTTTAGAGCGTTACAATCTATTTTTTGTAACACGAAGGATAATGAGACCAGGATCTACTGCTTAAAGCCAATTCCGAACGGCTACGAAATCCATGCCACAGTGATTCAAACTCCCGAACTCCGGTTTCGAAGATCAGCACCCTAACCATTCGACCATCGTTCGGCTGCACAATTAGGAATATCCCTGATATTTGGCACAGTACTCTTTAATTTATTTATCATTGACATTTCCACACACTCCACTCGTGATGTTTATGGAAATTCTGTGATTCGTGCAAAAATACCTACAAACGCACGATGCAATTCTTGAATGATGGTTAGAAAAATGGAGGTGGAAATTGCGTCCTACCTACACGAAGGGAAAAAGAGTTCAATTTTAACAGAGAACTAGACTATCCGGTCACAGTGTGTGATTTAAAAAAGGGGGAAAGAAAATATTCGTGTATATATTTAGCTAACTATTAAACTAAGAAAACTATTAATCAGGCAATCTGTAAATTCTATAAGGTTAGGAAAAGGTTATTGTAACATAATCGTATGATTATGGGAAATAAACTACTCTTATATAAGTCACTTTAAAGACCCATACTTTCGGGTCTGGGGATCGTCGGCTATCATTCCTATTCAAAGGCTACGGATTGTACAAAATAATACTTAAAAGTCTATCAAAAGATATTCAAATACTATGCTACATAACGCCTGCAATATAGAACCAATTCAGCACATTATGAAATGTCTGGCATGTAAAATCTTGGCAACGAAGAGATCGCAAACAGATCCTTGAGAATTTCGATAAATCAAAAGGCCACCGATCTTGCCCTCATTCACAAAACCAGTTCCTGTTTTTCCATCACCTGGCCTTGGTCTCTTTTCTTAATACTATTTTCTCATTTTTTAAACTATTTATACATTTTTACCGAGTAGGAGAAGCTTTATTTGCTTTCGTCAGTTGTTTAAGAAACTTTCACTGGAACCCGGGAAGCAAACCGTGATCCCAGTCACTTCTCACTCAACACTTCACTGCTAGCTACCCGAAAGGCAGGACAGAGGTCTACTTTCCACCTCTGACGTTATCTCAAGATGCTTTCAGAATGACAACTAGAACGGGGGAAATTAAGCTCATTACGTTGGGATTCAAACTTTTACGTATAAGATCAGGTTAAAAAATTGCGTTTTAATTAAGAATTATTTATTTTAAGAACTTTCAAAATAATAAATTATATATTGGAAACTACCTACCTTTCAAAAAGAATTATATGAAATTTAAAAGTATATATCAAAGTGTTTGTGCAATTTAAAGGTAATTTTAAAAATTTTAAATTGAAATATTAATTTTCTGGAGACAGATTTTGCGTAATAGAATAGATTCAACCGGATTATGTCAGTCTAATTTCTGTGTATAGCTAAATCAGAACGAAATTTATACGAATAAAAGTAGACAGAACTCAGTGTTTTACTGATATGTATAGATTTCACACAAAAAAAATATTTTTACATATGTGGCAAAATATTGATAAATGGGGGGGGGATATAAAGGAAAATCTATTAGTAACCACCAACATTTTTTTCTTTTCTATGGAATATGTAAATATATTTATTTTGATATACTTTTGGTATAGATGTAAATAATTTAATCTATATGGTATCAAGTTACCACTAGAAAGCAAGTACTTACATTATTTAATTTTAAACTGAAGATAGAGGGAAAATTGAGAAATAATTAAATTAATGAATGAGTAAACGGGATTCACATGAGGAAATATGTCTTTCTTTTCGCTAACACACAAGACAGAAAATATAAACGTACATATATATATATTTTGCAATAAATAAATAAAATCCTTTTAAAAATGCTGGTTATGCTATTTTTTACTAAATAATCCATAAATAACATTTTCCAAACTAACAGTTATATACAATTGTATTAGAGTTTCAATTAGAGTATACTTGTATTAGAGTTTCATTTGATATATATATATTAGTAAAATATATTTGAATTATAAAGTTAGATAAATTAGATGTCAATTTTTTTATTATAATTTAGCTTTTTACGTATGGAAGGCAGCAAATATCACCAATGATTTAAGTTAAAAATGGATAATTGTTATAATTTATCCATTTCTCAATACTTTGAAGCGTCTCTAAACATGTACGCAAGAAGAAGAAAAAATAAAGCAGTTCTTATTTACTCTTGGCTATAGACAGCACCTTACCTTTGATTATTAGGTAATAAATTTTCGTCAAATTTTTAACTTTCAAGCAAATTTAACTGGTTTACTATATAATAGCAGATTTCTGGCTTTGATCAAGGCATAAAATGAGGAATTTTCACGTTTCCTAATTTTATTTTTAAACAATAGAAGAGAAAAAAGTAAGCAGGACAGTACCTATTTTCATTTCATTTGGGGCCCTAATTAGGGATAAAACGCTAGTTTTCCTACGCCTAGTTTGTGACATCACAGTTCATGAAAACACTGACAGCCTATGTTGTTTACATGGGAGAAGGCGACATTTTAATTTGTTTCTGTTCCAAGAATCGCATAAACAGAATTTTTTTTATTATGTCTGACAGTAAAGAATCCTATTTTAAATACTGTATTGTGCCACTAGGTACGAATACAACAACTAATTGTAATGAAAAGATATTTTTCAGCGTTCCAAACATCCCAGTGTACTTAACACTTGGACTAATGCTATGAAAAGAGATGAGAAATTAAACCCCAAATTAACATAAAAATCATCTCTTTGTGATGACTATAATTAAACCTTTGCTTTATTTAATATTGCGTTTAAAAGTGCTGTTGGTTAACTAGTATTGTTTTTACTTTTAAAAAAAAAATCCCTCATTTTGGAGTATTTGCCCAAAGCTCAGTTACTTTATAATGAATTTATGCAGAAGGATATAAATTACAATAATTATTTAACACATAACTTTAAAAAAATACGTTTTCTGAAGGTATTTGTTAAGCACCCACTTTCTGTGGCGCTATGTTAGCCTAGGACCTGTCCGCCTACTTTAAGGAACGCCGGATGGAAGGGGTCAATGGGGGCGATTTTTCAGATATCGTGAAGGGTGTACATCTGCGAAACATAGGTCGTGGGTCCAAATTCCTTACATGGCCCCCTGGCTTGAAATTAGCGATCAAAGGGAGGCTAATTTCAACACTACCTATGACCAAAATGGTGGCAGCAAAACCGAAATTCTGTTTCTCCCGACCTTTTCATAATAAGGTGCAAAGGTAAAAATACTTAGAAATCTGCCAAGAAATGTTTAAAAAAAGAACTTAAACCTAATCAAATCTAAATATATACATGCACATACAAGAAAAAAAAAACAATATCGAAACACTCTTATAAAATTATAATACACTATGCAAACGCAATAATGAAAAAATAAACATTTAAAGAACCTGGTGAGGAAGCACACTTACAAAAGAAAATTAAACACAAAAATTAAAATACCAAACAAATAATTACAACTATGCTTCGAGAACCAACCAAGACATGGCCTTTGCCGCAAGATGTTGCGCAGCCGGTTTATGAAAGATTAAAAATTCACCTTCACCTTTAATTTGGCTTTCCCCCACCATGTCAAAATTTCCTTAAAATTCTAGGTTTTATTCCAAATGGAGGCTCTTGTCAAGATATCACCAAGATATAAGACCGCGAAACATTCACCCTTTTCCAATATTCTACACCTCAGTTGGCAAAAGCAATGCGGATCCCTTTGACGCTCGACGAGCATCCTTATCAGTCGACAACTCCCAAACACTACACATGTCGCTGTATCCCCCGCTTTCTCTTCAAACACAAACTCTTTCGGTCCCTCAGTTACAACGGAAAATCCCCCCTCTGAACAATTTGCTTCCCGATCCATATGTTTGTCTCTGTCTTCGGATCCCGTAAACATTTCTGCGGTCAAAAATCTCCCTACTATCTATTAAGCCGAACGATGTCCAATTGGTTAGGGTGCTGGCCATCGGTACTGGAGTTCGTGGGTTCGAATCCCACAGTGGCATGGGTATTCGTAGCCATTCGGAATCGGCTTTAAGCTGTAGGTCCCGGTCTCATTAGCCCTTGTGTTGCAAAAAGTAGACCGTAGCACTCCAAACCAAACCAAACTCTACGATCTATTACTTGGGTCACCCCCTTAACTACACAGGCGCCTGGCACCTGGTATTCCGCTCGACATGTGATTGACTGGTAAGTACATTGGCAGATTTCTAAAATTGGCGAAATATCTTGGCGACGCGTTCCATGAATTTGTATATTATTTCAAAAATCAAAAAGAGACAGGATCGTACATAGAATTTTTTTTTTCAAAGGGAGGGGAGGGGGAGAGTAATATTTAATTAAAGGCTTGTTGATACTGATTCAGGTTAAATTACAAATGAAAGATCATCCACTAAATTATTTTAACGCAAGATTTTTCAATTAATATATATATATATATATATATATATATATATATATATATATATATATATATATATATATATATATATATATATATATATATATATATATATATATATATATATATATATATATATATATATATATATACTGTATGAATGTATACAAAATAGGCTATCTAATTAATATTTACAACCAATTAAGGGGTAGATATAATTGGTAACTACCCAAATATTCTGAAAATCCCAGATTTACACAAACAAAAAGAAAAGATTGATAAAATTGTATAAATTCTGAAAAAAGCATGCATATATTAAGTCTATACATACATATATATTAAACACATATGTATATGTATTTAATTCATACATAGTGCATTAATATATTAAATAAAAATTTACCTGCAGAAAAATTTTGATACAATTTTTAAAACAATAAAATGTACCAGGTTTGGAGAGAAATGTTAATTTATGAAAAATTCTAAACTCTTTCAAATTCTGAGCACTTTCTAAATGTTCTCGTAATTCCGGTAAATTTCGAAATTTCAAAGTAAAATTGTCCTCTTTACACTCTATATTACTTTCAGGTCTTTCATTTTGACCATTTCTTTCATTTTCATTTTTATGCATGCGGTTAACATACTTTGTTAAATATTTTTTTCTGATAAAACACAGAGCTGCAATATTTACAATTCAAACTTTCAATCTCCATTCTTTATACGTTCCAAATTATTTTAAATAAAGGAATAAATAAGGAGAAATAAATAGATAAGAAGGGAATCTAAATCAATGGATTAGAAGCCAATCGTAGAAAGCATCGCCAAGATATTCTGCCAATTTTAGAATTTTCTGACAATGTACTTACCAGCCAATCACATGCCAGGTTCCAGGCGCCTGTTTAACTATGGAGCTACACTCGCGACGAAATGAAACTTCCTTCCCCTTTCTCATTCGGCGCGATGTCCATCAAGAGGTCAATTTTCCTCCTTAGCCCCCCAACCTGTTCATTCTCGGGAGCGATGCCATTCCGAAAGGGGATTTGATGTTCTCTCCGTCCCCTTTCTTCGAGGGACTGTAAGTCAGTAACCTAGGGGTGGGTTTTCTCTGACCGAACTGAGTAGAAGCGTTATTTGGCTACCCTTTCCTTTCTCTAATTAACTGCTCGGCTCTGTTACCAAATAGATAAAAACCTCGAGTTTTCTCTACTATGCCGACCTGAGAAAGAATTTTTCCACAGCTTTTTCTCTCGATTTCGACATGCGATAAGGGGATACAACTCAGTTTTAAAACCAAAAGTTGTTTTATACGCTCGTTCTCTTCTGTTGATGCATCTTCCTGACCATGTGTTTTGAACCTTAAGTCTATGGAAGATCCCGTACTTGAAAAGATCTCGCAGGTGCTCTTCACCGTTAACCTTCCTAAAGGCACTGACTCTTCCCATCTGGTATGCTAGTCCACCAACCATAAGATGTATTTATGGTCTTTAATGTTAGGGGAATCAGTGGATTTGAATACATCGACATTTATCCAGTGAAACGAAAACTCCGACCGTGCCAATGTTCTCCTAAACTCCCCATGCCCAACCGAACATGGAATTGAGTGCGAGCTCCTATACTTCGATCAGCCTCGAATCTGGCCGAACCAATTGACCAACGTCTTCCTCCACTTTTCCTTTAGGGTACTGGAACTTTTCCGAAATAAGAAAATTCCCTTTTCTAAATTCTCCCATCTCCCAAAATTTCGACAATTCCACACTCTGTGGAAACATATCTCCGATGCGATGAGTTCCTGGCCAGTTATTTCGCCTTTCGTTGGCGCTTTTTCCCCCGTGCAACCTCCGGGCATTTTCTCTCTCTCAGAGAACGAAACCAGGTTTTTCTCCACCCTCGGAGTGACCCTCGGCGCACTAGTTAGTGAAAAACCAAATCTTGCCAATTCCGTCGCCTCCGAAAAATCCCTAAGGATATCCTCGATCCTGCTGAAGTGGGCCCTCCTTAGCCGGCTCCCTTTTGACTGAGAAAAATCCCTGTTCGGCTGCTCTTCATCCGCTTGACCCGCGAGCTTCCGAGTATCAGGTTCCTGCCTCGTCTCGGTCATGCCGGGGTGAGACTTCGAAGAAACCGTTTCTCTGCCCCCTCTTCTCCTGAGAAAAATCAATAACCTGTTGCTTCTTCTCGGTTAGACTTGAAAGCACCGATTCTCTCTGATCGCCTGCTAACAAGCCACTCAACGTGTTCCCTTGTTGAGAAGGCAACCGGGAATCTTCGCACAAATCCTCATCTATTATTTTACTGGGATTTGTTCTTCAGTCGCCCAACAGAGCTCTCTGACTGGAGCCCTCAACATTCCTCCGAAACCTATCGTTCTGGGCCTTTGCGATTTCTATCCTTAAGCGTGAATCTGCTAATTCCTGAGCTCTCATTTTCTCTTCGTTTCTCTTGAGTTCCTCCTGCTCCCTTTCTTCTACGAATACATCGAGAAATACCTTGGACGTTTCCTCGTCATAACCCTCGGCTGCTTTTATGATTTTTATGAGCGGTAATTTTCCCATCTCCCCAGAAGCTTCAATTCCCTTCTCTAATGCGAGCTGAACAAGATCTGCCTTTTTAGCCCTGATCAAAAAAGCTATTTTACAAATGCTAATTTATCCCGCAGCGTTACATCCGAGAATATATTAAAGCTTCAAAATGAGCAAATACAATTTTTAAAAAAAATCCCAAATTACCTTCTATGGCAGAATTAACTGTATTAATAAAGAAAAACAAGATATTGAAGGACATAGCATTTCAGATACAAGTATTAATATTAAATACATACACAAAACAATAAAAAAATAATAAACTAAGCAAAATAAACACAAAAAATAGAACCTCGAAGCCTTGCCAGAACAAAACACTTCTTAATTCGCACGCGTCCCTTTGCACCGAATTAAATTAACCATGAGAAAAAGGGAAGAAAACAAGCACAGTTCATGCGCCTACCTATCAAGAAGATTATTGCTTTAGGACAATTTACCAGTCATCAGCACGTCGTCTTGCGTCCGGAATTTCCCCACCATCTCCACAGCGGGATTTCTTGTCTTCTGCTCCCCGACCGCTCCTTGGCCGATGACTCTTTGCCGCAGTTGCCGACAATTCGTCCGCCTTTACCGCATCCAGGTGACAACCCTGCTACCTTACACCACGAATGTAAAGCACACATTTTCTGTGGCGCTATGCTAGCGTGGGGCCTGCCCACCTACTTTGCTGGGACTGGTATACTGTAACGGCATGCCTTCCGCGCAAAGACTTTGTTTCTCAAAAGAGGTTGAGAAATGTACTTCACTGATGTGGAGAGAAAGGTGTTGTTTTCCCCGGCACCACGATGTCTAGACTTTTGTGTCCTACAGTAGCGAAACAACAGGGCAGACAACCGGGAACCTAAACTGACAGCCAGAAAGGTGATCGTCTGAACCACGTTTTCAAAGGGAATGCCGCGAAGTTGGATCTTTCGCCGAAAAGAAATTCCGGAGACTCCCAGGTTTGCAGCCAGGGATTGTCTAGCCCAGACCAATCCAGTTGGTTGAAGGTGCGATCATCACCAGATGGTCCTACGACGAAATTGTGGGTGAGATCCCCTGTCTTAGAGGAGATCCCCTTCCCCTTCCCTAAAAAAAGAGACGAGATTTTTTTAAAGAAGTTAGTTATCTAGCAGCCAGTTGATTTGGAGGTCGTCTTGACCAGTCTCTCCATCGGAGAGTTTTCTTAGAGAAAAACCCACCTTGGGATATATCTCTTTCTGAGATTGTTAACGATACCCTGTGCCTTGGGTTTTCTTTTAATTCGATCCTCTTCAGGATTGATCGTATATTCCTCCTAGGAATTCTAACTTTGTTTTTATCTTCTTCGAAGATACAAATTGCACTTCAAACACCCTCGTCTAATTGAGTGTGCTGTCTTCATTATTGCTACCGAGAACTATTACGCGAAGCTACCACTAATTGTTTTCTTCCGTCGGTTATCAAACCTTTTGGCAGTGTATTTAAGTGTACGTCTCTACTCAGGCCTACGTCTATTGTATCCCATACTTGTGAACTGTAATTGTATTGTGTGTATATAGAAATGTGTAAATAGCTGCAAGGTGTAAATAAATCATTTAATCAAGAAACATCTGCTTCTTCATTGTGTCACCTGAAACAGGGGCCAAATACGTAGCAGTGCTTTTTGTTCGTAGGCCGTCGCTGAGGATGCATTAAATTACCTCAGAAACTTTAAGGACCACAAACAACATTTATTTAAAAGTTTGGTGAAAAATTAAAGTATAACAAAATAACATAGTTCTGAGTTTCGGAGCCTATCTTAACCAGATCAGATGGCCGAGCGTTCCATATCCAAACTCAAATTCTCTCACTGCAAACAGAGAGATCTCCCAGGTCGCAGGCTCTATCTCGACTCCTCGAACTCAACTGCCGGCAGATCCCCTCTCTCCCTTCTTCGGGGGGTCAGCTTCTGGAAACTTGATCCCTTCCGAAAAGGGAAATCCTCCTTTAAGATGCTCTGCGAGAAAACAAAGCGACATATCCGAGAAAAAAACTTTATCAGCCCCCCCCCCTTAGCCGCCGGCTCCTATTTCCCTAAGGAAAGCCAGGTGAAAGGGGTCAATGGAAACGATTTTGCAGATATCGTGAAGGGTGTACATCAGCGAAACATAGGTCGTGAGTCCAAATTCCCTACAGCATTTAAATATTTTCCTGGGAGATACCTACTTTCTTAAATATTGAAATTCACACTGCGAAATCTTTTAATTCAACTGAAGGCTAATTTGAAAAAATTATGTATTTTTTTAAAAACTCTACTGTTATTACTTAAAAGTGTAAATTTAATTGCAGAAACTATATACATTTTTTATTTAACATTTATATTAAGCAATAAAAATGTATTTTTTAATATATAAATCAAAAGTAATACAATCTTTAATTTTAAATCTGATCATTGACTTTTCTGAAATTTATACATCATTATTTCCATCTGCCATCAAAAACAGGTTCTATTTACATAAAATATGCCAATGAATATTTACTTTTTTCCTATTATGTTTCTTCTTTGTTTAAATTTATGGGCCCAAGTTATTCGTTTAGCTTATGGTAATCCTAAAACTAATATTAAATCAAAAGTGCACAGGCCATATTGTTTACCTACTTATCAATTTATGCTAATATAATTTTATAAAGTTTCTTTGTTCATTTCTATAAATTATTTAATAAAGAAACTTTAATGCAAGATTTCCATAATTGTTTTAATTAAAAATAATTCATGAGATGAATCTTTTTTTAATGTAAATATGAAATAATTGGTATTTTGAATACAAAAAAAGTAAACCTTTAGGAAAGATAATAAATGGTAATTTTTACATTAGCGATCTTTATAATCAAACATGATGGGTGTTTTAATACATAATCTAAGTGTTTGGATCCAAGAATGCTTTTTAATATAATATTTCCAATAATATTATTAAAATACTTTTCAGATATTTTTTTATTTTACTAGATCAAAATAGCATTCATACATAACTTCCAATTAAAAGAAATATAAGTACCTTCTCTAATTTTTTATTTAAACATTAATCTCTCTATATAAAACGTGATACTACAACAACAAATGTGTATGTATGCATAAATATAAATATGTTGGATGTGTTGTGAGTATCTACAAACAGAATAGATGTGTTAGTATTAACAGAGCACTTATATATTTAAAGTAAATTAAGATAAATTGAAAAATAAGAAAAATTATTTTACACACCTTTAGGTTTTGATTCCTCTGTTTCCGTTCCCATTAAATGCGAATTATTTCGGAAAATGAAAACATTAACATGCTGTAAATTTTCGCGTGATTGTCGGACTGTTCTTTGGTAAGAGAGACATTTTAAACAAATGTATATATATATATATATATATATATATATATATATATGTCATGGTCCGAGTATCCACTAGTAAATATATAAATCAGTTCACACTCAAGTCATTATTTTCTTCTCTTTATTAATCCACTTAGCACGCTAATCAACATGGCGTCTCATCTTTGGCGCCCAAATGCAAACAAAGGCCGTGTTCACTATTTCGAGAGCCAAAAGGTCCGACTATAGTAATTGCTTATCGCTCTCTGCTCTTATCACTGCGCGTGAGCCGTATTTATGTGACTAGTAACGCGAGGCGCGTTACTCCCATTAAAATAATCCCTAATTAAAATCTCTTAAATTACTCTATATTTTAAATCCTGACAACTTTCCCCCTCCCTCTGAAGGCTTGCACAGGCAGGAGGGCCCTTCCTGACCAGAAAGTCCCCAGAGGACCCTAAAATTTTGAAAAAAACATCTAATTAATTTTCCCAAAAAATAATAAATTTAAGTTACTTAATTCAGTCAGAGCAGGTGGCTCCCTCACAAAATAACACTATTATAATAAATGACAAAATTCAAAAGTAGTAAAAATCACCCTATGATGGTGCTATAAAATGATTAAAATCTTTTACACAATTACCTAAATCACAAAAATCTTTCCTGAAAATTAAACACATTATACAACAATTATAAAAAGAACAGGAATATATGGTTGAAGATGAATAACATATGTTACTAATAATAATATATTTGTTATAGAAAACACCTTGGGTTAAACAATCTTAGGAGCTCCCAAAAATAACATTAACAGTATGAGTATAATAAGAGATAAAAAAAAACATAATATCAAAATATCACTAATATATGGTGAAAACAAAACAGATGAGTTTAAAAATAGTTTCTCTTATAGCACAGTCCAACAGTATTGGGTAATGTCCTTGAGTTCTTAACACAATCAGTAGTAGTATAATATGTAATACAGTAAAAAAGTAGATAAAAATCAAAAAGGGAACCTAGGTTTGATAACAATGTACACTGTATTGAGATCTCTTGTCAGAAAACATCATAATCTGATTTAATTACAAAATTTCACTTCATTTGTTATTCTTCGTTGGTTCATCAAAATACAAAATATATCACCTGTCAACAACTTCAATCTATTCCAAAAGTAATATTATAACAAACTTTCATCATAGTATTCCTCAAATATCACTCAGTAACTTATAATCTCACAAGTAAAAAAGGTGTCATAATGAAAATCACTCATTATGTGGCAAAAGTAAGATAAAAACAATATAGTGTTTACAATAGTGTATACATTCTGTTTAAAACAGGTGTGTGATTCTTGTTTGTGTCTGTTTGTGTAGGGTGTTTTCTTCCTGGGCAATTAAAATTAATTATCAAAAATATAATAATAGCAAAAAATCAACTTAATTAATTATAAGACAGCAAAATCAAAAACCTTCCTTAATCAAAATAAAACAAAACTCAAAACATCATGTCATTATCAGTTCTTATGTCAAAATCAGCAATAAAATTGACTCCATAGATGAACAAAATTTGTTATACATCTTCATGGTGCATCAAAACATCTTCAGTTAAAAAAAAACAATTTATGTAATACTAATATCATAATTAAATCAAAACACAATTTCAAAAATTTCACCAACATTCTATAAATCCCCAGTATATTCCCCCCCCCCTCACAATGAGAAAAAATTCGGTTTTTACATCATAAAATATAAACAATTTTCCAAATAACACTTTAAAATTTTTCTTTACATGTCACTCAATAAAAAGCAAAAATTAAAAAAAAACGACTAAATACAAATCTAGTTAAATATAAGAAATGGATATAAAATAGCACATAAATATCAAAATAACTCTAGTTAAAATTCGTAATCAGTAGACCATTTCTTTAAAAAACAAAACCTCACTCAGCAAAAGTTGTCAAAACATCATCTCAGTTCGATTGCAACTCACTTCAGATCGAAAATGCTGCATCATTAGAATTAAGAATTCACAGTTTCTTGCAATGGTCATAACAAGAAAATAAAAGATTTAACGTTATCGGAAGCAGTAATTTATGCGCTCAAGCCGCAAAAAGGGTGCAGTTTTAGATTACAGGGATTCGAAGTTACAACTCATACAGTTTCGTTAGCTTCCGACCAAGGTCACAGACGATTCACATTTTTATCGATAAAATAATGGAATTTTTAATCACGCGCGCTGAAAATAAAATAATTTTTTCTCGTCGGTCAAAAGTTTTGCCCATGTAGATGGCCTCTTCTAAGTGATAAAATCATAGAATTATCAAATTTCTCTGAGATCAAAATTTTAAAATCCCTAAGCAAATTATTAAATTTTACTCTGTTAATATAAAAGCCAAAAATTATTCTTAAATGATTAAGTTTTATAGTACACAATATTTCAATCCTTTCATTTCATTAATCAAAATTTTACCAAACATCACTATTCAAAAAAGATCAAATAAGTAAAATTATAACAATTTCTTCAATATTAAAAATAAAAAAGGAAAATAACCATAATCAATTTTTTTTTTAAGAATTATCATGTCTAGAAATGTTATTAATTTAAACAAATTTAGATATATTTACAAGAACAGAAATTTCAAACTATAAATTCTAGAAATACAAATACATAATTATTTGAAAAAAGTTTCGTTCATAAAAAGTCTTATTATATTTTTTTATACTGAAGTCATAATTGACAATTTTTTTTAAATGCTCTGTTAAAAAAACTTAATTTTACCTTTATGCGCCAAAATTACAAAAGTCAAGTTAGTAAGATTTTGTAGAAATTTTTCTTTCACTAATTTGCTGAAATTTAATTTTGCTCTCGTCTTGAAGAGTTCTTGCGTGGCTTTAAAGGGAAAACGGTCAATTCGATGGGGAAGGCTCGTTGTATGGAGCTTCGATGAAATGAGCACATCGGAATCTCGACGTGGCCCTGCCAGGCCAGCAGGCCGGATCTCTCGAACACAAAGTTTTCGAAACTCTTTCTGCCGACGGCGGATGGAAGCCATGGTCCTGGCTGATTATAAGCCTGAGTTTGCTTGATCGGGTATAATTGTTCACGTTTGATGTTATGCATAGTTCGTGAGAATGCTCGGCTGTTATTGTACATCTTCAAAAAAAAAAAAAAAAAATTCCCGCGTAGTACTTTCCTGTCGGCTCGTGTCATGGTCCGAGTATCCACTAGTAAATATATAAATCAGTTCACACTCAAGTCATTATTTTCTTCTCTTTATTAATCCACTTAGTACGCTAATCAACATGGCGTCTCATCTTTGGCGCCCAAATGCAAACAAAGGCCGTGTTCACTATTTCAAGAGCCAAAAGGTCCGACTATAGTAATTGCTTATCGCTCTCTGCTCTTATCACTGCGCGTGAGCCGTATTTATGTGACTAGTAACGCGAGGCGCGTTACTCCCATTAAAATAATCCCTAATTAAAATCTCTTAAATTACTCTATATTTTAAATCCTGACATATATATATATATATATATATATATATATATATATTATTGAGATTGATAAAATTGATAAAATTTTAAAAAACGAGTAAAGCACAATCTGAAAATAGAAAGCACTTGCTAATAAAAATGTCAACATTGAATATCATGAACTATGACGTCAAAACCAATCACGGAGCCTTTTCAAGTCACGAGGTTTTCTCTTAACTTTAAAATTAATTTTAAAATGATGGATCCATTTTTTACATTTTTGAATACATTTTTGGAATTAACGAGTCTGGAATTACCCGAAAAATATTAAGTTGTTCCATTCCCCCACATGTACAAATTCCTTATTTCTCCTTCGAGGTTTTAGCAGTAGAAGCAATTATTTTTCAGGGACAAGACATGAAATTTTAATTATTGAAAAAAATATCATTGACATGTGAGCTCCTATGCCTATATTTCAGTAATAGATGAAGAAAAGTCTTACTTTTAACTAAATATGAAGCTTAATTTACATGGTAATCACAAGTTTTATCCTTTTTCTGGGAAAGAAGAAAGGCGTGCAAATATAAGTGGGGAGAACAAAAATTTCAGTATCTCCTAGATATTTTTGATTATATCATCATTAAATAGTAATAATTTTATATTTTGATTCTGGGATTTCCAGATTGCGCAAATGGGCCTTATGGTGACTGATAGAATGCGTAGCTACATAATATTCATGAAAACTGGGGCGTAATATTAAGGAAATTGGCATAAGGAAGAATTTCTATTTTATGCAATATATTTTTTTCGGGTAACAACTAAAATAATGTCAAATATACATTTATGTTTAGTATCCATATTATGTCAAATTTTTTTTTATTTCAGTGAATTTAATCTATATAAAAAATAAAGTACTTCGTTTTTATTTCATGAATTGAAATGAAAAAAGTTTAATACATAATATATTTCATGCATATAAGTATAAATTATCTTTGTAGTAAGAAAATTTCCATTTCTATATGAATGAAAAAATTATCCAGGAATTAATTCAGGATAATTATTCTGGAATATCCAGAATAATTATGGTTGGCTGGTTTGATGCACTACAATCTATCGTTTTGCAACACGATGGTTAGTGAGATCATAGCATTCTAACCAGTTGATTTCAAACGACTACAAACATCCATTCCAGCATTGGGATTCGAACCCATCTACTCCAGTACTGAAGAGCAGCAACCTACCTATTAAGCCATCGTTCGGCTCAAAGTAACAAGAAAAAAAATTAAAATTGAAGGAAAGCTAATTCGCAATCAATTTAAAGTAATAAAATGGCATGCATTATGTAGTGCTTGCCAATATATTCATGAAGGTATGTTAAGGTAACAACTTTTATGATTTTAATCAAAATATGTTACCGATTATCTACTCTATACTTATGAGAGGATACTTAATTAATTTTCTTACTCATGAAAAACTACTACAGTACAAATGAACTTTTTTATTTATAGTAAACTTAGAAGCCTTTAAACTGAATTTGAAATAAAATATGCTGATTGTATTAACAGGAATAAACTATCGCTCTCTAGGAAGTTACTAGCGAAAATTTAAAAAATCAAAGTATTTTATTCATATTTTTACTGCATTTATTACAGTTTTTAACGTAGTGATTTAGTTTTGTTTGGAATGCTACGGTGTATTATTTTGCCACACGATGGCTATTGAGACCGGGACCTACTGCCCTCCAAACGGCTACGTACATCCATGCAAGCAGTGAGATTGGAACCTACGAATTGCGGTACCGAAGAATAACGCCATTATCCATCGGCCATTGTTCGGCCGTGGTAATATAAAAATGTATTTTTAGACATTTAAAAATAATTATTCAACATTTTTAATTACTTAAGAATAATAAACATAAAAAATTTTAGATTCTTTTATTTCTGTGGCAAAATGTTAGAAATAAAGAAAAAAGCTAGAACAGAAGCTGAAATCATTTAGAAATGTAAGAGAGGGGTAGCCAGCAAAACCTCCCAGATTTTACTACAGATAAAAAGGAAAACAGCCAGGCTCGTCCTACATTAGGGAGTAAACAATCGGTAGGTAAAAACTTGGAGGTAGAAACAGTATCTTCTTTTCGGCTATTTATTGTGCTGTTTAGATGTACACTTTGGGAGCATTTTCTAATCGGAAAGCTGTCACACATGTTGACGCTGAGTAAAATAGTCAATGCTCATTTATGTGCTAAGATCCATTTTGTTTTTATAGTCTACACTGGAAAATAAATGGTATTACAAGTTATTTTAAAACATCCGGCTTAAAATTGTTCCATCAAAACAGAATGTGTTAACCAGAGGTGTATCTTGGCAGTTTCAACTGGGGGGGGGGGGGGCAAAAGTTTTCAATAATGAATATTCGATAATCCTAATATGGTAATATTTAACCCTTTTTTAACTATCATTTTTATTATTGTTTATTTAGTTATAATGGCAAGATCTTAACAAACGTGCACAATCGTTGCAAATCACAAAACATGATGGTTCTTTTCGTTTATTCTTCCGAAAAATGTTGTCTTTCATTAGACTTGCAAACATATCTGTCGGATCGAAGGGAAGTAAGATCAAACGATAAATACCTGGTGAATCAACTAAGTAAAAATAAAATTCAACTAATTAAAATTAAATTAAACTGATTTTATCCACTTTAAACACAAATTGATTTTTTCCAAAGATATAGACATAATTTATTTTCTTCAATACATAATACTACATATTTATGTCAAAGAGTTTGTGTCAAGTAGTTTTCGTTATCATCTTCATCTTTCTCCTCTTCAATCAAACACACGTTATCATTAAAATGTAAGTATTTTACTTTTCAAATAAGTTTCAATATTAGTGAGTAGTTCACAAATGTAACAATAATATTAAGATTTCAGTATATTTTGAAGTTCTTACATATAAAACTAATAATTAGGAGTATTAGAAATTACAACATGATTGAACTTTAAGGTTTTGGAGCACATATGTGGTTTGGTTTGGTTTTGAAGCGCTACGGTTTACATCTTTGCTCACCAGGACTAATGAGATCGGTTCCTACTGCTTAAAGCCGATTCCTAACAGCTACGAACATCCACGCCATCAGCGGGATTTGAACCCGTGAACTCCGGTACCGAAGAGCAGCACTCTACCGTCCGACTGCAAATTTTGGGATACTATGGTATTTATTGAATAAATATACTCATTCAAATGATAGTAAAACTGTCCCATAATTCCGATAAGGAAACTCCCCATTATTGGAATAATTGTCCCTAAATGATAGGTGGACGATAAATTTATTATTTTGAGGTACCTTTGGGTACCATTTTAGCCACTTCTGGTGTATATCAAACTCCAAAATTGGTTGTTTAAATCAGATCTAATGATATTCTTTCGAATGATACTAAAATTGTCTCAATATTCCAACGTGTGTGTGTGTGTGTGTGTGTGTGTGTTGGAGGAGGGGGGGTAACTTTATGATTTTGGGACAGAGGTTCATTTTGGTATATTTTCAGTGTTGATTAAACCCAAAAATGGTTGATCGAATCTGATCTAACGACGCTCATTCGATTGATATATCATTCATGTTTATAAGATCATTTTAAAAACTACATAAAGTTATCCTTCTCCCTTACAGTTTTTAATCATTTCTTTTAATTGATAATTGAAACATGTTGATCAAATCTGATCAAACAATAATCCAACGAATGACGTACTCTTAAATGTAATAATAATTAATAGGGGAGCTAACTTTTTCTGGGTTTATTTTCAGTTACATTTAAACTTTCAATTGACATTAATACCAAATCCTTCAAAAAATTTTATAGATAATTAAATAAATTTATCGACTTTGTTCAAATTATCATTTTTGTAAATGTAATTTTCAAAGTAGTCTCAAAATTCATGAATTTTTTAATGGAATAAAATCAATTTTCAATTTTGGTAAAAGAATGTTTACTTTTTATAACATGCATAACTTCTTTTATTACTGAATTCCTCAAAAAAGTATTATTTTTACACACATTCTGCATTTATTATTATTTGATTTACAGCTTGATATTTTATCTGTTAGATCATGCCTTGAAAGTACTTCTTCTAATTCATCTAAATTAGTTATAGTATTTTGGATTTCCATATCTAATTGGAATATCTGATTGCTATTGAGGAGCTACTGAAAAGTGAAGATATCACTCGAATGGATTGGCCAGCGTTCTCCCCTGATTTAAATCCCATCGAACATGTGTGGGATGCTTTAGGGAGACGTATTGCAGCACGCTTGCATCCTCCGGAGAACACGCAACAACTCAAACAAATGCTGATTGCGGAATGGGCAATCCTACCACAAGAAATGTGGACCAGCTGGTTCTAAGTATGCGAAGACGGTGCGGAGCAACCATTGCAGTTAGGAGAGGGCATATCCCATATTAAGGAAAATCTGCTCGTTGTTCTTCCTCTTAAATAGACAATCATGAGTTACGATACTATACGTTCAATAAAGCTTGTTTTTGTTTGATTCCATACTGTATGCATTGTATTCCTTTTTCAGTGCCGAACGCTGGCCGATTGGTTAGGGCGCTGATCGTCGGTACCAGAGTTCGTGGGTTCGAATCCCACTATGGCATGGATGTTCGTAGCCGTTCGAAAACGGCTTTAAGCTGTAGGTCCCGGTCTCATTAGCCCTCGTGTGCAAAACAGTAGACCGTAGCTCTCCAAACCAAAAACCTTTTTCAGTGCCGATGCTTTTGTCATCCCTTACGTACATAATACTCTCCCTCATTTCTGAATTTCATGTCTCAAGAGAAGATTTCTTGTGGAGTTATGACAAAAAACCCACCTGTTGCATAAGTTTCGCACATCAGTGTACTTCAGTAAAACTACAGGTTTTGGTTTTCATGTATACCCCTGAGTAATGATTATCATAACACAAATGTAGTTTTACAATAATAAAAAAAAATGATATAGTGAACAATTTTAAAGCTTTGAAATGTATAATTAAGTATTTGCACAATGGATTTAATAATAAAATAAACATTGAAAAGATATAAACTATACATGACATTAAATTCTAATTTTAAACACAGAAGTGTATCTGAAAAAAAAAGCCTAATTTTGACAGAAAATGAACAAGTTCATTGTTGAGTTTTGTTCTGTAAAAACCGCCAATATTACGCTTGGCGCCAATTCTGGCAGCTTGCTGTAAAACCCCCATATTAAGAATTGTTGTTTTTTATGTTTGTAATATATAGAGTGTGTAAACTGAGAGTGTGTTCGACCCTTCGCTTCGAGAAGGCGACTGAGTATTCGTCTGAGAATAAGAGTTTAAGAGCTACAGTCCATCATTGATTGTGTGACAATCATTACCTAATTAAGAACCAGCGACCAAGCCTCTTCATTCATATTTTTTTACCTTATATTATAAGTATGCTCACCTTGGATATTGGCAAAAAAATTTCCCAATTTTTTCTGGTTGTCTCTATGAATAAAGCGATGAATTGCTTAGAGTGCTAGTCAATCTGCTCTCACTATTGGAATACTGCTTTCCTCAAAGTCATTATGTATGACAACTTTCCGGTCAAAAAAAAGTCCCCAGCTTTAAATCTGAATAACACAATAAATTACCGGAAAGAAACACTCTTTTAATCAGCAACCGTTCCTTAAACCAATTCCTTACTCCCTAATCTAGGAAGGTCCTGGTGGTTGTTGCTTTTTACCTATAGTAAAATCTGGAAGGACTGACTATACCACTCTTATACTTTACTAACTATACCACCCAGCCTAATATCTGAGTGATTTCAGCTTCTGCACTGGTATTTTTGTTTTTTATATCTAACACTTCACCACAAAAATAAGAGAATGTAAATGCATTTTTAAATATTTAATATTATTACGTTATTAAAACTGTTGATTATTACTAAATAAACTTCTTTAAATCACCAAGGCAGAACGATGACCGAATCAGTAGGATGCTGTTCTTTGATACTACAATTCGTAGGTTCAAATTCCATTGCTGATGTGGATGTACGTAGCCGTTAAGAAGGCAGTAGGTTCCGGTCCCACCAGATCTTGTGTAACAATATACACTGTCTACCAATAAGTATTTGGACACCTGTGATAGAAAAGAAAAACTAACTTTATTCAAAATCAATAGTTGGTAGAGCCTCCACAAGAGGCAATTACAGCGTGAACCCTCCGGGACATACTTTCCACAAGTCTTTATATTACAGCTAGTGGTATTGTCTTCTACTCGGCTTGGAGTAGACATATAAGTTCCCTCACCGATTTTGGACAAGTAGTGCACCCCTTAATTCGGTGATCCAACTCGCCCCATAGGTTCTCGATAGGGTTCGGTTCTGGGTAGGCCAGTCCATTCGATGAACTCCATTGGCACCATACCAAGCCTTGGTTAACCTCGAAACTTGGCAACTGGCATTGTCGTCCTGAAAGTAACAGGGGTCCAACCCGTAAAACTACCACAACGTAAGAAGTACACTGTCATCCACAATAGTGCAGTAGGCATCGGCGTCGAGCTTACCATGAATGGGGACCAAGGGTCCCAGTCCATATTAGGAGAAACACCCCCAGACCCTAATTCCACCTCCGCCGAACTTGACTGTTGCACAATGCATTCTGGCAGAAGATGTTCTCCAGGCAGACGCCAGACCCAGACCCTGCCATCCGAATGGTAAAGGGTGAACCTTGATTCGTCGCTCCAAAGAACCCGTTTCCATTGATCTACGGTTCAATTTCGATGTGCTTTGCCCCAAATTAACCGAGCAACGCGGTTGAACTTTGTGATCAAAGGCTTATAGGCAGCCACACGACCATGTAAACCAAGCAGATGTGCTTCCTTACGGATGGTATTCATTGAAACAATACTCCCGGATACCTGTTGAAACTCCTCGCGGATGAGAGCCATCGGTTGGGTGCGGTTCTTCCGAATTTCTGTGGACAGCACTCGTCGTTCTCTATCTCCCAGTTTCGTTAGTCTGCCGACTCGGGGCACATTCCGACAATCACCGCTCACCTTCCACTTCTTAATCACATAGGCCACTGTCGATTTTGGGTACTTCATATCGCTAGATATGTCCCTTAAGGAACGGCCACATTTGTGATACCCGATAATTATAGCTTTCTCGAAATCAGAGAGCTCCGAATTGCGCAGCATCTTGCATGCGACTAATGCCGATGCTGTTTACTACACGATGTATACCGGCGGAGGGCGTGACGTACCTCAGGACCGCAGATATCGTCATTTGCATAGGTGTCCAAATACTTATTGGTAGACAGTGTAGTACGCCGTAGCCCTCCAAACCAAACGAAATCACCGCATATAAGACTTAAATAACTATGTAAAAATATAAATAAAATATTTATATCTTAATTTTATTTTTAAAACTCTTGTAAGTAACTTTTTAGGGGAGCAATAATTTATTCATATTGATGCAATCGGGATATTTCATTTCAATTTCAGTAGAAAGGCTTTTAAGAGGTTTACTAAAAATAAATATGTTTATCTGTGCTACAGTAGTTTATCATGAGTAAGAAGATTGTTTATGATCCACCCCTAAGTATAGTATAAAGTTAATACTCAGCAACCTATTTTGATTAAAATCATAAAGGTAACTCCAGGAAGATGTTTGCACACACTACATTGTGCATGCACCCTTTTATTATTTTTAATTGATTGCAAATTAACTTACTTTCAATTTTAACACTTGTTTTCGAAGTTGTTCTTGGTCGAATGGGTTGGTTGCTGCTGTTTGTTACCGGAAATCGTCGGTTTGAATCTCACTGCTGTAATAGATGTTCGTAGCCGTTCAGAATTGGCTATAAGCAGTAGGTCCTGGTCTCAAGACCAGTTTTCACACTCATGTTAAGAAGCAGTGGAATAGAGCGCTCTAAACTAATCAGCAAACCAATAAAACTATTCTGGGCATCTATTTAATACTTCTTTTTACGCAGAAATTAAAATTTTCCTATCACAAAAATAATTTATACATGTATATCATAAGAAAGTTTGTTGTCAATCATGCAACTGCTCATTTAGCTATATACCAAAATGTAGTCTAATGTGATAAGTTGAAACTATTTTCTAACATAGAATCTGTCTATCCACGAAACAGTCTTTTAGAACTTTAGAATTTCAACCGGGGCGGGGGGAGGTCCCCTGAATACTTCCCTTGGCTATGTCCTTGGAACCAGAAATCTGTTGGAGAATCTTGAAGATTCTTAATAAGAATCTCGTTAATTCCTTTTTCGATGACATGTAATTATTCCTGAAAAAAAGGTCTTTAAAAATGTCGAGAAGCATACAGTTATTCGAGTACCTATACTTGCTTTAAAACTTTCTATGCATATACAGAACCACAAAAAGTAAAACTAAAGAAAAATTATTAAAAAGCACTTACTAATTCTCACGATATTTGTCAACGGAACTCTGTGCACTGCAATCTAACAATTTTAAATGCTGTCTAATTTGGAAATCTGAAATAGTCTAGGGTTGACAGTATCGTTTCAATATGACTCAGACACTTACTGGAATGATGAGTTAGCTGGATTCCCTGGCCTTCCGCCTAGTTAAATCTGTCACTGAAAATTTTATTATATAAATCGTTCGTTAAGCTGATAATGAACTGGGTAGGGTGAGAGATTTGTATGGATTCCTCCTGATTAAAACTTTTGATTTACTAGGCTTTTCCAGTTTCAGATTATATGACGATTATTTAATGGCTTGGTTAGAATACCTAGCCCAGTCATGCAAATGATTCCACGAATAGTAGAGTTTAAGGTGCGATACTTATGTTGACCAGATGTTCAATTCTCTTTTCAAGGAAAAAAACTCGTTTAGAGACTAATGACTGAATTCCATGCTCACTCAAGCCCATATTGAGTTCATTTATCTTTCTTAGGGGTCATTTTCGTCACTCGAGGTGTCCATGTTTATGATATGCTTTTCCTATATAGATCTGTATTCTAAATAAAATACAATTACCTATACTTGCTTTAAAAAATTAGCAGGAAAGGATGATAACCGTAATTAGAATAAATCTTAAGCATATTAATTAAAAAATAATAATTTCAAAATTCATTAAAATGTCGAATCAAAAGTTTCACTTATGAATTAAACCTTAAAATTCTAAAGGGGCAAAACTACAAGTTTGTCCCTTCTCTAAAAATTACGGGGGGGGACAATTGCCCCCCCTGCTCTTCCCAAATTACATCCGTGGTGCTAACTATATTCGAAAGATCAGAACAGATTGGCAAGCACTCTAAATATTGATTTACAACCAGTAGAAAGAATTTTGTAATATCCGTTGAATATTTTGTAAATATCCGAGGTGAGCATATTTATAATACATAGGTAAAAAATTTCAACTTCTTCATTTTCTTTCAAAATTACGCTATTTCTTCGATTATACTTCTACTTTAAAAGTTAGAATTTACTATTATTATGTATCCAAGGTTTGTAATGCCGGTGTGGCAACAAATATTTTTCGCTGGTTGGCAACACTTTCTAGTTCAGTTGTTCTAAAATGTACGTAGCGTTTACCGCTGCTATTATGTCCGTTATGTTTCATTTAATAAAATGTGTGTCGTAACTTCAATTGCAAGTTAATTATTCATATTAACATAGAACATAAAAACTATCATGTATAGTTTATATCCTTTCAGTGTTTATTTTACTATTAAATTCGTTGTATAGATACTTCATGACACATTCTCAGCTTCAAATAGAAAAAAATATTAAGCCTACGCTTTAATTTTATACCAATATTGTTTTGTTTATTTCTACAGTGTAATTATAATTTAAATGGCAATATTAGAGGTTTCTCATACATATTTTTTAAAGGTGTTAGACTTTTGATTTTGTGGAAAGTTCAGTGATAGAAAATTCAAAAAGAAAATAATTTGCAAGGCTCTTCATAAACTAAAAATTATATTTACAGTTTCTTATAATTAATATAGTCTTATACAGGGCCGTAACTAGATCCTTTAGCTCCCGTGGCAAAAAGTAGTCTGCGCTCCTATCACCATATATAGTGAGAAAATATGTAAACATGATTTTTTTTCTATCATATATTCAGAATAAACTCATAAAATATTTTATTATTTCTTAAAATGTTTCTAGTACATTAATTTTTTATTTTTGTTCTATTTTTACCTTATTAATACTTAAAAATATTTTTAAACTCTTTGTAGGTATTAATTTGCTAATAAACTGAATAGGTTTTTTTTATTTTTCATTTGAACGTTGAATTTTCATAGAAAATTGGTGAATTTCTAAATTTAAATTTAGTTTTAATACTTTTAAAATTTAAAACGAATACCCGGATTTGTATTAAGGCATATTAGTAGTGTTTGGTAAACATTTTGTAAGAATATATAATAAGTTTAGTCTCTAGAAACATTTTAAAAAATAAAAAAATTCATTTAAAAATTCATTTATAAACACATTGAATTTTATAATAAAGAAAACTATTTTTCAACTTTTCCTTATTTCTACTCGGGGCGAATCGTTGTCTTTCGGACCCAATTTTCTTCATGATGCGGCGTCCTTAAGACTGATGCGCCAGTGGCAGATGCCACGTTTTCCACGCCCTAGTTGCGGCCCTGGTCTTATATTACAGTAATCAAATAATACAGCTACAACCATCTTCCAAAACATTGAATTGAGTCAAATAATCATTGATTGTTTCTTTGGTAAATTTTCCTGAAATGGAATTTTATGAACAGTTGAACCATTTACTTTTCTATTTTTGTTTAATTTGATATGATATAATTCTGTAGACCACTTAACAATCTGTTTTAAAGGTATATTCATTTTGAAACTTTATAGTCCTCATATACTTATCTAAACCCCGAACTATTTTCTATGGTTTGTTAAATTTATTAAAAAAAAAAAAAAAAAAAAAAAAAAATATTGAAGATATTTGATTTAAAACTAAATTTTTATTCACTGAATATTGTTGATTCAGCAGTAAAACTCGTTTAATATACATATAGAGGAAATTTTTAATTTAAAAAAAAATTAAATTAATATATGATTGCAATAAGTTTTTCACATAAATTCCAAAACAATGCCCCAAATTTTCATTGAAAAGCAGAACAGCAGATGTAAAAAATTAAAATAAACAGAAATTTCATAATAAAGAAACAAAAATAAGTAAAAACTACAAAAATCAAAAACACATTTAAGATTTTACAAAATATAAACCTGCCTACTTTAAAAAAATTTTTTTTAGAAATCTAAAATCTAAAACTAAAAATTTATAGGCAAAAACAGTGTATTTCCTTAAAAAGAAAAAAAACACTTGCTATAAAAATTTTAAACTATTTCACACAGAAATTATCTTTATAAAGAATGAGAAACTACGTTTATGAAATCTGATTTTGGCCTCTCCACATTAAATTTCAGTATAACAAATTTAAAGTTAATGAGAAATTATAATGTGTACCTGATCAAATGATAAATGAAAATTAACTGAACAATGATAGAAGAACAAATCTTAGTGCTTCCATTTGGTAAGGATTCTTAGAGCTATTAGTGATTATTATAGTATTGAAAAATGAAAACAATCTATAAAACTCACTATATAAAGTAACAAATTTTTGGATAAGTTGTGGATCTGCATCACAATAATACAAAAAGTTAAGATTCGATGTGAGAACAACCTATAGAACAATCTTGATTATAAATAAAAATTACAAAATCTTTATTGATATTTATTTTAAAAAACATATCCCCTCCCTCTATATACATATAGATGTTTATACAGACTTGTTTGGATAGACAAAAAGCCTGATAAGAAAAAAACCATATCCATACCAGTAGTAGACGGGGGTATACAGCCAGCGGAAGTGACGTCATAGGGGGCGTGGTCGTGACGTCACCGGAAGTGCCGCCATACTGTGAGTTGAGTTGAGTTGTTTTCCTCCTTCTGCTAAGGGGTTTAAAACCGTGGAGTGAACAGTTGAGTTGTTTTCCTCCTTCTGCTAAGGGGGTTTAAAAACCATGGAGTGAACAGTTGAGTTGTTTTCCTCCTTCTGCTAAATTTGAAATGTTGTGGCAACACCTTTTTAGTTTCGGAATGGGACTTAGAAAATTTTTCGAAAAAAATTATTTCGGATACCACGTGGTACTGTTAAGTTACTTACCTCCTTCTGCTAAGGGGAATGAAAACCATGGAGTGAACAGTTGAGTAGTTCTCCTCCTTCTGCTAAGGGGGTTTAAAACCATGGAGTGAACAGTTGAGTTGTTTTCCTCCTTCTGCTAAGTTTGAAATATTGTGGCAACACTAAGCATACATGTTCTATCATGTCGTAGCATGTTTCAACATAAATTTGGTTTCGGAATGGGACTTAGAAAATTTGTTTTCAAGATTCTGGGCAAGACACGTGCTTTAATTACTATTTTTAATCAGATATTTACTTTTAATTATTAATTGATTTTTATTTTAAATTTTTATTTTAGCAGTTCTCTATAAATAGATATAGTTTAGATGATGTTTAACATTATAAGGTAAATTGATGTAGCATCAACACGTATATCCCCTTTCTCGGGTAATGGAAAAAAAAATTGTCGAAAACTTATCGGAATCCTGAACACCCCGCTAGTTTTGGTGGTATTAATGCTTTACATAGAGCTTTAAAAGGGAGCGTAAAAGCAAGGGACATTAAGAAATGGTTACAAACGAAAGATTCTTATACCTTACATAAACCTTTGAGAAAAAAGTTTCCTAAAAATAGAATAATAGTGGGTGGTCTTGATGAACAATTTCAGGCGGACTTAGTAGATATGCAGTCTCTAGCTTCTTACAATGATGGGTATAAATACTTATTGACATGTATTGATATCTTATCAAAGTACGCGTGGGCCATACCTTTGAAAGATAAAAAGTCCAATATGGTAGTTTTAGCTTTTGAAAAAATATTTAGGAAGCGAAAACCTGAAAATTTACAAACGGATACCGGAAAAGAGTTTACAAATAAAATTTTTCAGTCTTTTTTAAAAAAGAATAATGTAAAATTTTTCACGACACATAACGATAGAAAAGCATCGGTAGTAGAGCGTTTTAATCGTATTTTGAAAACAAAAATGTGGAAATACTTTACTGAAATGAATACCAAGTGGTATATTGATGTAATTGATAAATTCTTGCACAGTTATAATCATACTTGGCATCGGAGTATTCGAAGGGAACCAGCTTCGGTGACCGTAAAAAATCAACAAGAAGTTTGGAAGACATTGTTTGAACACCAGCCACAATCGGGGGCCAAGCCGAAATTAAAATTAGGAGACACAGTGCGAATTAGTAAAGAAAAAATGCAGTTTGAGAAAGGATATGAGCAAAACTGGACTCGAGAATTATTTACCATTTATAAAATTTTACCAAGACATCCGATAGTTTATAAGTTAAAAGATGTAGAAGGAGAAGTGATTCAAGGTACGTTTTATGAGCAGGAATTTCAAAAAGTAACCGATTCGGGATATTATCCTGTAGAGAAAATATTAAAAACGAGAAAATGTTCTGGTAAAATGGAATATTTTGTAAAATTTCAAGGGTATCCCGAAAAATTTAATAAGTGGGTGCAGGATGTGAAAAGAATATAAAAAGGATTTAAATCTACATTACATATCTGTTGCCAAGATGTCGTTTTACGTGACACTCATCAGTGACAGCTCTAAGCATTTTTCCCCGAGAATAAAGTATCCAATTTACTACTCAATTACCTTCACCCATTGATATAAATCAGGGACAATGGGAAGTGAGTTTAGTGGATATTATTTATCCCCATACTTGGTATAACATTCAAAAAGAAAATAATTTGTTCGGTTTTCAGTTGGATAACGATATTTTGCAAGGTTGTCGGATTCCCATCGGTTGTTATGAAACTGTACCGGATTTATTAAAAGCAATGACTTTAACCTCACATAAAAACAAAATTGAGTTTTCCTATCACCCGGTAGCGAAAAGAGTCACGATTAAAACGAAATAGAATTGTAAAGTCTTTCTTCACGAAGGAATTTCCGAGCTCTTAGGTTTTTATCCCGGAGAATATAAAGGAACTGTACAAAGTCCATTCGTCGCAGATCCTAACGCTTCTTTTCCCGTACTCTATGTATATTGTGATCTCGTGGAGCCGCAAATTGTGGGAGATGTCCAAGCACCCCTCCTCAAAATAGTGAAAGTAGAAGGAAAAGATGGTGAAATGGTACATGCTCATTACACGAGGCCCCATTACTTACCTGTTATACGACAGCATTTCCAAACCATACAAATTGATATTCGATTGCACTCGGGAGAATTCGTACCTTTTGAAAGAGGCGAAGTGTACCTAGTACTTCATTTTCGATTGAGACAAATTGTATAAATAATCGAGTCACAGAGTTTTTTATTTCATTTGTGAAACAAACGTGAACCATGCTGGTTCCTTACACTTGCTGTACAAAATCGTTTGAAGATTATTATGTGGGGCAGACCAGAAACGGCATGCCCTACTATCAAGGTATTTCATTGCAAAAAGGATACGGAATTGGTGGGTTTTTTGCAAAACTTTTCAGAAGCGATCTACCCTTTTTAAAAAGTGGTGCTAAAGCAGTAGGGAAAGAAGCTTTAAAAACTGGAACACTGATAGCGAACGATGTGCTATCAGGAGAAAATTTGAAATCATCACTAAAAACTAGATCTAAAGAAGCAGGGAAATTATTGGCAAGAAAAGCGTTAAAGAAAGCGGACGAGATGATAGGTCACGGAAGGTTTAAAAGGAAGCGCAAAACCTCTAAACACGTCACTTCTTCAAAAGTCAAGAAACCGAGAGGACACGATATTTTCGACTCTTAACTATGGCGTTTTTATTAAAAGATTCACCAGAATGTGCAAAATCAGAACTCAATCTTTTTACACTGCCTCCCACGCAAACAGTTATCGAAAAAAGCCAGTGGACTGAATTTCATCCAGTGGCTAATTTATCCGATGGTAGCCCTGTAGAATTTAATATTTCTGGAAGCGGAGAAAATTACCTCGATTTGTCTCAGACTCAGTTGTACGTGAAGGTGAAAATAGTAAAAGGAAATGAAACGCCGTTGGTAAAAGAAGATAAAGTGGGACCCGTGAATTTATTTTTACATTCCCTTTTCTCTCAAGTGGATGTCAGCTTGAACGAGAGACTCGTATCTTCCAGCAATAATACTTATCCTTACCGAGCCATGATCGAAACATTACTCAATCATGGTTTTGACACTAAAACATCTCAGCTTTCGTCAGAATTGTTTTTTAAAGATACAGCCGGACGACTGAATTTCTATGATACAAAAGACCCCAATCCTAATGAAGGTTTTAATAAAAGAGCAGAAATGTTTCAATTGAGTGCTCTGGTAGATATGGTGGGGCGTTTGCATATTGATTTATTTCATCAAGATTGACTTTTACTGAATAGGGTGGATATGAAAATTAAACTCATTAGAAGCAAATCCGAATTTTGTTTATTGGGAGATGGAAATTTTAAAGTTATGCTAGAACATGTATCTCTATTCGTTCGGAAAGTCAGAGTCAGTCCAGGGGTCGTTCTTGGACATGCTAAAAGTTTAGAATAAACTACAGCCAAATATCCTATCAACAGAGTAATCTGCAAAGTATATTCTATTCCAAGAGGCAATATGAGTTTTTTTCAAGATAATATATTTACAGGCCAGATGCCCAAACGTTTGGTTATTGCATGCGTTGATAATGATGCATTCAATGGAAATTATAAAAAGTCTCCTTTTGAATTTAAGCACTATCATATTAATTTTATAGGAGTTTACCTAGACGGACAACCCGTGCCCCATAATCCATTACAGCCTGATTTTGATAAAAATAATTTTATTCGAGCTTACCATAATTTATTCATGACTTCAGAAGACCAAGGACTTTATCTTTCCCGTTCCGAATTTCCAAATGGTTATTGTCTGTTTCATTTTGACTTGTCTCCTGATTTATGTGACGGATCTCATCTGAATCTAGTACGCCACAGCAATTTAAGACTGGAACTCATGTTTAGTGTCCCGTTAGTACAGACCATTTCCTTACTAGTGTATGCTGAATTTGAAAATCTGATCGAAATTAACAAAGCTCGAAATATATTGTACGATTTTGGAAACTGATGAATTCTACAGTCATTCATAAAATACTGTCCCGCGATCCGTGTACAGCAAAATACTTTGCAGGTGTATATCCATCTGATAAAATTACCGAAGTTTATGTTACTCCTGCAGCCCTTGTGATCAATACGGATAAACACAATGAACCAGGAAGTCATTGGCTTGCATTTTTTATGGAAGACGATAAAACTCTAGAATTTTTTTATTCCTTTGGAATGCCTCCAAGTGCCTATGGAACACACATTGAAAAATTTAGTTAGAATTTTCTTAACGTTAAGTGGAATAAAATATGCTTTCAAAGTCCTACCTCTAATGTATGTGAGCCATACTGCATTTACTTTGTAGTAAGATGATGTCAAGGATATTGTATGAAATTGATTTTGTATCATCTTGCTGAAAGAAAGAAAAATGACTTTTGCATGTACCTATTTGTGAAGAAAAGATATGGTGTAAACATGATTTTCAAACAATAAAATAATTACAAAAAAAATACCTTAATTTTTTTAAAATAGATATAGCTAGTACTCCAAAAAATTTTACATATATAAAGAACGGAAAATATAAGTTACCCTCATTGTAATCATGGACTTACCTAAGTTAAAACATCAATCTACCTGCATGATTAGTGGGCCAACGGGATCAGTTAAAACCATTTTTGTAAAAAAACTGATTGAAGAGAAAATGTTTTTCCCAACACCCCAGAGTATTGTATATTGCTATGGTGTTTATCAACCCGTATTCAGTACTCTTAAGAACATAGAGTTTGTAGAAGGGTTGCCGTCTAACTTAAATACTCTTCGAAATGCTCTTATAATCGTTGATGATCTAATGTCTGAGCTAAGTAATACCAGATTAAGTAAACTTTTCACTAAAGGAAGTCATCATAAGAACGTTTCAATTATATTTATAATGCAGAATCTGTTTCACCATGGTAAAGAGATGCGTACAATTCATTTAAATTCACAGTATTTGGTTTTGTATAAAAATCCGCGGGATAAAAGCCAAATCATGCATCTTTCTAGACAGATGTTTCCGGGAAAATCAAAAGCGTTTCAGGAAATATTCCAAGATGCAACGACACCTGCTTACGGATATTTGTTCATAGATTTGAGACCAGAGACAAAAGAAAGTTTGCGCCTGCGCACAAGCGTTTTTCCAGGAGATAAACATTACGTATATGAACCCCGGTAGTCATTTAAGCTCTAGTCCTTTTAGGAGTAACATGTCTGCAGCCGTGATAGAGTTAGAGGGTTTCCAGTTACAACCTCATTCTTTTATCGTAAAAGAATTAGCCTTTTACGATGTAAAACGAAGCTTCCACGGTCGGTGGTCATTTCTTCCTCCCTGTTCCTGGGAAAACTTACCGGGTAAAAAAAGAAAAACATTTGCTTGGTTGATTCGACACTGTCATGGATTAAGTTGGGAAAGCGGCGAACTACCTTATTCGAGTTTACGCCCCATTCTTGTATCTTTATTTGTATCCTATGAGGTTATATTCACAAAAGGTTTAGAAAAGGCCAAATTTCTTGAAAAGTTGTCAGGAAAAAAGTTTTAGACTTAAATACTTATAAATGCCCTAAGCGAAAAGATATCAAAGTAAAAGTGAGTGTGTTATGCCCTACTCATTCAAGCGAATTTCATCATTGTGCTTTATCAAAGGCTGCAGCATACGCCTCCTTTATAAAAGAGACTGACATCTGAAAACAGGATCATTTGCACTCAGTATGCCGTCCCACATTGACGTTGAACACCTTAAAGTTCTGGGTAAATGTAAACAGAAAGCTGCATTATTACGCAAATGTCCAAACAGTCTTATAAAGTGCGTTTGTGAATGTGCTTTAAATACGTTAAAAGGGCATATCCCCCTAAGTAAACGTCAGAAAAATCAACTTTCTCCATATAAAAGAACTTTACGCCGTTTAGGAGACAAAAAAGTCCCGTTATTTAAAAAACGTAGAATCCTTGTTCAGAAAGGAGACGGTTTTCTTTCTATACTTTTACCTGCTGCAGTATCTGTCCTCAGTACTTTAATCAATGGAATTCGCTCGTAAACTACTCCTTGTACCCTCAGACCGCGAACACCAGTTTGCAGAGGAACATTTATCTGATTTAGATAACCAGATGCAAGTCATCCTGAAAGAAAAGTTACCTGACAATGAAAAAGCTAAAAAATACTTACAAGTCCTTCAAAAGTTTGTGACTTTTCCTGAGATCAATTCTGCAGATCCTGTAAAAGAGCCACTAGAAAAAGATGTGGAGGAAGAAATTATATCATCAGCTCCTGTGAAACATAAAATTCAAGCAAAGAAGATGTTGAATTTCTTGCAACAACATAAAAATGAAATTTCTTGGACACCTACAAAAGAGCTAATAGTAAAGGGTACAATATTTCCTAAAACCAATATTGTAAAATTGTTAAATTTCTTGTTAAGAAATCAACAGAATTATCCACTTGGATATAATGATTTGAAAGAAGTTCTTCAAGAAATAGAATTTCCTCCAGAATTTGTGAAAAATAAATATTTAAACGGAGTAAAAAGAACAAAAACTTGTATGCTAAACCTATGTATAACAAAAAAGAAAATCTTGTATGGCTAAAATTCTAAAATTCAATTAAAAAACTATATTTAAAAAAAAAGTTTTGTGTAATTTATGTGTTTCAATTTTCACTAAATAATAAAAAAAGTATCACGTATAATAAAAGGTGTAAGCTTATAATTTTTTTTTGTTGTTGTTGATTTCCACACCACGCAAGGCGTACAACAAAAGGCGCGTTAACCTCCTTTTTTTTAAAGAACTATGGCGAGGTTTCCCCGTGAGGCCTATTTTTCCATACATATGTTATCTACATTTTTTTTTCGTTTTACGAATTCATCTATTTTAAATGCAAACCTACCTAAATTTTCTTAATACCCATAGGGAAGAGTGGTCAAATCAGTTTGTATGACTCTTATCATAAACCACACGATAGAGCTTTTTTTCTTCTTTGTTAACCACCTTTCTTCTTTTTGCATTTCTTGTAATTTTGGAGGGATTTACTACACATATAGTACTTTGGACCATATCGCGTACTAGACTTGTAATGGAGTGGAAATTAATCAACTGGGAATTTTTGAAGTTTAGCGTGAAACCCCGAACTTTACAACATGTCTTCCCAGTTATAGTCCTATATACATAGTTTTTAGGACCACCTAAAATGAGAAAAAAAAAGTTTAATATTATTAGTATTGTTATTATTATTATAAATGAAAAAAAGTTTTTTTTTTTTTTTTTTGAAATAAGAAAACACTTACCAGATATAAATGTGGAGATAGTATCCCCATCCAATTCATCGGTGAATTCCCCTAAGAAATTTCCCAAAGGAGGATCATTAACTCCATCACTTGCATAAATTATAGAGTCTGTATCGTAATACAGAACACTACGACCCAACTTATCTATTTCACTGTACAACTTGAGACGAGCCCAAGCTGTTGTGAAGGCTGCTATAAAGATGTTTATTGTAGCGTCCTGTTCTACAAACTCCTTGGACATTTCCCATTCAAAGGCTGCAATCTCTGGTGTGGGGATATATACATCCTTGATCTGCAAATAAATTTAAGAAACTTATTATGTAAATAAGTTTAATGTAAATAAATAATTTATAAATCAATAAAAAATAATTACTTACGGTTTTAGTAGGGTCTGCAATCATCTTATTAAAATTTGGCACACTATTAACATAACTTAGATGACTTTTATTAGTATTCATTCCCCATCTGTGGGAAAGGAGATTATTAATTTCTACAAATAAATAATATTAAATACTTAAAAGCGTATTTCAACATAATTAGCTTACCGCCCCCAAAAACTGTTTAAGGCCAGTTTTGCGACTTGTCTTCGCCCAGGATTTTTTTCAATGGAAGCCGGATCCAGCTTGACACCTTCGCGTCCCTCGTACAGGCGAATGTACTCAGATTTTTGAAGGTCTGTCACACAATCAACGGGCCAACCACTACTCTCCTGTTTAATTTTTAAAAATAAATCTATGTAAGATCTAAACAGGGAGTCAGAGGTTGCCTCAAAATGATAAACTTGTATATCTAAAAAGAAAGAAAGAAAAAAAACTTTGTATAAAATTAAAAAAAAAAGACTATAAGCGTATACAAAAAAAAAAAATGTACAAGAAAAAAAAACTACTTACGTTTGTGAACCGATACCCTTTTTTCTTCGCTAATTTCAGTTCTTCACTTACCCAAGTACCCACAATAGCCCGTTCATCGTCATTATGGGCACATGGGCTCTTCTGCATTATTTCTGCACAGGTCCTGCATAAAGGGAACATAAGTTTATTCTGGCACCGGTATGGAAGCACGGGAAAATATAAACCTCGAGGAGGCACAACCCGACAACGGATCAGCCCAAAATATTCGTCTACATCACTGCAGTTTTCAGAAATAATTTGAGGGTGTCCAACAGGGTAGATGGCATATTTATTTACCTGTAAAATGTCAAAATGGAGGTAAATACAAAATGTAAAATTCTAAAAATAATAAAATAAGGAAATAAAATACCTATGTTACTAACCCATGGATAAAGTGAAGTAAAGTCCACGTATTTGACATTCCCCTCATGATACAGTTTAATTCCGTTGGTCCGTCCTCCAAAAAAAGCATCCCTTGGATTTAAACGATCTACTAGGTTATGACTTCTGAGAAATGTTATTAGTTCAGGATCTTCATTCTTTTGCTGAAGAAAATTATGTTCCCACATTTCGACAACGTTGAAACCCATGGCGCGCAGTTTCTGAACATTTTCTTCCGTCTTCTCTCTCAGTGTTGCCATCGTAACATTCTTTAGAGGGTGCCTAATGTCCCCGTCGTAGCATGAGCTACAGCCATGACAGAAACATCCCTAGAATTTTTTTTAAGAGTGTTAATTTTATCAATTGAAAAAAAAATTAATTTACGATAATTTAAAATACAGTAAACCTTACATGAAATTGATAAATAGTATTATTATCATTACAAAAACCATCTACGGATAACCCGGCGATCTTCCGTTCTCCTGTCTTATTGAGAGCATGCTGAATATCCAGTCCTGTCTTAAAAGCTAAAAAATCCATCCACCGAATAGAATCCGGACTATAATTAGTTTTGCTGATATAGCCGTGTACAGGAACCATGGCAATGGTTTGAGGTTGTATATGTTTGCTCCTGTATATAGCCATACAGGCTGAAGCAATCGTTACATACCTGAAAAAATTATAATAGATGTATACACATAATATTCAACATAACGAGCTAAGATATTATTAACAATATTATAATTAACACGTATAATTATGATATGCACTTACCGAAAATGATCTACACCGGCCACTTCCATAAACTGAGTCCGAAATTCAAGACAACAGCGGCGAAGGATGTCTACGTCCGATCTGAAGAGAATAAGAAACTATTTTGTTGTAAAATTTCCTCTGATTAAGCGGAAAAAAATAATAATACATAAAAAAAAATTATAAATACCTGCAGTAGGAAAGCACCCAAGCAGCAAAAGATGGTTGGCCAATCATTGGCCAAACACCGCCTTTCGATCTCGCGACGTCGGGCCGATTACCGTCTGCGACGTTGGAGAGTGGTTGTTTATGGCCGCCGGCAACCCGCCGGGCGATCATCGCCGCGGCGTGTTTCAGACAGTTTTGCCGATCATTTGCCGATGTTTATGATCGGAGCACGACTTAGTACCAATCATTTCCCGATATGTTGCCAATTATTTCCCGATACGTTACCAATTATTTCCCGATACGGTGAATAAATGGGTGACCTGTTAGATTTATTATTAAATGCTTTTAGATTATTTAATTCTATGTTTTCTAATGTTTTTAAAAAAAATTCTGTTCAGAAATTGGCTTCATTTCCTTGAATTAAAATTGAATTTTTAAAGTAAAATATTCAATTCTAAAATAAAAGAAACTTAAATCCGTAACCATTTTTTGTGTGAAATTATATACAGTTTTAATTTATAAACATGGAAATTAAAAAAAAAAAGGTTTATAACTGTTTTCTAAACCTTTTTGTTATAATTCAGAAATTATCCAGATTTCTCATAGTTTATTTAAAAATATTGGAATTTTTAAGATTTTTCATATTTTTCTTGAGTATAGCGACCTTGTTTTTTACTTTTTGAGAGTGTATGTTTAAAAAAAATGTTATCTTGTACTGCAAATGTACTGTAGCGTTCCAAACCCAACCCATTATATACCTCAGCAAATATTTCTATAATATAATAGTTTAGTTTTCTCAAGACTATTTATTTAACAAAATTTGAATTTCTTTAATTAAAAAGCATATTTAAAAATTATCTTGCAATATTACAACTAAAAAAGGAATAATTATAAAATAATAGTTTAATTTTCTTAATGTTGTCTATTTAAGAAATTTGTATGTTTTAATTCAAAAGCATATTTCAAAAACATTTCAAATAATTTTTTCTTGCAGTATTGCAAGTAAAAAATATAATAATAGCAATTTTAACTTATTATTTCATATTCAGCTTAATACTGAAATTTTAGTAAAAATAAAAACCAGTGCTTTAGTTTAATAAATGAATACAAAAATTATCATGTTGAATAGAAGAGAATTTGAAAATACAGCAAAATACCTTCATAAAAATTTCACTATATATCAGAAACTAATCTTTTTTAAAGCGTTAGTTTGCACATCTTAAAACATTTTTATTGTTTTTCTCTGTTCTTCAAAGCAATAATACAATATCCAAACAAAAATGTAATTTAAAACCAGTATATATCATATGAAAAAAATATACACACTTCAATCATGTAATTCATCTGTGAAAAATTATCTGTACCTGACATGAAAAATAGAATTATAGAATCTTTGTAACATAATCTGTGATAATTGTAAATATTTTTAACATTGTTTTAAGAAGTATATTTCAACAATTTTTGAATGAAATATATCTTCTGTTTTAAAGGATAAAGCAAGCATACCTTAATTTAGACTGTTCTGTTATTAAATGTAAACTATAAATAAATGTTTCAAAAACCAAAATTTAAATTCTTATCCATAACTTTTAATTACAAATATTTTAGACTTACAAATAAACATTTTAGCACTCTATTACTTAATGTAAATTTCATTTATCTCCTAAGTACCACAAAAATTAAAATTTTACATTTCTTTTAAAATCAGAATAAAAAATTCTTTCTTAAGTTGTATATGTCCTGTAAAAATATTTACATTTAAGTAAATAAATATCCAACATGATTAAAGCATAAATAAAACATTTAAAAAAAGTAGGGAATCAAATCAAACTTTATTGACAAAGACATCAAGTGCTTATTTACATTAATTTTATTATTAGAATTGCAGCCGAATGGTTAAGGTGCTGACCTTCGGTACCGTCATTCCTAGGTTAAAATCCCCCTGTGGAATGGATGCTTGTAGCCCTTCGGAATCAGCTTTAATCAATAGGTCCTGGTCTCATTATCCCTCGTGTAGAAAAATATTTGACAGTAGAGCTCCAAACCTAACTGTGGTGAAGATGTCCACCCTCACGAACCTTCACAAGTTTATTTTTTTAATTGCTGCTTCATTTCATGTTCCGTGGCATGCTGATATTGACGATTGTTTCGGACAGATGCTGAAATAAATATAAAATTCTTTAAAATGAGACAAAAAATTTAAAACTGTTTAAATAAAAATTTAAAAAAGAAAACATTTTAAAAATGACCAGAGTAATTTTGTGCTTTATATGCATTATCACAAAAATAATTTTTAGTCACAAAATTTATTTTAAAAGTAGGGTAGCTATGATTTTTAAAGGGGCCATAAACTTTTAAATCACATTTTTTGTGTATTTATAGTTATTGCTTTATTTTGAACTGTATACAGAAAAATGTATAATGAAATTGAATTATTAAAATGTTACAAGCGATGAAAACTTATAAATGTTTCCTTAAACAGACGTTAAAATGTACACAAAGATATGCAGAATTTTAATTCACATTTTGTATTAATTTTTAATTAATATTTTTTCTTGCAACCAATAATCTTAGCAGTGATGATTTGTGTATGTCGCTGCTAAGCATACCACATTGAGAAAAACAAACAATAATAATAATAATAATAAATTCTGCTTCCAGTGCACAAACACTAGCGATTATAAAAGAAAAAATCTTAAAATGTTAGTGCTCCTAAATTAGAGATATTTCTTTCAACAACTGCTACAATATATATATATATATATATATATATATATATATATATATATATATATATATATATATATATATATATATATATAATAGGAAACAGCTCATAAGTTTTTATGATTGAAGGCTATAACTGTAGCAGCATATAAATTTTCCACTAAAATTGTAATACTTTCTTTAAAATTAGAAGTAGTAAGCAATGGCAGACATACTTGAAATCGATGTTCCATCCTTTCAAATTGTTTCACTTAATAGATAAGATTATGGATTACTCTACAGCTGAAAATAAAGGTAACTGAAATTAAATAAATATTTCACGAATTAACTTTATTCTTACAATAAATGAGTAGATAATACATTTTAATTATTTTAAGGGAAAATCATTACTTTTAAGCAAATATAAAAGGAAGAATTTTTGTTTCTTTTCTGCTTACCATTTTTTTTCTATAACTATCTAAATTGCTTGAAATTTTTAGCATTGTTCTATATGTTAATTTAAACATTTTCCTATGTTTAATTTACTTCTATATTTTTATTTTAAAGTACTTATTTTTAAAATTTCGCTGCATTTTGAACAGATACATAAAATAATATAAAGTGAAATACTAGTTATTTTAAACTATTAAGTGGAAGAGTTAAATAAATGTATATGCGTTGATAAATATTTACAAAGATTATTATATTATTTATTACAAAATTTTATTTTTAAAAACAAGAAAATTAGAGGAATTATTCTAATGTTTGTGTGAAATTTCTGGAAGCATGGATGGACACATATATTTGCATATTTTGCATCCTTATTGAGTTTACTCTTTTTTTTTATCGAGTTTCTAGAACGAATTGACAATTTTCTTGAAATATTATTTCCGACTTCTAGCTTTTAATAAATTTATTAAAATCAACCCTCTTAGAAAAATCAATGTAAAGTACCAACCATATCCTCTCCTAAACATTCTTCTCACAGAACAGCTGCCATAATGAACATCCGCTAAATTAAACACCTGCGTAAAATATACTACGTACGCATTTTGCACCAGGAGAAAGCGAATACTCACATAAAGCTAAAAAATTATTTAAAAATTACATTTTAAATTCTATATTCCAAATAATTATTTTAAATGGAAAAATTAGAATTTGTTAAACGCTCTCAAAACTAATTACATATAGCGTTTCATCATAGTATTATAACATACTTTCATGATAATCTGAATTGTTTAGATGCAATACTTGATTATGTGTAAAAGCATTCATTCAACCCATAGTTAAATAAAGTAAGACAAAACTATGCATACGTAGAGGAAGGTTATATGACCCTCAACTTGCCACTTGGCTTTAGTTACAAATACAATTTTTCCTTTGATAAGAAATTGCATAACTACTAACATACTAACGTTCAAAATCTTACAAATTCATAAACTGAACCCAGGAGATAAATATCTAGGCTTAAAACACACTCACAAGTTATATATATATAATTAACAATTCCTTATCAAAGAAAGAATGCTTAAAAATTATAAGTAAAATAGACAAATTTTTGATTTTTGTGCAATAAATTATACAATAACATGCCCTACTTTTTTTTCTAGAAAATTGAAAGAAATATCAATGAAGAACTTTTTACTAACATAATTCTTATTTCTTATGTGTCTATGTTTCCACATGAGCTTATAATATTTTAGTATAGTCAATAGTATTCAAATAATATTTTTAATTATTAAAATCACTTTACAAAAATCTGAAAGCACAAAACAAGGTTAGGGGAGTATTGCTCATATATATATATATATATATATATATATATATATATATATATATATATATATATATATATATATATATATATATATATATATATATATATATATATATATATATATATATATATATATATATATATATATATATATATATATATATATATATATATATAAAGTTTTAAATAATTGCATGTTGCTGATTTTCTCTTATTTAAAAACACTTTATCAATAGTGTTACAAAAAATGCTCATGTTAAATCGTTTTAACTATTATTATATCTTCAAAATTTTTATAAAGAATGGAACTTCCGTACAAGTCGACAAGTATGTATTGGCAGCTATCGATTAGTGAAAATGCTATTTTTCATATTTTACTGATTTAACAGAAAATTGCTTACTAAATAAATAATTTTAAATAGCAAATACATAATGTACAAATGCAGGATAAGAGTAATAAAATTGCACTTACCCCGTTTACATCTTCAAATGCTCTGTAAATCCAAGATGGTTGAACTGTAGCACAGCGCTTGTTTAGTCTATGTAGCGGAGTTGATTAAACTTAATGGAATGAACAGATTTCTTCTTCGCGCCATTAGTTTAAAATTTGTAGCGCCATCTAGGAGGCGTTTTTTTTTCGGATGTCGCGCCAATCACATTAATAAACCTCCTCGCGACTAATCAGAACTTGACATCGCCCAGCACTTCCGGCGAGCTTTCGATATGAGGAGAAAGAAAATAATCGGAAGGCGACGTCGCACCGACACAAGATCGACGTTTTAAAAATACGTGCGAGCATTTACCAATCAAGGCGATGATTGGCCAACCACTAGGCGACCATCCTTGCTGCTTGGGCATATCTTGTTGGAAATCAAACACATCTCCTTTGTGTTTCTCATACCAACACAAGAATTCCTGTCGACCTACTGTACTCATCATATCTGAACTGTAATAATGAGAATCAGGTAAAGGGCCAAGGTAGTTTTGATTTTCATGAGTGTTGAAAAGATGGGGAAAATACCCCTTCTTTAACTCTGTGAGACCGAAACAACCAGGAAATTTGGATAAGGCCATCGGAAGAAAATTGATTGAATCGATGATACGTATGTCTCCCACTTTATGATATATTGACATGATCAGAGACCCATTAGGAATAACTTCGGGTGTAGTACCTTGTCTCAGTATCCATTCCAAGACGTACTGTCCGTCGAACCTACAATTTTACCGTGATAAGAAAATTAATTACACTTTAAGAAATAGACAATTTAACAATTTTTTTTTAATATTAAGAATAATATATATATATATATATATATATATATATATATATATATATATATATATATATATATATATATATATATATAAAAGAAAAGATTTTACCCTTTCATATTATGTGCTATAGCTGTAAATCATTTATGCTTTGGACTAAATAGCCAAGAACAAAATTCGTCACAAGCAGAATATCCCTTGAACACCTTCTCTGTACCGTCAGTATATTGAGCTACAGCAAAATTTACAAGATGCTCGCCAGAAGACTGATCCGTCTCGAAGTCAAAAAATATTAATCGATCCGAAGGATTCTTTGGCGACACAACACGCAGAAAACAGCTATGGTCAACAGCATTAACATACTGATCGCAAGAAGGGCATTTGGATGTCTAGGACCGATGCATTCCTTTAGGACATATTCTTCTCTTTATGACTTTGCAGCATTCTAGGCATTGATATAACTAGGGAAAAGAAATGAGAGTATTATAAATAAGGTATATATGCAGAAGAGGTGAGTGATTCGCAATATTTAAAAAAAAAAAAAAAAAAAAAAAAAAAAAAATCATACTTTATCACAAATAGACAGCTGTTGGTTTCCAGTAACGGCCTTATGGGCTATAAAACAGTCTTCTGACCGACACAAACGATCACAGTTTTTGCAATGACGTCGAGATTCTTCTTCTCCTACACAGTTTATTCGAAAACAAATATGACAGGCATCTGGACACCTATGATTTTCCCTGTTTTTAAAAGGTTTTTCGCATTTTTCGCAATAATTATCGCATGCGTAAAAACCCTTCAAACTTTTTATGACATCATAGTGTTTATCGTGTAACTACAAATTGATGCGTTTACTTCTGTCTTGACCTTTGTATGAAACCTTAAAAAAGAGAGATTTATAAGTTCTCTTTTTTTTGTGAAAAAAAAAAAAAAAAGAAAAGATAGGAATAATATAAACTAAGAGAAAAAAAATATAAATAAAAAAGTTTGTAACACTAGAACTGAAAGAGAAAACATATATATATATTATTCTTAGATTAATCTAGAAACAAAATATAAGCTATCGCAACACATCAAACATTTTTTTTCTAATGAAAAAAAAAGAAGAAGAAAACATACCTTGTTGAGCATTTCGGATGAAAGAACAGCAATTTGAACATCTAAATATTGCTCAAATTGTGATATCTCTTTGTAGGTACAAGGGCCAAGAGGTACTCCGACAGTTTCGTGTAACTGTCGAGCACGATTGAAAAGAGCTGGACGATAATATCTTGCAAGGTTTTTATCGCTTTAAAATCCTTATCTAAATGGCTAAACCGTAAACAATCTAATGATTTATTTATATGAATATATTTAATTCTTAATTGTATTATTTAATAAAATAAATGTGTATAATGGATTCTATTGTATGAATTGCTAATTTATGATTTTGAATATTCTCCTTAATCTGTTTACACTCATGCGACCATCAATATTCCTTCAATGTGTATGACATATTCTATAGAATATTTGTTATAAAATTTCATTCTCTATTTTGTGATTTATGAAATAATATCTCTAAGTTATGTATTGTAAATTAGTTAGATACATACAATGTTATTGTTTGAATTTGACTTTATATTATATTTTAATGTTACAATACATCGCAAATAAAATTTAAATATTCTTTATAATTATGTATATAATTTTTAAATATTATTACAATATACATGTATTGAATATATATATTTTTTAGAATTTTAGAATTTAAATCTGTATTAATGGGATCTTAAAAGATAAGATTCTTTATTAATGTATTTAATTCATTTTTTGTTTCTATAAATCTTTTATAAATTTACATAATTTCCAACTCATGTATAAAAAAATAAATATTTTAATTAAAGATAATTATATAAAAAAAATTAAATTTTTATTTAATATCAAGATTTTACATTATGTATTTTATTAGACTATAAAACAGATATAATATAAAATAGAAAATCATAATTTATAATATAATTATAACTGAAAATAGAATAAGAGATATTTTTTACTTAAAGAATTACAATAAGATAAAGATTATATTTGTTATTATTAATAAATTTAAAAAACATGATTTTAAAAATTCTAATTCAAAAAAAATTTTATTTAAAATACAAAAAAACATAAGAAATAAAAAAAAACAAAAACTAATTCAGTTCTATTTTCGCTAGGGTAATATTTAAATTATAAATAAATATGGTAAATAAAATATTTCTGAAATTAAGAAGCTTTGATATTTTATAGTAAAAAGAAAATGAATATAGTACCTCAAAATCCAGAAACCAACTATAATATAAATGGTAATTTATTGAAAAACTAAAATTCAATTAATCTTGGGATAATTATTTAATCAATTATACAAATTTTTTAAAAATAAATAAAGTATAAATATTCAGAAATGGATTAAAAAAAAAAACAGTAACAAAAGTTTACATGACCATCAGGTATTTTATAAATACTTGGGATAATTCATCAACAATCTGCAAAAAAAAAATAAATAAATAAATATAAATTTTCAGAAACTTTTTTTAAACTATTATAAAAAAAAACATAGATCTTAATAAAAGTAACTTACTTCATCGTCTGAATCATTCATTGGAAAATCGCAATCTTGAAATAAGATCTATAAAAAAAATTTAAATATTGATTCATTTCTTTTTATATCGTTAAAAAATAAAAATATGAAATATAACAATAATATAATAAAATCGGTTAGACTCCAACAGAAGCAAAATTAAAAATTTTTCAAGGCCACGTGTTAGATCACGGTAAAGTTTCCAGAATCAAAAAAAAAATTAATATCTACTTTTTGAAAAAAAAAAAATTGAAATAATTTATATTAATTATTTAACACTATGATATAGACAATGCGCACTTTGAGGAAGACATTCTTTAAAAGACGAGGAATATGTACGAGTAAAAAAAAAAAAAAATTAGTAAAATAGGACACGTTATGGTGCAAGGGTAATAATTTTGCAAAGCTATAATTTTGCAAAGGAGCAAGTTGGTATCCAAGTAAGGAATGGAATTTCTAGAAAATGATAAGCAATCACTTCCCAACAATGATGCCAACTCGTAAAAGATAACGTCTCAAAGTTATAAACCTGCTGCCACACTTAGAAACTTTGTGTTGGAAACAACACAACTCCGCTCTTTCCCGACATCTTTTGTACGAACCTGTCTTTCCCCCCAAACAGTAATGTCTCTCTAAACAAGTCAGTTTCAAACCTACTCCATTACTTGCTTTCATGTTCACACACGTTCATGTATTGCACCCTTTCCAGATGTCTTTCCCTTTGTGTTGGTCCAACAGGAATTTTCTTTATAATATTGACCCTTTGTATTCCGTTGTCGCCGTATTTGTGACATTTAACATAAAAATAGAAAGAGTTCTAGAGGGCAAAGGGTTAAAATGAATTAAACTATAAAATATTTACCCAAAAAAAGTTAAAAAATTGTTAAAATTAAAAAAAAGAAACGAAAAATAATAAACTACCCCGTAAATAATTAAAAGTAAGTAAATATCTGTTTAGAAATAACAATAAACACTCGTAACCAAAAGAAACACAACAAAAGGAATTGGTAATAATAATAATAAAATTTATTGATATTCAAAACATGACTCTCATAGGTTCTGGATCAGAAGCTACATACAAATCATTAGCAGTTTAAATCAAACAAGATGTATCTAAAGAACTAATAAAACATTCAGAAAGGTAATTTGATATTTGAATATTTCTTTCAATGAAATCATTAACAAATGAATGCAAGTCAATATTTAAAAGAGCTCTATCACCATACACATCAGCTCTGTAATCGTTACCGGACATAATACATTCATGTCCTAATTGATTTCCTAGTTCCATTTTGCATCCACTGCACTGAAAAATTTCGGCGATATTTGAACTGAGATAGTCTTTCAGAAGTTCAGCCATGGAAGTAGTTAAGGTAGATTCAATATCAGCATTACTTTCCGAAATGATGTTTAATGCCATTCGTTTTCTTGTTTCTTGCAGAAGAATTTTTCGGAAAAGATGGTCAAACATAACTCGAACAGCCAAAGACGTTATTTCTTTGCGCACTCGTTTCAGTTCGTTCCATTCTGATTCGCTTAGAAGGCATATAGAAAGCACAAATCTTCTCGAAAAGTCCTTATTTTGAAAAAAAAAAACACTGTAAGGATATATGTGGTTGATCATCTATATGTTCTATGCCTATAAACACAGAGTCTTTCACAATGGTAATCCTTTTAGAGTCTGAAGACAAACGAACTGAGTCCATTTCATTGACGAAACTTTGCCACTGACCGGGAGTCAACGAAATACCTCTTTTTGTAGGCAATAACTGTCCAGAAGAATCACATTTGTAGTCTTATGTGAATTCGCACCACATCAGCAAAGTCTGATACACCAGCATACATATTTTCACCGAGATGAAAATGATTGGCGGGAATATTGTTCTTTAAAAAAGAAGAATTATGCTTTTCCTTTTCATTGAAACGAACTCTCTTGATATTAAAGACACAGGAACTATCAGCTGCTCGTTTCTCCATCTTTGAAAAAATATCAACGTTAAAAAAAAAACAGCTAAATACCAGATACCGGACTAAACACGCAACAGGGACAAGCTCCAAGTACAGGAATGAGGATCACCAGTGAACTCAGTAATGCTTTCATAACTATAATGCCAAATCGTAAAAACTAAACTTTTCAAAATTTCTCCTATTGCCACAACATTTCAAACTTAGCAGAAGGAGGAGAACTACTCAACTGTTCACTCCATGGTTTTCATTCCCCTTAGCAGAAGGAGGTAAGTAACTCAACAGCACCACGTGGTATCCGAAATAATTTTTTTCGAAAAATTTTCTAAGTCCCATTCCGAAACTAAAAAGGTGTTGCCACAACATTTCAAATTTAGCAGAAGGAGGAAAACAACTCAACTCAACTCACAACATGGCGGCACTTCCGGTAACGTCACGACCACGCCCCCTATGACGTCACTTCCGCCGGCTGTATACCCATGGTGTCCAATGAGGTATTTATAGAACTTTTGTAATCCAAACATAATTGCTAGGGCTTCACGATCTATGTTTGAATAATTGCGTTCAGCAGGTGTTAAAGTTCTAGAAGCAGTAGCAATGAGCTTCAGTTCCCCCTCTATGCGATGTTGTATAACTGCACCCAGTCCTCGAATTGATAAATCCCAAGCTAAAATTATTGATTGTTTTGGATCAAAATGTACCAGTATAGCTGGAGACGAAATACTTTCCCTAATTTTTTAGAATGCATTTTGATGACGTTCAGTCCATTCCCAAGAAGAATTTTTTGTTAATAGTTCGTGTAAGGGTGTGCACAGTATTTGTAAATTCTTCACAAAGCGGTTATAATAATTCACAGATCCTAAAAATGATCGGAGTTCTGAAACATTGTTTGGAGGTGGTTGTTCTCTCAAAGCGCGTATTCGTTCAATGTCTGGTGAAATGCCTGTTTTGTTAATCACATGTCCAAGAAATTTAATTTCTTCTTTGAACAACTGTATTTTTGACATTTGTGTTTTTAAACCGACCTTACGAAAAATTTCAAATACCTGTTGAAGTCGTTGAGCATGTTCTTGTATATTTCGACCTCCGACTGCAATGTCATCTTGAAACCATGTAACACCTTCGATTCCAATAAGAAACTGGTCCATCAGTTTTTGAAATATTATGGGTGCTGCTGATATGCCAAAAGGCATTCGACAAAAACGATATCCTCTATGTGTAGCAATTACTAAATATTTCCGAGATTCTTCACTAACTTTAACTTGCCAAAATGCATCCTTTAAATCAATTACACTAAAAATTGTGCAACCATTTAATTTAGAAACAATGTCTTCGAATGTTGGATACGGATATTGTTCTGTTATCATATATTTGTTTATCGTGGATTTAAAATCGCCACATAATCTAATTTGACCATTTTTCTTTGTCACGTAAACAACTGGTGATGCCCATTGTACTGTTTGCTCGTTAATATTAACAATTTCTAAAGTGCCATTTTCTATCAAACGATCAATTTCTTTATCGGCAGCAGGCTTAAGCGCATATGGAACAGATCGAGCCTTACAGATTACTGGTTTTGCGTTATCATGTAACCTGATGACCGCCTCAAAACTTCGAACTGTACCTATTTTAGTTGATCAAATATGTCAGCATAATCTTCAAGAAGTTGTGATTAGAGTTGAGAGTAGTGGAAAAAACCCGGGAAAAAAACGGGTTTTTTGGGAAGGGAATTTTGAAAATTTCCAAAACATGGGAATTTTGAAGCATTTTGAAGTCGCCAATTCCTATGACACAATGAGAACCATTTTTTTCTGTCTTTGTTGTAGACCTCAAAAGTTGATATTTGCTCAAAATTTAAGTATTATATGCTATGAAAAAAAAATTGAATAATTGGGATTAACTAACTATATTTGGCAAGGTATCATGTTTAGCATGAAAGTATGAGTATAATAACATAAATATTAGGCAATTATCGGTAGTGTCACAAAACCCATAAATCATTATTTTTCTTGGATAACATCTCTTTCTCTCTCTGTATATATATATATATATATATATATATATATGTATAATGTGTGTGTGTGTAGAAATTGGACACAAAATGCAACAGTGTCATTTGATTACACCTTTAAATGATATATGCATTACAAAAAATAATAAACTGGTTTTTTAAATTTAAAGATATTTATTTTTATATAATAAAAGGAGGGGGAAAAAGTTTAGCATAAAGCAATTTACATAATAAATCATGATAAAAAATAACGTATAGAATTATTATACGAGCAATTAAAATTGAAGCAACTAGTTATGTGTTTGATAAGACTAACAGGGTAATTAATTACATAAGTACTACTATAAAATCATTTAAATGCTCATTGCTATTATTTCTTGAAATATATATATATATATATATATATATATATATATATATATATATATATATATAGCGAAAAGTTTAAAAAAAAAAAAAAAAAAATCTCTTAGAAATAATATGCTAGTTCTTAAATAGCCACTGTTGAAAAAATAAATGTAAACATTGTTAAAATGATTTCTTCCCAAAATTCCGGGTTTATTCCCACCTTTTCAAAATTCCGGGTTTTTTACATCTCTAGTTGTGATTCAAGTGTTCGGACATTTTCATCAATATATTTTACCTCAAATTTTGGTTCTAAATGGAATACTTCCATCACATCCTTGCCTAATATAGGTACACTGTTACCTGGTACTACTGTTAGCAAACAATCTTCCCATTTCGATCCGATTTTGATTTTCACTTTAATGTCTCCCAGTGTTGCAATCGGTTTATCAGGATAGGCAATTAGTTGTTTAGATTTTAAAAGTTTCGGTTTCCCAATTATTTTATAAAAGCTTTCAGGTATTAAAGATTTCCCAGATCCAGTATCGTATTGAAAATCAATTTCTTTCTTGTTAATTACAGCTCTAACCTGATATTTGTTATTATTGCTTATGTGAAAAATATGATGAACGAATTCTGCTTTCCCAGATCGTACACATACTTTTTCAAAATGTCCTTTAGTATGACAACTACGGCAAGTGGCTAATTCAGCTCTACATTTCTCCCCTTTCGAATGTTTACTTTTCCCACATCGAATGCAGACAGTTCGTTTATCTATTCGGAATTTATTACGTTCCATCTCGCCGTGAGCTTTTGGTTTGGTTTTGAAAGTGGTGGGTTTGGCACCAGCGTTGAAATTGTTTTTCTTTATATTCTGAGTAGACGTATTTATTTTATCCACACTTGTAACGGGGTTTTTATGTTCGAAATGTATAACAGATTCAATAGTTTCTCGATTGATATACTCAGATTCATAATTTAAAGCCGACTTCTCGATCTGATTAAAAGTTGCTGTTTCATCAGAATGCTCACGAAACAAATGTTCTTGTATTCGGGAATCATTGATACCCAGTATTAATTGATCTCTTAAACGTTCATCTAAAGAATTCTTAAATTTACAGTTTACTGCAAGAGTTCGTAAAGCAGCAATAAATTCAGCTACTGATTCACCGTTACGGCGAAAACGTTGGGAAAATTTTGTTCTTTCGGCATGAATGTTTGTTGCCGGTTTAAAATGCTGTTCCAAAAAATCTTTGATTTCAGAATAAGTTTTTTCGTCAGGAGAAATAGGATCAAAATTATCATTCACTAATTTAAATAAGCAAGGTCCCATACAACGTAGCCGAACGATGGCCGAATGGTTAGGGTGCTGGCCTTCGGAACTGGAGTTCGTGGGTTCGATTCCACTATGGCATGGATGTTCGTAGCCGTTCAGAATCGGCTTTAAGCAGTAGGTCCCGGTCTCATTAGCCCTCGTGTTGCAAAAAGTAGACCGTAGCGCTCCAAACCAAACCAAACCCATACAACGTAAAATTAAATCTCGTTTATCTGCATCTTCAGTGATACGAAATATTCTTATTTCAAGTTCAAAACGTCTAAAATAATATCGTATATCATCCTTACCTGGACAAAATTCGTTGAAAGTAAACTTTGAGAAATCAATCGCTCTAGTTTCTGTTGACATGATGCTTCACTTCTGTTCTTTTTTTATCCTCGTCGCCAAAATGTAGTGTTTTGGGGGCCTTAATATAAAATGCAGATGTTCACGAAAACATATTTATTTACAAATCACATTATATATACATTTTAAGCCTGAAGTTATTGTTCTGATGTTCTTAACCAAAACTGAGTTCTTGTTTTTCTCTCTATCTATCTGGTGTTGCCAGATTCTAATTAATACAGAGTTCTTTTATTCTGGCTGTTGCCAGATACATTACAAGTACCAATCTATACAACTGTAATGTTTTTTTTTAAATGCTGCTAAGCTGCTTATTTCGCAAAATAAAAAATTTGTATTTGGGTAGTCTTTTGTAATTTGCTGTACAAATGATCATTGTCAGTTGACCAACTTCATATATGGAGTCCTGATAGCTGGTTTAATAACAAACCAAAACTTGCTGGTCTATTTCAAAGGGTCTCTTAACTTTTAATGCATCCTTTTGTATTAAGAAAAAATTTGAGATCACAAAACTCCATTTTGTGTCCCTATTCAGAAATATATACTAGTATGTTTAAGATGTTGTAGATATTAAAGAGCTATAAACAATTAACACAGTCATGCAATAGGTATATGTTATTTCATCTGAAATTTAGGTGTGCCGTGAAAAGTAAAATGACAAATTCTATGATTAAATAAACACTAAATGACTTAAGTTTGGTATGGTTTGGTTTGGTTTGGAGCGCTACGGTCTACTGTTTTGCACACGAGGGCTAATAAGTTTGGTATGTGGCATAAAGTGCTTTCTCCCTATATCATAATGTCTATCATTGTGTTATTCATTATATTTTTACTATTAACTAACATATTTTCCCAAGAATCTTCATAATATTCAGACATGTACTAAAACCAACAACAAAATTAAAATCAAACAAACTAAAAAAAGAATAATTTTTATTATACAGAGTACATATCCATACAAAATATGACAACTGTAAAAATTAGGGTAAGTTTAGTTTAATGACATTTACTAATCATGAATTTTAGTCCTACATTTTTTCTTTTTCTTTTTATGTTTTTTCGGTTTTCTGCTACTTTTGGCCTTATAACCTAAAGCACTTTCTTCAGAATAAACTCGATGTTCTGGTGAAGAATTATACCTGTCAAATATACAATATCTTCATTAGTCAAATAAATCTCTAAAATTCACACAAAATATAGCTTATATTGAACCTATAAAAATATAAATCATGATTACATCGTTGTTTTCCATAACAAACCACTTCAAAGCCCCCCATGAGTTATCATCAATAGAAAATTTATAAATCTTCCCAATTATGCTTCAGTTTATGTCCTTTAATATCACATTTTACATATTTTGATGTATCCTAATATTAAAACTGGTTTGAATATTCAATTTGAGATGTATAATTTGATGAATAAAATTAAATTGGAGGTCATTTATATAGCTTTGATGTTACACATAGACATGTTGATTTAGAAGCCCTCAGCAAGATCAGCAGAGAGAGCGATTTTAATGTTGATATTCTTACTCCATGTCTTTAATGGGTGAGTAATACAATAATATATATATATATATATATATAAATATATATATATATATATATATTTTAATGCAAACATACAACATCTTTTTACTAATTCAGAATGGATGCAACTTTGTTACTTAGATTTTACTCATTATTTATTAGTTTTTATTTTAGATTTTTAGTTCAGCATTTTATATATCAGTCATTTCATTATGCTGCAGATTATAATAGTTTACCTCATTTGTAATATGAAATTTTTAAATGCAAACACTGTAAAAATGCTAAGTCATTAACCTTTTAGCTTCCGTTGACTGCTGGCTTGCGTTTGGACTACAAATCAGCAACATTTTCGAAAATTCCTCCCCCTCCTTCCACTTTCCCCAAGTGGGAAAAATGTTTTGTCCCATTGTAACCCTCTGGGAGAAGAGTATATTACAATACAGGGTTACTCTAAAATCTATCTGAAAGTTGTTATTTGACATTTTTTTGGTATTATCAACACTTTGGCTATATGCAAGCAAGTTATTTTATACCATTTGATAACTTTTCGAAAGATACATAAATATTGTATTTCATAAAGCATTGTTACTATTAATAATATTAATATGAAATGATTATAACAAAACAAGTTTAAAATTTTCACCCTTTAGAATTTAAAGCATTTCATAATTATTCCTGAGTGAGGAATAGAGATGGGTGGAAAGAACTGTTTCACATACAATGCATTTTTCATGCATACATACATGTGTGTATAAATTGTAGAGTATTTTAGACAGTTGAGAGAATTTCTATACGTCTTTATGCTTTAGGGTATACTTCTTTGTTTACCTCTAAGGGTGCTTATATGATTTCTATTGTTTAACAACTATACACTATTATAATTTTAAGAATCTAATATTGTTTTAAATTTTTAATTTAGAATTAACAGAAATTTTATAATAAATTTAGAGATTATGGAAAATGGGGAGACTATCTACGGCTACCTTATACTTCAACTTTACATAAATAATTTCTTTGTTTTGACATGATCAACTATGGAAAGGAGATTTCTAGCCCTAATCTATAGTTATATGGCAGGGGTGGGTCAACAAAATTAAAAATTTTACTGATCTCGTCATAGGATGGGCCATGTTAGTTAAAAATATCCTTATGTTCAGAAAACAGTGTAACACATTGTAAATTACATTTGCACCAATGCAAAAAATCATCGACAATTCAAAAATTTCCTTGAAAAATTAAAGGACAAAGAACTTCCAAATAACATTCAATAAATATAATTTTTCTAAAAAAAAATTTTAATATCTTTTTTGCATAGCTTTTAAACATGTATTTAATAGCAAATTTTGAAAAAATGGCTCAGACTATCAAAGAGCTTGGCCAGCCCTGTTATATTGTTTAGATTTTCATTCTAAAGACCATATATCCCCCTACTATCATCTTTCCTGCAGATACTATGTACTTTATTGCAGTAGAGGTGAAGGTAAAACATAATTTCTAAATATTTCCTTAGGTAAAAGTACTAATAATAAATCAGAAGTATGCTTCTTTAAAAAATATTAAGAATTCATTATGCCACAATGTAAAAAAATTAATGATGTAAACAAAAATAAATGTAAAATTCCCTTTTAAAAAATTTATATCAATGTACCTAATTTTAGCTTTTATAAAAATACTTCGGATATAAAAAGTAGGTTTTCTTTAGTCAATATTTTAAAATTTCATTATTTGAGAGATTTCAACTACTTACTATTAAAGGGAAACTTAAATTATCATAAAATTAAGTTTAGAAATAAAAAAAACACTTGTCATTACACATTTAAATACAGACATTCTTATTTATAGTTTTTAAAATTATCTTGAAATTTTTTTTCCGTAAAGTAAACAAAAGTTAAGTAGTTTTACACAGAAATAGAAAGAGTAGCACTAAATTGTTTTATGTTAAACTGCAGCTATGACGTTTTTAGGTCTTTATGTAAAGGGGTAAAGGTAGTTTTTTTAATATTGCCTCTAGTTTCGTAAGCTAGCAAATACCTGTGCCCTAATTAATTACCTTGCAGAGTTCACTGAGTCGCAAAATCTTCCTAAGGGGGGAGGGTTTGGGAAGAAAACTAACGACCGAAATCAGCTGACCTGTGTCCCACCTGCTTGACAGACTACAATAACGCGGCGACGGAGTGTCTGGGATGGTGAAAGCTCGATTGAATAGGGGTCATGTCCTGATCGAGGATTCCGAAGCATTGCCTTGAGAATTCCGGAACGGGACAGCTAGCGAATGAGAATTCGACTAACTAGCTGTAACCTTAACTGGAATTCTCAGGTAACTGTGATCGTAACTGACCAGAAAACGGTTAGCGGGACCGTATCTGACCCCCAGGTATAAAAAGCCTAGGATTTTGCGACTCGGGGCTTTTTAGCAATTACGTTCGGGAAACTCGTAAGTCCGCTCATATAAGGAACGGCAGGGTCTCGGACACCGAACGGGGGCTATATTATGTTTGCGTTAAACACTGGAAAAGTCTCCCCATCGTGTGAGAACATTTAATTCTATTTTACGACTGTGATCATCGTGGATATGTTATCCAAGCAACCTTTACATTTCGGATTGTTTTGGAATATAAGAATCCCTTTGTATATAGCCAGAATTTACTCCAGAAAATTAAAGTGATTTCCAATTCTGCTATGTCAGTGATCCTTCTGCAAGCTACCTCTTGAATCAAGAACATTGAAGGCGTCACAATGTCTTAATAACCCTTAGAGCTCCGCACATTGTTGTACCACTGTAGCTCTGGCACATTTCAACAGCGGAACAAGAAAACCAGTCTTATTTTGGAACTTATGGTTCAATGAAACCGATACCCTAAAATGTATTCTATCTGGAATATTTAATTCTTCCGTGACATAGCGCCATTCATAGAAGTCTTCCAGCAAATTTTCATCGTAACTTTCAATAATGAGGAATTTGCATACGTGGGGGGAGGAACAACTTAATATTTTTCTGGTAATTCCAAAAATGTTAGGATCCATCGTTTTTAAAATTTTAAAGTTAAGAGAAAACCATGCAACTTTAAACGCTCCGTGATTAGTTGCGACCATAGACTAAAGCACTAAGACAGTCAACTCCCATAGGCAATAGCGATACGCTTCTGTAACATGGGACTCGCATAGAAAGTGGCGCCCCCAGTGTCAGACCATCGGAACTAAAGCATGGTTACATGATATTTATGTTCATCGCTCTTTTGGCGACTTTTCTTAATTATTTGAAAAAAAAATTGGCGTAGGGGTGCTTTTATACCTTTTGGACTTTTTTTTTATTTTATAAATTAAGCTATTAAAACAAAACCAATCATAATTGCTTTTCTAGAATGTTTTTATGTAGCTCTGTGTTAAATCTCTAATATACTCTATATAGTTAGCTTATATAGAATATATTTAAACAAATTTATCAGTTTATAATTAATTCACAAATGTGTATTCTTTAGTATTCTAATTTCTTTGATTAATTATGTTTATCTAATATTGTATGTTTAATATTGTATCTAATTTGTACAGACATTGAATATCAATTATGAAATTTACCCTTTTAATTGATCTTTAAACATTGCACTTTTCTATAAATTGAAATATTTCTGAGAATATTCTGTGTATTAATTGTTTAAAAGCTTACTGCTTTTACATCAAAATAACTATATGGCATTATTTTGCTATTTTTATTTGCTATCAGATAATATAAAAATTCAAATAAAAAAATGTGTTCTTTTTTTATTAAGAAAACAAAAATTGAATACATTTTTTTATTGCAATAATAATAATATTTTAAAAAGTACAAAATTGATTATTATATCCACAAAATTTCATAAGTTCTCTTCATTCTTTCCAATGAATCTAAAACAAAGAAAACAGATATAAATTTTAATAAATATAAAATTGCAGTATTAACACAAAAATTTCATTAAAATTATTTCATCTCCAATTCTGGATTAGATAAATTGCACAAAAACTTTATGCTTTATTATTTACCCCCTTTTTATGCATATAAATTCAAGTTTAATAATTTTTTTAGAGATGAAATATTACTAACAGAGTTTTTAATTACATGTATAAATATAATTGCTATCTAGTTTTTCAATAGACATAAGTGGATTAATGATTCCTTGATAAATGAATCATTAATCCTCAATGCTTCTATTAAATCATAGAGAGTAAAAGGAACTTTAAATGCTAATTAGTTTAAAAGTCTAAGGCACATCCATGAACTAGAGTAAAACTGAGGTAGGTTATTCTTAGCTGACAAATAAATTCTTTAAAATGGTTTCTTATTTTTCCGATACCAGTGATAGAGCCAGAATTTACTTGCATGGAGGGTTCAAGAGTCTTAATCTAAAGTACAGTGAACAATCAGTTTCATAAAAAAAAAGCGATTTCATTACATACACACATGCAAAATACATACATACACCTTACATTCATAGGTTTGCTTGCATACATAAATATACTATAAAAAAGATCAGTAATGCTGTATGTAATTTCATTTTACTTGAAAAATATCTTTTAAATTATGCTGTAAGTTTTTAATATTGAATTTGTTTAAATTTGCCTCGTAAATATTGAAGCATATTTAATTTATGCTCCTCAACATACAAGCCAAATTTAAACTAATTTCATGAATAACTTGAAAAATTAAAAGTACATTGAGAAAGAAAAGTCCACAGATTTTTCTCTTTATATTGCTAATTAATCTAGACATATACAACATATCAAGTTATGTATTAAAACATATACTTATACACTTCATTAATTCCCATTCAAGTTTAAGAAATTTCATTCAAGTATGACTACAAATTCAGTTTGAAATTATAGATGATTGTTGTCCTGCTGAATAATTGGTTTCATAAATTTTCTTTTCTTGCATTTGTTATTCCATTAAATTATATTCCCACAAATAAAATGATTTAATTAATACAATACTTTAATTCAGTTATTACATACTATTAATCATAAAAACTTAATTAACTACTGATGTTGAATAAAAACTATTTACTAAGTTATAGAGCAGAAACTTTATATTTACCTTCATGATTTTCCATTTCATTGTTCTTTACAAGCACAACAGCCCTTTGCAGGCCTTAGCTGCCTAACTATGTACTCTTTCCAGCATTTAGTATCTACAGCTTCCAATTTCACTTCAAACTATTCTTTTGTTTTATTTCACTATTCTTTTGACACCTAGGTATTATAATGAGATTTTTGTTGATATTGCATTGTACAAGAGAAGAATTTAATTACACCAAACTTTTTTAAAGTTTCACAACTTATACTTGAGTATGTTACTACACATACAAGATAAACAACTGAAATATTAAGTCAATTATTTTTAGTCATTCAATGTTTAAAATAAATTATGTTACAATATATGTGTATGTATATGTTACGGCCAAAGCCCGAAGTTCGGCCAGTTCCCGAATTGGCCGGCCAAATCGCACATTGGCCGGGGCGTGTGGCCAATGTGCGATGTACTGGAAATAAATAGCGTATATGCGACTTTGGCCGGCCACTTCCCGAAGTGCCCGGAACTCCCTGGCCAATGTTCGATGTGCTGAAGCAAAACTGTTCCGCAGGGGGTACAGTTGTAGATTCCGATGTGATGACGGCATGCACATGGTAGCAAGGACAGTGTGTTAAATTTTCAGTGTATCTGGCATTCAAGTATAGAATCACGAATCTGGTAACGTGTTATTGTTTACGGGCCCGCCAACTAAATAGTTTCGATTGTGGGGTAGTGTGCTTTCCCTGAATAAGTAAGACATTTCATTATTCGTTTGTTTTTTGTTATACTATGGATAAAACTCAGTTTCAAGAATTTGTACAAGCTTAAAAATATATGGTTCAATACTATTATAATTATATTTATAGTATTAATCTTTTATAGTTTCCCCTAAAACTTAAACATGTATATTGACTGCTAAACCCCGAAAGGGATAGCTGTTTGGTTAGAGAGTATCATTGTTTTTCTATAGATTTTTTTCCCATGACTTTTCCTGACGAAACTAGTATGCTGGTCGAAGATGACGCACATCCAAATGAAGAACCAACTTTTGATATGAGAAATATGCTCTTAAGGAAATTGAATATATTGCTGCAAGAGACAGCAAAAAATAGCTGGATCCTCAGCACAGACAAGTACTGTACTTTCATAGAGGACGTTAAAAAGGGTTAATCAAAGCAGAAAAAAGAAAGTGTTGATTATCGTCGACTAAGAAAATAAGATGATATTAAGGTTGAAGGAAAAAAACTTATTGTTCCAGTAACATAAGATAATAGCGTTATTTTGTACTATGTGCACACAGAAGAGTTATTCATCTTGCTACATGATACTCACTTGAAAATTGAACATGGAGGACGCACACGGATGGAGAAGGAGCTGCAAACTAAGTACAAAATTGTCACCAAGGAGATCATTAAATTATATATCAGCTTATGCAAACCGTGTCAGACTAAATTATCTAATCCCAAGAAAGGTTAGTTTCCAAACCTTTGAGATGTAAATAATTGAGCTCAAGATGCCAGGTAGATCTTATCGACATGCAAAGTAACCCAGACACCGAATTCAAGTTTATACTCAATCACCAGGATCATTTAACAAAGTTCATGTTATTGAGAGCTCTGAAAAGCTCTGAAAGTTTTCCATTTGGAAAGAAAAACTACTTACATTGGCATCCGTGTGCTCAGAGAAAAAAATCATTACGAACCCTTGCCTCTTCACAATCGCTGACCGGCGGCCAAGACTACACTCGATGCAGTTGCACTACTAAGTGTTCAACAAATAGCTGCATATTTAAAAATAACAGACTGCTGTGCAATTCAAAATGTTATAAAAATTCATCTTTTTGTAACAAGTGATGATACCGATAATTTTCTGTAATAAACTAATTCAGTAGATAATATGATTATCTTTTAGTTTGTTTTCTCTAATGGAGAGGAAATTTTGATAAGGGACCAGGAGGTTTCTGGTACTGTGAGATCCTTAACCACTAAAACTTCTCCTTTTAGACTACAGCCCACCTAGGGCCATCATAGCTCCTTGGCCTTTGTACCGAAGGACGATCCTAGGCGCCTAAGAGGGGCAGATTCTTCGGAAATCTCTGTGGCAGCTATAATGCGATTATCATTAGCATTACAGAATACAAATACCCAAAATTTGCTTATGACCTTTTTCATCTAACTTTGGCCGATCGTCTCAAGCCAGTTCCCGAATTGGCTGGCCAAATCCCGAAATCAAGGAGATATCGGACATTGGCCGGTAATTGTGAGGCGATATTGGCTATTTCGCGATTTGGCCGGCCAATTCGGGAACTGGCCAACTTCGGGCTTTGGCCGTAACATATATATATATATATATATATATATATATATATATATATATATATATATAAATAAATATATACATACATACATTCATGTACAAAGTTAATTATATTGGTATACAGTAATGACACTAAAGACTTTTACTAATTACTGAAATAAAACTGATCTAAAAATATTTTAGCTTGCCATTAAAGAATATTGTAGAATAAAAACTATTTTCCATTGGTGAGCAAGTTCTCACGATAAAACCCCAATTTTAGAATTAGTGTATATTATTTGTTATTTTCCAAAATTGGTGCCAGAGAGTACAAAATAATGCATCAATTTTTAGAAACAATGTATTACTGCTGGTTAACTTTAACATTAGTCACATAAATGGATGTTGAAATACTGATTCTGAATGTTAACTTGCGCAGAGTAAAAAATAAGCTAACTCAATGTCTCTGAAACTAAGGACCATAAAATAAATTACATAAATAAGTATTTTAACCATAAACAAATTATTTTACTGGTCAGGTGATTTATTTATATTATCCAGGTGAATTGTAGCAAATATGATTCATCCGTTTTCTGTGAAAGGTATGTTTTGAATGTATATAAAGGGCAAGATTAATCTAACAGAAAAAATGTATACTTTAAAAATTTATATTTGAAAATAACTGGGCTGATATAGATGAAAAACACTTAATTTAAATACTTGCAGAGAATGGAATTGCCAATAGCACTTTGTACATAAATCATTCACATTAAAAAAATCTACTTTATTATAAATATTTTTATGCCACATATTACACAGAAATAATTTTAAGTATAAAATTTTTTTATAAAAATGCCATAGAATCTTTTAAGTTTTAGCTTGGTATAAAAATTTATTAAATGTGAATTTTAAACTGCTTACCTCTGAAGATTTAAAGATCATACATTTCTTCTTAGAGAGTCCTATACAATATATATGTAGTCCTATATAATTTAATCCAGATAACACAGATCCAACAGCTGAAAATATTAAAAGAAACAAATAGAAAGAGCATAAAAAAGTTTATAAACCCCTTTTCCCTGTATTACAACCCTAATAAACTACTTCATAAAACAGCTAAAAGAAAAATCATTTAAATTTAAATAAAATAGCAGTAAGAATAATAAAATATAACTCAAATTAAAATGTACGTTTAACAGATATACATCCGATAAACAGAAATTAATAAAATTTTTCTAATATTTACAAACAAAAATGTTACGAAAAAAATCAGTTATTCGCAAAACACATAAACACAAAAAATAACAACAAAATGTATCATTTTAAGAAATTTTAAAATATCTGTTAGAACATTTGCTAAAAATAATGAAATTCTTTGGATTTTTCAAATAAAAAAAACTAGAAAATTAAAAAAGAATACCAGTTTTTAGCAAACCATGTAAATAATATTCGCAATAAAGTGGTAATAATTCAAACCGTTAAATTCGGTTGACTAGATTTAAATATTGGCCGAATGTCTTAATATTTATAGGAATTACTTTCAAACAAAAATGCTATAAAAAAAAGGTTACTTATTAGCAAAGCATGCAAATAAAGTAATAAAATGTAGCAGAAAAAGTAACTTTAAAATATCTGTTAGAACATTCGCAAACAAAAAGAAATGAAATTCTTCAGCATTTTCAAACAAAAATGCTGGAAAATAAAAAAAAAGGTCAGTTAATAGTTAACATGTAAATAACATTCACAATAAAGTGTTAATGTAAGTAATTCAAATCCTTACTTTCGGCTGATTTTATTAATTTACAAATCTCAACAAAGCACAATTGCTTTCAGTCTCAAAATTTTCCAAGTCCAAAACGACAACAGGGAAAGATTTCTGGTAACCATTTAGAATCGCCAACGGATTAAGGCCTTCAGTATTAAGATCACAGGCTACATAGCAGCAGACCATCGCCGAGGTCCCAGACCACTGCCAAAGCGCCAATTAGTTCAGATGGTCCGACATCGGGGGCGCGCAAATCCTGGCCGAAGTTGCTTGTCTTTTCGGTTTAGTCTATGGGTTGCGACTTCACAGTTCATGATATTCCATGTTGACATTTTTATTAGCAATTGCTTTCTATTTTCGGATTGTGCTTTGCTCTTATTTTAAAATTTTCTGGTCTTTAATAATTATTTCTACTCTGACATTTATGATAATTTTATCAATCTACATTATATATATATATATATATATATATATATATATATATATATTTATAATCCACATTTGTTTAAATGTCTCTCTTACCAAAGAATAATCTTACAATCTCGCGAAAATTTACAGCTTATAAATGCTTTCGTTTTTGGAAATAATTCAGATTTAATGGGTGAGGAAATACGAGGAATCAAAAACTAAAGATATGTAAAATAATTTTTCTTATTTTTCAATTTATCATATTTCAAATATATAAGTGCTCTGTTAATACTAAGACATCTATTCTGTTTGTAGACACTCACAACACGTGAAACATTTATATTTATGCACACATACACATTTGTTGTTGCAGTATCATGTTTTACATATAGAGATAGAAGAGATATTTAAATGAAAATTTAGAGAAAGTATTTATATTTCTTTTAATTGGAAGTTATGTATGAATGTTATTTTGATCTTGTGAAACATCTGAGTAGTATTTGAATAATGTTGTTGGAAATATTATATTAAAAAGCATACTTGGATCAAAACACTTAGATTTCATATTAAAACCCCCATCATGTACGATTATAAAGATCACCATTGTAAAAATCCCCATTTAACATCTTTCCTAAAGATTTGCTTTTTTTTTTTTAATGCAAGAGACCAATTATTTCATATTTACATTCAAAAAAGATTCATCTCATGAATTATTTTTAAATAAAACAATCATGGTTATCTTGCATTAAAGTTTCTTTATTAAATAATTTATAGAAATGAATAAAGAAATTTTATGAAATTATATTAGCATGAATTGATATGTACATAAACAGTATGGCCTGTGCACTTTTCATTTAATGTTAATTTTAGGAGTAGTATAGGCTTCACGAATAACTTGGGCCCATAAATTTAAATAAACAAAAAACATAATAGGAAAAGAGTAAATATACCTTTGCATATTCGATGTAAATAGAACATGTTTTTGATGACACATGGAAATAATGATGTATAAATATCAGAAAAATTAATACCCAGATTTTATTTGTTTGCATTGAAACATGAAATCGATATTAAATGTGTTTGTATTATAATTATTTCCTGGAGGGCCTCACGGCTAAATGGGCCCAGTCTGCGCTTGATTGTATTATAATTATATATTCAATTTACTATAGATTAAAAAAAATCACAAATTACCTTTTGAAATGTATGCATTGTTCAGATTCTTCATAGTACTTTTTTATACTTAAATATTAGTATATCAATCAAAAGTAATACAAATATTAATACATTTTTATTACCTAATATAAATGTTAAATAAAAAATGTTTTTAGTTTCTGGAATTAAATTTAAATTCTCCAAGTAATATCAGTAGAGTAATAAAAAAATTATACATTTTTTCAAATTAGCCTCCAATTTAATTGAAAGGTATCACAATGTGAACCTCTATATTCAAGAAAGCATTTAAATACCTTGAGAATACATAATTTTCCGTTCTTCATAAACTCGTTAAAAAGTAAGTTTTGAGAAAATACTCCAAAATGAGGGATTTTCTAAAAGTAAAAACAGTACTGGTTAACCAGCAGCATTTTAAAACATTTAAAAAAAAAAAAAAAAAAATCAAAGGTTTAATTATAGTAAACTGGTCTTCAGAAATCCAAAGAAATGATTTTTATGATAATTTGGGATTTAATTTCTCATCTCTTTTCATAGCATTTCAAGTTTTACGTATACCGAGATCTTTGGGAATGCTGAGAAATATCTTTTCATTGCAATTAGTAGTTGTATTCATACAGAGAACCACAATACAGTATTTAGAATTTTTCAGTGTTCCAAAGAACTGAATATACATAAAATTTGGACAATTGCTATGAAAACAGATGAGAAATTAAACCCCAAATTATCATAAAAATCATCTCTTTGGGTTTGTGAAGACCATTTTACTGTAACTACACTTTCGCTTTTTTTATTTTATTTTTTTAAATACTACGTTTAAAAGTGCTGTTGGTTTATCAGTACTGTTTTGACTTTATCCCTCGTTTTGGAGAAATTGAATGAAATGGATTTTTCTGAAAATTTTTTCGTTTTGGAGTGTTTTCACAAAGTTTAGTTACTTTATAATGAATTTATGAAGATTATAAACTGCAATAACTACTTAATACATATCTTACAAAAAATTACGTCTCATGGTATTCAAATATTTTCTTACGAGATATCTATTTTCTTGAATTTAGTGGTTCATACTGTGACATCTTTCAATTAAGTTGGAAGCAAATTTGAAAAAAAAAAAAAAGATATTTTTAAAATACTCTACTGATTACTTATAAAAAATGTAAATTCCAGAAACTATAAATATTTTTTATTTAACATTTATATTAAGCACCAAAAAAATAAATAAAAAGTAATACAGTCTTTAAGTATAGAAAAATACTATGAAGAATCTGAACAATCCATACATTTCAAAAAGTAATTTGTGATTTTTTTTAATAAACAGAAGAGTGAATATATATTTATAATTAAATTACAAACACACAATATCGATTTCAGTCTCTGCAGTAATATTTGGCAATGGGATTACTTCCATCCAGCAAGAAAAGCAATCAATGCAAGTTAAGCAATATGTTTGCACATTTGGTTTGGTTTGGAGTGCTACGGTCTACTGTTTTGCACACGAGGGCTAATGAGACCGGGACCTACAGCTTAAATCCGATTCCGAACGGCTACGAACACCCATGCCATAATGGGATTCGAACCCACGAACTCCGGTACCGACGATCAGCGCCCTAACCAATCGGCCAGTGTTCGGCTGTTTGCACATTTGATTGTGGCAAGTGTCCAATCAGATCGATATGAACCCCGCTAAATCTTGAATCTGGCTCATCATACTGAGAAAATTTAGATTTAGTATGTCTTGTAACTTTAGCCTTTTTGGCAATTAACACATGCTTGGGCCCATTCTCATACTTGCTTGTTAATTCCTACCCAAATGAACCTGGCAGATATCTGCTTAACTGTAGATCTTATGCCAGGATGAGATAAGCTATGAATATAATTAAATATTTGCCTTCGAAAACTAGCTGGAATGTAAGGATGAATTTTGTCCTGTGAAGTCTTTCCAGATGAAAGGAGATATGGCTTAAAATGCAAAGATATATTATTTGAACATAGTTGCTTGAAATCTAAATCTTTACTCTGTTCTTCGGCCATTTGGTCTTAATCAATAATACTCATTGCTTGGATACTTGACAGGGTATCAGCCACAATATTATTTTTTTTCACTAATGTGTTAGATATTAGTTGAAAATTGTGAAATGTGTTGGCAGTTTTAATAACTATTTGAAAATTTATATTAAAATTTATTTATCATTTCCTACAGCTTATACTTCAATTTATGTTGTTTAAGACCACCCGTTTCTCCATCTTTCAAATGCGTGAAATATGCCATTAAGTTAAACATTCTACTAGGAATTTTGTAAACACCAAAGGGATGGCATTCGTAAGTCGCATATTGGATAACGATCTCAGTTCAATTTGCGTGCATGTTTCTTTAGCAAGATGCTAATTCTCATTCTGCACGAACAACAATAAACTATTACATAAATAAGAATCTAATAAAAATGTGCAAAACCTGATCATTTTAAGAACAAAAAATAGTTGCATTTATAGGAACAATACTTATGACAAAAACCTAGAAAATACATTAGAAATATAAAAAAAAAAAATTCTTAGAGGATAGTAATTTTATATAATCTATTACTTTTATATGATCTATCTTTTATTTCATGCATTAATTCTCAAAGAACTTGGGAGTGCTGTCTTGCCTTTTCAAAGCTTTTATCCAAAGCATTCACAATGTAGGATCTTTAGAAGAAGAAGAAGAAGAAGAAGAAAAAAAAAAAAAAAAAAAAAAGAGTTAAATTTTATAAAATTGTTGCTTAGATCAGCATAAAAATCTATCCTTTTTAAACTTAATACTCTTTAAAATCCTTTATTACTTTACTATTTTATTTTGCTATCTAGGGCAAAATTGTATTCCACTTTTCATATAATTCTTATCTTAATTAACTGTAAAACCTTTAATGAACTCGCAAATCCTGATGCTCACCCTGAATGAATCTCACCTTTACGATGGGGGATACAGCTATGAGCTAAGGCGCCCATGCAACCAACAACTTCAGGCAATCGGCAGTTGACCCGGGGCCATCGTGATCACGATGGCCCCGGTTGACCGCGGTTGATGATCGGTAGTTGATCAGCTGACTGCAGTCGACTGTTGCGTAAGTAGTAGCAGGTATTCGACTAGTTCGAACTACGCCAATTTCTTTTTATGAGAATGCCGAATTTGTGCATACGCCATTTAATTTTCCTTACAGCGCGAGTTTTTGAAATTAAACGCTGCAAAATAACTAAAACTTAATTTACATACTGTAAATACTATTTTTTTTTTAAGAATGCAAGTAGCAATAAAGAGACTTTTTTTTATGAAGGTCTAGTCATCAATTTATTTGACTTAATATTTTTAAGTCATTCTAGTTGAATGGACACTCGGCAAAACGGGGAAAATTTTTAAAACTTTTTAATTTCACCCCCAACAAAATGGTTATGAGCCATAAGCCCATTTAGAATAGTAGAAGCTGAAATCAACTGAGTGAAGTGCAAGAACTGAAAACCGGCCAAGTGATTGGGGGGGGGGGGGAGCTCGAAAAATCCCTATCCAGCGCAAATGTCTGACACGGATACAATCAACCAAGCATCAATACGTAAGTTGAAAGAGAGCAACTACATGTCCTGGGTAGCTGACATGAAAGTACTGCTGCTTGACCACAACTGCTGGGAAATCGTCAAAGACGAGAGAAAGAACCAGGGGAAGGTTTGGTCTGGAGTGCTGCGGTCTACTCTCTTGCACCACGAGAGCTAATGAGACCGGGACCTACAGCTTGGAGCCAATTCCGAACGGCTAAGAACACCTATGCCACAGTGGGATTTGAACCCACTAACTCCGGTACCGAATGTCAGCACCCTAACCAATCGGCCATCGTTCGGCCCAACAGTGGAAGGTGTCTCGAAGAAAGAATTTCGCGACTATAAAATAAAGAAGACCCGTGCCTATACCACCTTAAACCTATCAACTGAGCCAGAACTGAGAGGACCCTGATAGAAGACATGACTGATAAGTTCTTTTCCTGCCTCCCCGAAGTAGGTGAAAGTGTGGACTTGTATATCGCCCGTTTTAAACGCATCATTCAACAACTTGCTGACGTTGGCGAACCTGTGTTCACCTTCCACAAGGCATTCCAACTGATTCACTTTATGCCTAAAGAATTCGATGGCATTATCCAAGCCGGTGGCCTAAAGAAGATTTTACTTTTGAGAAGATTGAAAAAGAATTAAGACAGAAAGAAGCGAGAATCAAGCAACTACAGAGCGATCAAGAAATGTTTGCCACTACCTCAATGAATTTAAGTCGTAAGACTCCCGCCAGAAGTACGAAACCGAAATTCTGTTCCAGCTCTCGTGATTCACGAACAGTAGAAGATGAGTCATCCAGACCGAAAATAGAAGCCGAAGAAAGATGTTACAGATGTAATAAATTGGGACATTATAAATCCAAATGCCCGAATAAGTCCAGTATAGGGAATAAGAAGCCGTCGACAGATAAGAACTCTATTCCTGAATCTAACCTTCTCGCAGAAGCGAGTAGTAGTGAGACTTTAACATCAAACAACAAATTGTGAGTAGTAGATTCAGCGGCGACCTCTCACTTCTGCAATGATAGGACTATGTATTTTGACTTTAAAAACGTTGACAACAAAAATATGGCAACTGCTATAGATAAAATTACATGCCAAATCGGGGGAATCGGTAAGGTCAAGTTTACAGTGGGTGAGGAAAATTAAACTTTGTCAAATGTATTATATTCTCCTAAACTTAAAGAAATTTACCTTTTTAACAGTAATGAGGAATTTTCACGTTTTCTAATTTTGATTTTAAAGGATAGAAGACAAAAAAGTAAGCAGGACAGTAGCTATTTTTCTTTCATTTGGGGGCCTAATGAGTGATTTCTAATGGGTTTTATAGCGGACTCTTTAACGTCTCTCAAAAACGATACTTTTTCTCCGCCCAGTTTGTGACGTCATCGTTCATGTAGACACCGAGCGCCTATGCTGTTTACATGTTAAAAGGCGACTTTTAAATTTGTTTTTGTGTAAAGTATCGCATATAATAGAAATTTTTTTGTTATGTCTGGCATTAAAAAATCATACTCTAAATATTGTATTGTGCCACTCTGTAAAAATACAACAACTAATTGCAATGAGAAGATATTTTTCAGCGTCCCGAAAGACCCACATACACGTAAAATCTGGACAACTGCGATGAAAAGGGATGAGAAATTAATCCCCAAATTATCATATAAATCATCTTTATGGGTTTGTGAAGAAAATTTCTCTATAAGTAAATGCTTACTTTTGTTTAAATATTACTAATTTAGAACAATTAAAGTATATAAAAATACATCTATACCTTTAAAAGGATTGTTGATTAACCACTGCTATTTAACTTTTAAAACTGCTAATTTTCGAGTATTATCACAGAGTTCAAGTACAATAAATATTTTATAAAGCATATAAATATCGAAAAACATAAATATCTAAAGCATATAATTATCTAATAAATAACTCGGGGGAGGGGAAGGTTATGTATTTTCAAGGTATTATAAATATTTTCTTCAGAGATGCATACTTTCTTGTGTATCAAATCACAGTGATATTTTTCGATTAAATTGGTGACTAATTTGAAAAAAAGTATAAAATTTTTAAAATACTTAATAACAATATTATTTTAAAAATTAAATTTAATTTGAGAAATTTTATACATTTTTTAATTTGACATTAATATTAAAGGCAATAAAATTGTATTGCTATTTAAAAATGTATAAATAATTAAGTAAAGCCGTTTAAAGATTTTAAATTTCTTTTCATCATATTTAAAATATCTAAGAATTGGTTTGGTTTTGGAGTGCTACGGTCTACTTTTTGCAACACGAAGGCTAATGAGACCGGTCTCACAATAAATACCTCCTCTAATTTTTATTTTAATATTACATCCGTCTCTATTTATAAAAAACGATGCTACTACAAATGTATGTGTATATGATATATGTATATTTATTTGACTTGTTTGTGTTTACAAAGAAAAGAGCGGTGTTTAGCATGAATAAAGTATTAATACGTTAAGTAAAATTGGAAAAAAATATAAATGATTTTACACACCTTTGGGTTTTAATTCCTCGTATTTCTGCTCCCATAAAATCCGGGTTTTTTGCCAAGAAAGAAAACATTGACCTGCTGTAAATTTTCGGGAGGTTGTCTGATTGTCCTTTGGTAAATCCAGGTAGAAGAGACATTTATGACAAATTGAGATAACTAAGCTATCTAGATCGATAAAATAAACCTTCAGGTTTAAATAAAAATAAATTTTGATAGCTAGAAAATTTCAGGAACTTGCAAAAACAAAATCGGAAAATAGTGCGCGCTTAAAAGCAATACAAAAATATTGGTCTGCATGAACGATGACATCACAACCAATCACGGAGCGTTTTGATGTCACGTGATTTTCGCTTAACTTTAAAATTAATTTTTTAAATGATGGACCCAGTTTTTTACATTTTTGAGAACATTTTTGGAATCTACGAGTCTGCAATTATCAGAAAAACACTAAGTTGTTCGAATCCCCCACACGTGCAAATTCCTCATTGACCGAAAAGGCTTTTCCATTCAAAGAAAAAACGTAGAATTTCGATCTTTAAACAAAATGGGGATTTGTTAATGACAGCGAAATTAGAGAAGGGCTTGTATATGTTGGGGGTGATATTAAAAATAAAACAAATTCCCCCTTCAGCAGAGTATCCATTTAAGAATGACTAAAATAATCAGACAAGTGCATCTATCTTTAAAAAAACGACAAACATCTTTATTGCAACTTGCAATCTCAAAAAAAAAAAAAAAAACTTTTCTATTTACAAAAGAAAAAAAAAATAGTTACTTTGCACCTCGTAATTTAAAAGCTCATACTATGCGAACGCCGACGTGGCGAACTGCGGAACCGCGATCGACAACTGTTACGAACAACTGCCGTGGCCAAGTACGGCTGATAGTCAACCGCGAGCAGCCTCCTCGGCTACCCGCTTAAATCTCAAAAGCACATTCGTAAAATTTGCATACGCCTGATGCCACTCAGGTGCAACATAACGTTCTCAGTAAACTCTGCCACGCCCCCCTAAAACATGCACGTAAAACTTGATCGCTTCAACGTATCCCGTTAACCGGCATTTAACCGCTTCAAACATCGCGGAACTGTAAGAATAAGTGGGGTAAGTTGAGATTTCCCAACAATTCCCCCCCATCTTCTTACTCGCGAAGATAAAGTATCTTAAATGTCATTCCTATAGCCTTACTTGGTGCAAAATAACTTTACAAAAATTCATAAACATCACAACATAAATATAGCATATTATGTAATACATATTTACTTTCAATTATACCTGAAAAACATATATACTCATATATAAATTATCACCATTTATTAGTGCATATATTTAACATTTCGACTTTCGAGCTTTCAAAAATACTTTATACTAAGTATAAAAAATTCACTAATACTTAAAGTACAATAAACGCTACAGTTCGTCAACATACTATAAAAAAATTAAGTATTTACAAATAGCAAATAAGTTATACATTTTGATAATACAATTATGCACACAAAAAACATTAAACATACTGTATATTTAGAAACAAGTTAAATATTTAAATACAACATGTTCAGTATAGATGCAGTAATTCAATACAATGAGAAAATCGGTACGAGCAAAGTAAAAAAAAAATTGGTTGTTTACTCATACAGTACAAACATTTGTGTCGGATTCTTTACAAATCCAAAAGTCCATAAAAAATACAGTTTTTCCCTCATAAAACTAAAAATAAATGTTTCTTTTAATTCGTGGGTAGGAATACATTATCGTTAAATTGTTTCAACCTAAGTTTACATGCAGCTTTAGTGAAGACATCGGATAAATTTAATTTACTTTAAATATACCTCAACTGAAAGAGTTTTTTGTACACTAAATCCCTAATAAAAAATAGACGAATATCAATATGTTTTGTCTTATAGTTTTCGATAGGTGATTTTACAAAATCTAACGAAGCCTGATTGTCGCCGAACAAAGTGCATAAATTAGAGTTACTTTTAATTTTCAGTTGTCTTCTACATTCGTTTATTACCCTCTTTAGCCAAATCAACTCTTTTGCAGTTTCCGTAAGGGCCACAAACTCGCTTTCCATCGAACTCAGACATATGCATTTTATTTTAAAAGTACGCCATGCAACTGGAGAACAATCTATAAAAAATATTTGACCCCCCATGGAAGTCCTGTCGTCCTTGTTAGTTGCGTAATCAGCGTCTGAATATGCAATTATATCCATGTTTTCGATTTTCGAAATATCCAATTTGAAATGCGAGGTTGCCTTCACGTATCCTAAAAGCTTAAGTAAACCCATCCAATGTGCTGTGCCTGGATTTTCTTGGTACTGAGAAAAGATGTAAACTGCATACATACATAATATCAGGGCGTGTTCGGTTTGCTAAAAATGCTAAACTGCCTATTAAACTTTGGTATGGAGATTTTGACATCTCTTCTATCTCCTGCTGGGTTTTCGGGCTTTGGTTTTTAGAATACATTACCCCTTTTGATATTGGTAAGGATGAAATAGGAAAGAAATATTTTTCGTACGCCTCACACAACTTCTCAATATAGGCTTGTTGGTGTATTTGTACTTTATAATCTTTTTCGCTAAATTCTACCCCCAATAGCTTTCGGGTTTTTCCCAAAACTTTAATATCGAAATCCTTCCTCAACAGGTTTAAGACGTATTCAATCTTTTTGGAATCGCTTCCAAAAATGACCATGTCATCAACATACAATATAAGGGCAACATTTTGCTTAAATGTGTAAGCACAGTTACACCAATTTAGTTTTTCAAACCCTAGACTGTTTAACGTTTTATGTAGTTCGAAGTACCACTCTCTACCGCTCTGCTTTAAACCGTATACGGTTTTATTTAGTAAACACACCTTTCCTGAACCCACTTCAAAACCTGATGGTTGTTGCATTAAAATACGTTCTCTAAGAGAAGCTTAGAGATGCGCACATTTGATCGCATTGAACATGGTGCCTTCTGTTGAGACACTCTAAGACAGAAAACATTAACCTGACAATAGAAAAATTGACAAATGGGCTAAAGACCTCATCAAATGTCATGCCGCGAATTTGCCGAAAGCCTTGAGCGACAAGTCTAGCTTTGTATCGCTCTACACTACCATTTGCGTCTTGTTTTGTGGTAAAAACCCATCTACACCCCAGAACTTTGTCATTTTCTTTCTTAGGCACCAAAGTCAAACGTTTCTTTCCTTCATAATGTTAACCTCTTCCTGCATCGAACGTTTTCGTTCCTCCTTTTGAGGAGAAATACAGGCTTGCTTATAGTTACTAGGAATCGCATCCACGTCTAGTCATGCATAAGTTAAATTTGAAGTGTCATCAACCTTACTGCCTACGACCCCACTATTCCCACTAAGAATGAAAAGTCGTATCCATTTAAGAATGGCTAAAATAATAAGACGAGTGCATCTTTAAAAAAAAAAAAAACGACAAACTTCTTTATTGCAACTTGCAGTGTCAAAAAACTATTTACACACACACACAAAAAAAAATAAATTAGTTACTTTGCACCTTGTAATTTAAAAGCTCATACTATGCGAACGCCGACGTGGCGAACTGCGGAACCGCGATCAACAACTGCCGCGGCCAAGTGCGGCTGATAGTCAACTGTGAGCAGCCTCCTCAGCTACCCGCTTAAATCTCAAAAGCACATTCGTAAAATTTTCATACGCCTGATGCCACTCAGGTGCAACATAACGTTTTCAGTAAATTCTGCCACGCCCCCCTAAAACACGCACGTAAAACTTGATCGCTTCAACGTATCCCGTTAACCGGCGTTTAACCGCTTCAAACATCGCGGAACTGTAAGAATAAATGGGGTAAGTTGAGATTTCCCAACAGTATGTAATCAACCCCACTTATCCTAAGAATGTGAATAAGAATGCGAGAGCGATAGGATTACATACGCCAACAATTACTTTTAAGGACTGGCATAGAAATTATTCACACATCAAACCAGCATACATAAGAAATACATTTAAAACGAACAGTGTAATAGGATCACCTAAAACGCTAGGTCAAGTTAAAAATTGTGAGGTGTGCAAAGAAGCAAAAGGAAGGAGGGTGAGTTTTAAACCCACTTTTAAAATACGATCTACCGAACCCTTAGAGCTTCTGCACATGGACTTATGGGGCCCAATGCCGCACCAAACTAGGGAAGGACATAGATATTTTCTAACAATTACTGATGATTTCTCTAGGAAAACCATCGTATTTCCACTAAAACAAAAATCTGAGGGCTTTGAAGGTTTTAAAAGGTACATGAGGCGAGCGGAAAGATTTATCGGTACAAATATTAAGAATGTACTCTCAGATAACGGCCTCGCGTTCGCTAATGAACAGTTCGGCAGCCTGTTTGAGGAATTAGGTATACATCATGAAAAGTCGAACGTATATACGCCGGAACAAAACGGTGTCGCAGAGAGAATAAACTATACTGCGGTTGCCGGCATAAAAACATCACTTAGAGATAGCGGGTTGAGTAACGAATTTTAGTCAGAAGCCTTATTACATTTTATATATACTTGGAATAGAGTAAACCATAAAGGACGTGCAAAAACTCCATTTGAATTATATGATGGTAGACCCTTCCCCCCCCCCCCGTTCATCCGACACTTAAGACCATTTGGAACTAAAGTTTACGGAACTAAGGTAAATACTCCAAAGCAATTAAGAAATAAGCTTGAAATGAGATCAAAAATGAGAATCCTAGTTGGTTATACAATGTATACGAGAGGGTATCGGGTATATTTACCGCTTTAGAGAACAATATTATAGAGACTATTAAGGTCAGATTTGAAACTCAAGAGCCGAAAGTGGAAGCCGTCCTGGAACCCTCAAGTGTAAGAATCGGAGCCGACTATGAGCAAGAAGAATGAGATGAGGAGGATTCGAACAGTAGGTCGACACCTGATGAAAAGAAAACAGGTGAATACGACCCAGCGACACGTTCCCGGATAAAAGTAGCTCATCAGACAGATCGTTACCAGACGAAGAAGACTCCGACAAGAGATATTAGGGGACCATCTGCCAGAATTAAAGAAAGTCCACTATCCGTAACATGGATAATAAAGGCAGTTCCTCGGAAAACAGGCAAGAGGACTGACATCTACTATGTAAAAGGACATACTAAGCGACTCCGGTCGAAGCACGTAAGTTTTGTACCCAAAATAACATCAAGCTAGGTATCCAGATATTTAATTTCAGGGGGATAACTCTTATAGTGGGGCTGCAGGCAATAAGGTCGATGACACTTCAAATTTAACTTACGCAGTGGGTGCAATTCCTAGTAACTATAAACAAGCCTGTATTTCCCCTCAAAAGGAGGAATGGACACGAGCTATGCAGGATGAAATTGAGACAATGAAAGAAAGAAACGTTTGACTTTGGTGCCTAGAAAGAAAACTACAAAGTTCTGAGATGTAGATGGGTTTTTACCACAAAACAAGACCCAAATGGTCGTGTAGAGCGATACAAAGCCAGACTTGTCGCTCAAGGCTTTCGGAAAATTCGCGGCATGACATTTGGTGAGGTCTTTAACCTTGCTGTCAGTTTTTCTATTATCAGGTTAATGTTTTCTGTCCTAGAGTGTCTCAACAGAAGGCACCATGTTCAATGCGATCAAATGTGCGCATCTCTAAGCTCCTCTTAGAGAACGTATTTTAATGCAACAACCATCAGGTTTTGAAGTGGATCCAGGAAAGGTTTGTTTGCTAAATAAATCTGTGTAAGGCTTCAAGCAGAGCGGTAGATAATGGTTTTTTGAACTGCATAAAACATTAAACAGTCTGGGATTTGAAAAACTTGTAAATGTGCTTACACGTTTAAACAAAATGTTGCCCTAGTATTGTATGCCGATGACATGACCATTTTTGGAAGTGATTCCGAAAAGATTGAATAGGTCTTAAATTTGTTGAGGAAGGACTTTGATATTAAAGTTTTGGGGAAAACCCGAAAGCTATTGGGGGTGGAATTTAGTGAGGAGGATTATAAAGTACAAATTCACCAACAGGCTTATATTGATAAGTTGTGTGACACGTAAGAAAAATATTTTTTCCCTATTTTATCCTTACCAATACAAAAAGGGGTAATATACTCTAAAAACCAAAGTCCAAAAATTCGGCAGGAGATAGACGAAATGTCAAAATATACATACCGAAGTTTGATAGACAGCTTAGCATTTTTCGCAACCGAACACGCCCTGTCATGTATGCAGTAAACATTTTTTCACTGTACCAAGAAAACCCAGGCACCGCACATTGGTTAAGATTACTTAAGCTTTTTACGATATGTGAAGTCAACCTCGCATTTCCAATTAGATATATCGAACACATGGATATAATTGCATATTTAGACGCTGATTACTCAACTCACGAGGACGACAGAACTTCCATGGGGGGTCAAATATTATTTATCAAGAGCTCTCCAGTTGCGTGGTGTACGTTTAAAATAAAATGCATACAGGGATGTTGCACCCTTTCAAGCATTTCGTAGCACTTTTAGGAGCAGCAAAACTAAAAATTTGTATCAGAAGAAAGCATTTTCGTAGCAGCCAAAATGTTGATTTGGAGCAGGAGAAAGAATTTTGGTAGCAGACAAATGTTGATTTGGTTTTGGAGTGCTACGGTCTAGTTTTTGTAACACGAGGGCTAATGAGACTGGGACCTTCTGCTTAAAGCCGATTGCGAACGGCTAGGAACATCCATGTCACAGTGGGATTGGAACCTACGAATTTAGGTTCCGAAGGCCAGCACTCTAACGATTCGACCATCGTTCGGCAATGTTGATTTGGAGTAGGATATAGTGTTTTAGTAGCAGTTAAAGTAATGATTTAAAAAATAAACTGCAGTTTTTGAGGAGTCCACCAAATTTAAGAGTGATTGGTTGATAGCATTCGGAACAGCCAAATATTCAATAATTGCTGATATGGTTTGTTGGTTTCATATATGTAATATACAGATATTTTGTGTAATTGATTAGTATAATCATAAAAGATAACAAAGTATTAGCAGTAAACACCAAAGCTGGAGAATTACTAGTAAGCTTCTTTATTACAGCTTCAGTACGAATTTATATATTCAAAAGAAAGCATTCTTTACATCACGATGCTTAAAGAGTTGTTACATATGATTATAAGCAATATCAGTAGGATATTTACTTTTCATTCACAAAATCATGTGAAATAAAAAGTGCCCCCCCCCCCAAAAAAAAAGAGTCATCTTTTCTCTTTCAATGTAATGTAAAAGATATATTAAGCGTTTTCTGGTCAAGATCAGAAAGAATGGTACTTAGTGGTAAAGATGATTTTGTCTTTTAATGTGTTGGATGAGTTCTGAACACGGATTAGTTCACAGAGGAGAATAACTCACAGGGTGGGAAGATGGAGATGAACATCACTACTGCATGACAAAGGATAGTACTTACAGATGGAGATACAAATGCCATTGAAAGACTGAGGCGTAAATAGAGCATAAAATGAAACAGCAAATAATAGATAAAGTTTTCTGCATTGCTGCTCCAGCCTTTAAAAGTTATTTTATTTTTATGTCAAATTGGTATCTCCATTTATTATGAAATAATTGATGAGCCTCAAAGCCACCATTCTAAGTAAAATTTTTTACATGTACAGAGATGGGATTGGCAGAAATGCAAAATAGCTGAATTGTAGGTGATCATAAAAAAGCAAAGAGTTGAAATTGTATGTGGTTGCGTAAAAGGTAAAAAGAAAAACTAATTGGCACAAAAATAAAAACTCTATGAGGGTAATTGAATTAGTACAATATAAATAAGGAAAATATTTAAAAGAAATAATAAGGAAAATAAGGAAGAATAATTAGGAAAATATTTAAAAGAAATAAAATAACAGAACATGATGAAATATTACAGTGGAATAATTATTGATTTAATTATTTTATATTTTTAGTGTATAAATTTAAATGGAACAAATGATAATGTAAATGACTTAATTTAATGTTTTAATATGAAATCACATAGCTAGTATGATATCAGGAGTACAAGATTTTTTTCCTATTTTAAACTGTTCTCTAGTGAGGCATAACATTCAGCAATGAGGAATTTGCACATGTGGGAGATTCGAACAACTTAGTGTTTTTCTGATAATTTCAGACTCGTAGATTCCAAAAATGTTCTCAAAATGTAAAAAACTAGGTCCATCATTTAAAAAATTAATTTTAAAGTTAAGCGAAAATCACGTGACATCAAAAGCTCCGTGATTGGTTGTGATGTCATCGTTCATGCAGACCAATATTTTTGTATTGCTTTTAAGCGCGCACTATTTTCCGATTTTGTTTTTGCAAGTTCCTGAAATTTTCTAGCTATCAAAATTTATTTTTATTTAAACCTGAAGGTTTATTTTATTGATCTCGATAGCTTAGTTATCTCAATTTGTCATAAATGTCTCTTCTACCTGGATTTACCAAAGGACAGTCAGACAACCTCCCGAAAATTAACAGCATGTCAATGTTTTCGCTCTTGGGGGAAAAAAAAAACGGATTTTATGGGAACAGAAATACGGGGAATTAAAACCCAACGGTACGTAAAATCAGTTATATATTTATCCAATTTTACTTAACTTGTATTAATATTTTATTCATGCTAATCACAGCTTCTATTTGTAGATATAGACAAGTCAAATAAATATACATATATCATATACACACATTTGTAGTAACATCGCTTTTTATAAATATAGATAGATGTAATATATTAAAATAAAAATTAGAGAAGGTATTTATTGTGAGACCGGGACCTTTAGCCTTCGTGCCAAAGATCCTTAATAATGTGTACTTTTAAAATAAAAAACGAAATAAATCTACAAAAAAAAATTATTAAAAATATATAAAAATGCAAGAAAAAAGTTTTAAAATGTTTAAAATTGGCCATACATCACTTTTCGTACGTTAAATTATTTTTATTATTCCATGTGTATTGCTCTCACATCATCCGTACTGTTTTGGTTTTCTGCCCTCCTTTTGAGGGTGGAGCCTAATATTTAAATCTACGTATCGTTTTCTTACTCCAACAAATACTTTATTTTGCCTTTCACCAATGTGGGCGTATTGCATAGTGGTTAAGTACGCCTTCTGCAAAGTATCATCGTTCTCCTCGGGTGCTCGGTTCTATTCCCGACGATACAAAAATTTGGAACTTAATTTAAATTGATAAAAAAATTTTTTTATGTTTATTTATTATTCTTTAGTACTTTTTCGGATTTTAATGCAATTTAATTATTTTTAAAACATTTATTTTTTGCTTTTTCAAAATTTTAAATTTTTTCGATTTTGACATTTTAATTCATTATTTTTCACTTATTTTGTACGGATGTCATGGCCGCAAAAATATTTTATGTTTTTCTATCCCTAAACTTTCAACTCTCGAGTTATTGTGCTATGAACTCACGAATCCACCCTTCTATTTCTTTGCTCTTTTATGTGTTTATTTTTCGCTCGTTGTCATTTTTGTGCTTACTGACAGAAGCCTCTGGATTGAAAGCCTTTAGCCTTCGTGTTGCAAAAAGTAGATCGTAGCGCTCCAAAACCAAACTAATTCTTAAGAATTTTAAATTTGATGAAAAGAAATTTAAAATCTTTAAAAGGCTTTACTTAATTATTTATGCTTTTTTAAATAGCAATACAATTTTATTGTCTTTAATGTTAAAGTTAAATTAAAAAATGTATAAAGTTTCTGAAATTAAATTTAATTTTTAAAGTAATATCATTATAAGTATTTTAAAAATATTATATACTTTTTTCAAATTAGTCACCAATTTGCTTTATCAAACATTTATTGTAGTTGAACTCTGTGATAATACTCGAAAATGAGCAGTTTTAAAAGTTAAATAGCACTGGTTAATCAACAGTTCTTTTAAAGGTATATATATATTTTTTTATATACTTTACTTTTTCTAAACTAGTAATATTTAAACAAAAGTAAGCATTTACTTATAGAGAAATTTTCTTCACAAACCCATAAAGATGATTTATATGATAATTTGGGGTTTAATTTCTCATCCCTTTTCATTGCAGTTGTCCAGATTTTACGTGTATGTGGATCTTTGGAAACGCTGAAAAATATCTTCTCATTGCAATTACTTGCTGTATTTTGACAGAGTGGCACAATACAATATTTATACTATGATTTTTTAATGCCAGACACAGTAAAAAAATTTCTATTATATGCTATACTTTACACAGAAACAAATTTAAAAGTCGCCTTTTAACATGTAAACAGCATAGGCGGTCGGTGTCGACATGAACGATGACGTCACAAACTCGGCGGAGAAAAAGTATCGTGTTTGAGAGACGTTAAAGAGTCCGCTATAAAACCCATCAGAAATCACTCATTAGGCCCCCAAATGAAAGAAAAATAGCTACTGTCCTGCTTACTTTTTTGTCTTCTATTGTTTAAAATCAAAATTAGAAAACGTGAAAATTCCTCATTCAAAAGACAAATATTTAGTAAATTTTGATTAAAATCAGTTGCTCTTTTCAAACTGGAAAAAGTCTGGCAATAAATAACAAGAAGAAGAATTATTTTAGTTATTAAAAAATAACAGCATAATTATTGTTGCAGTTTATTACAAAAGAGGAGAGATAGTTAAAATTACAATAATTAAAACTTGTTTTGAATTGTTAACTCTTCCAAACATTTCTTTAATTGTTAAAGAGTTTGTTTTTTGTTTGTCTGCCTTCAACTGATTCTACACAATATGCGCTTCATACCTCGTTTTGCATGCTGGGGGAACTACTTTTAATGCTTTTCTGTTTGATTACTATTTTTATGAATATCCCTTTGGCGTTTAAGGGTCTACTTTTTAGCTGTATTTGAGCACAGATTTTTTTTCAGATTCTTTTTACAAAAACTATTCTTTTTGTTGTTTTAATTCCTCTATTCTTTCTCTTTTTTTTTCATGTTTTTTCTACTTTATATAACTTGCAAGACGACCTTAAATTTTAAATTAATTTTTTTCTACATGCTGATACATAACTTTTTTAAAAAGATATTTTACAGGAGTATCACCTTCAGCAAAGAAGTTGATACATAAGACTTCACCTGACATTCTTCCAAGAATAAGTTACCCAAGGTGGTCACAAAAAAATGCACTCCAATATTCCCTATTTATAAATTATTTTAATAAAACAACTACATTTAAACTACTTTATTAAAAATAAAGTAAATATAATTAAACATTGAAGCTTTCAAAGCTGATATATGTAATTTTAGATATCTAATTACAACTGTTACATTAAATATTTAACTATTCAAATATTTAAAAAGTCATAAGATTATAAAAATTATTTATTTTATTTTTTTCTAACTTTATTTTAATTTCGCTGTGTATTTAATATTAGTCAACATCCTTTTATATCCTCAAAAATATGTGTATCACTACAGTATGCATTAAGACTGAGCGATTTATCATGAAATATCGATAAAGCGTACTCTATCGTGACACCGATTTCCAAACTTTGAGTTCAGATCAGGATGTGAACGAAATCGCCGGTCTCAGATGTGAAATCGTCTTTCCGATATGACGGTATTAGACCGTACGAGGTATAGTGTTCCCAAAAGTCACGTTCCGACATATAAACTTAATCATTCCGATTTTACAACGCCTAGTCACACAGCGCATGTGCAATAAAATGTCCTTATATATGAACGCCAAACGATGGCCGAATGGATTAAGCGTTGCACTTCGGAACCAGGATCCTCGGGTTCGAATCCCACTATAGGTATGGATATTCGTAGTCATTCGAATTGGTTTTAAGCAGTAGGTCACATTAGCCCTTGTATAGTGAAACAGTAGACCGTAGCACTCCAACCAGCCGATATTTGAATATCATCTTTCTGATCTTGCGACATTGTGAGAGGGAGATGCGATGTATCAGTAATCGGCAATTTATCTTGATTTCGAAATCGTTATTTCGTCCTTAACTGGAGAATTCTGATAAACACTGAAAATAAATAAGAGAGAAGCACGGAAAGGAGGAAAACGGCGGCAATTCACAAATACAGAACTTTAAGTTCAACTGAGAACGGCTAAGTGGGGTCTGTGTCAAGATATTCTTGTGACACGTTTGTACGCAACTAAAATGGCAAAGTTATATTAAGATCCGCGTCCGACCGGTGCAGGAAATTCTTGTTGTGACATATTTCTGCACGTTCGTCTGGAACCAATAATTTTCCCGGTGGTAAAGCACGGAAAAAAGTAAATTAAACTTATAAAATTGAGAAAAAAATGTTTTTAAATAAAATAAATCTGAATTGATTGGTGAATTTCCCTGATATTTCCATATTTTCACGACCTGATTACCATTTTCAATAGGCTGCTGAAATTACATTACAGGAGCAATCGGCAAAAAGGGAAGAGTATTGGATAGTTGACCCCAAGAAAGTGAAAATTTGGTTTCAAGGGATGTTAGTCTCACCAATACGCGAATTTCTTTTCTTTCCAATTTCGAGAAAATTACAAATAGCAAGAAGATTTTTGAAAAGAATTTTCTAAAAGAATCTGAAATTTCCATAGACACAAAATCAGGAAAAAAAAAAAAAAAAAAAGCGGAAACAGGGGGGAGAAGTAGAAATTAAGAAGAGGAAAACAGTGGTGGAACAGCAGTAACAGCATTTTGGAGCAGTAAATTTCGCATTTTGGAGCAATTGGAGCAGACATGGTTAGTGATTTTGGAGCATTGAGAAGATGTAGTTAAAGCTTTTGGAGCAATTGGCGAAAGGGTGGTTATTTTTTTTTAAACATTATGCAATAAATAAAATATAAATATCAATTTGGGCTAATGAAATTTCTATCTCATGAGGCTACTCTAATAAAAAAAAAGAAAATTTTAAATTGTATTTATTTTTCAAGCTAATATGTAAAAAATGGTATATGTAAGTACTTTTTAGTAGTCATATAGCACTTATAAAAGATATAATAATTCACCTACTTAAGCCACCAATGTCAGATTGCAAATGTTAAAGTAGTCAGCATTTAAATATTTTTTTGTTCCTTAAAAACATGGTGCTTTAATGTAATTTTTCTACTAATAAAGATTTTAAAGTATCACATTATTATACAATTTTTAAAAGTTATATACAATGCAGACACAAAAGTCAAAATTTTGGGAAAAAAGAAGGAAAAAAATGCAAAAAAGAGGAAGTTAAATAATTATTAAAAATTAACGTTCTGATTTACTTAATGCAAAAACAAGTGCCTAAATATGAAATATGAAAGTAAGTATCTATATAACATTTTACCAATATAAACAAGTACTCAAGTTTCCTAGTAAAAAAATATTTAAAATAGATTCAAATGAGATGCTTCTTCAATGTGCCTAATTAAAATAATAAATAAATTCACCAACACAGTTGAACTTTATTATATTAAACTTTAAAGAACCATATTGTTTGTTGTGCTTGAACCTTTAAGAAAAAGGCTAGATCTCAGAAAATTATGACTAGTATAAGATTTACATAAGATTACATATTATCTTATATAAGATTTATAAAAATAGTATCTTTAATGATTTTAATTGACTAAAACCAAACAATTGAACGATTGAATATAGAATGACCAAAATTGTAGACAAATTCAAAACTAGTTTTGTCTTTAGTTATTGCTTACTATTTTAATACTGAATTAATTTATAATCTTCTACAGACGTGATCCCAGAATCAAGATAGTTTAAGGAATTTCTTTGTCCAGTACAGTGAAAAACATTTTCTTTCCTTGAGCGGCTAGACAAGATGTTATTAATTTCATGCACTTTACTTTTAAATCTGGAAACATATATTTAAATCTGTTTTCACAACTGCAAAAAGTTTTGTAAAAAATGAATTAATAAAAACTTAGTAAATGACTGAAAGAAAGGATCCTTCTACCTCATTCCTAAGATTCACTATAAATGTATAAAATGGAGATTCGCCATTTATGGATAAATTAGCATTGTAAACAAAAGGAAAATCATGAGATCAAAAGTTTCATTTGTTATAAGCTGGTTTCTTAAAATAGGGATTTCAACAGTGCATCAATAATTTAAAAGTTGTTTCAAATAGCAAAGCTTTAAAAATGCACTTCTAAACAGAACTTGAAAACTTTGTAAACAGCAAAATTTGTTATTAACTAGTTTGTAAAATTCTTAAAATTTTTCTTACATTGATTTATAATTAATATTTAAAAAAATACAGTATAAGTTTAATTTTTTTTAAATGGACAATTTCAAAAAAAATTTTATAGTAGCAGACCCAGAAGTTAAATATTAGAGGAAAAAAGGAGAAAAATGAAGAAGGGAAAACAGAAAGTAAAGAACAGTTTTAAAATATTTATTTGATTTACATAATGCAAAAACAAGTACCTAAGTATGAAATATACCAGAAGCTAAATAATTTTTACTAATATAAACAATTACTCAAGACTACTAATAAAAAAATGTTCAAAACACGATTCAAATCAGAAGTTTCTCAAATATCCTAAAATTTTTTTTTTTTAAGTCTAATATAAATGCGCATTTTAGATATTAAATTTTTAGAAGGCATTTCTATAAACAAATTTTTAATTTTGTGACTGTAGAATTTCTATATCTATAGTTTGTAAAGATACAATAATTATCATTAAATTTAATTTTAATCAATGTCTAGAAACGCATGATTTAAATAACATATACACTGTATGAGGCTATTTTTTTAAGTGGACTATTAAAAAAAAATTATTTTTAAATAGTAAAATTCCAGGACGATGATCGAATAGGACGGGCTTTCTTTCGGTATCTGAGCAAGTGGGTTCGAATTCTTCTTTAGACTAACAGATTTATAGCCATTTAGTTTCATTTAGTTTGGTCTGAGAGCGCTAGAGTTTACTTTTATGTTACCCGAAGGCTAAAGTACGATTCTGAACGGCTGCGAACAAAGCAGCGGGATTCGGCTGCGTCCTACCGATTCAGCTGTAGGGCCGACTTTTATCGGGATTGCCGTTTAAAGTAACGATTTTTCATTAGCAAATTTTGTCATCAACTTCAATACACATGCGAAACTTAACAACAAAAAAAGTTGCGGATTTTTCAACAATAATTAACTTCCGTGCATATCCAAAATTCCGTAAGTTATTTGCAACAGTGTCATTTTCTCAGACACTGTCCATAGAACAAAAATTCAGTCAATAAGATGAAGTATCGTTAGAAATAACTATAGGAGGGATTGAAATTTCAATACTGTTACCGGATATTAAAAAAATATCGATATATAAAACAGTATTACGATCGGTCTACACGCACGTGCTTTCGGGGGTTATGTATAAAGAAAGTACGTAGGCTGTTAAAACATACTTCTACAGAGAGCCCCGTACTATGATCGCAGTATTAATTCATTAAAGAATGCGCATTTTCCGGAACCGAAATCCAAAAAACGGTTGTTTTTCACCAAAAACTTACAATTACGGTTTAGCTGTACTATTATAGATAGAACCACACAAGTTCTATGTTTCATTTATATCGCGTCACACGGCTTTTTGACCTTGAAGCACGTGTTGCGAGAATCAACTGATAACGCTTCTCTCCTGCTCTTTGTAAGAATAAAATTGTGGACGCAGCAAAGAGGTAAAAAAATGAGAAAAGGGAAGAAATCTTTCAGATTTCTGTCAAAATTTAAATATATGTGAAATAAAAAAAAATCGCTCCTTCCTTTATTTTTTTTTAAATTTCCGAAAAAAAAAAATCTGTGTTTAACAACCTCTGTTTTTTTTTTTTAACAAACCCACAAAAATTTTCAAAATTAGAATCATCCCTGAATGAGGAACTTGTTTCGTTATTTTTTGTAATTGGACCTTTAACAAATTTTGCTCCAAATTACATTTCTAAATCCGATGCACCTCCCCCCCCCCGGGCGTTCAGCAGCCACTTACGGTACTTATCAGTATCAGTTTCTGAAAACTCCCTCAAGGTCAGTTGTTGTGGACAGAAGAGCACTTCCACTCCCCCCCTATAGCTATTCTTTGATAATTAGCCTACATCTCCTTCGACTGCTCACCAATCAATGTCAAAGCCCCCTTTCCCTTTTCTTTCCTTTAACGGGAAATTGCTATAAACTGTACGCTGGCAAAAGATAACTAACAAACTCTGCTTAGCGGGATCGTTGTTACAAAAGATGGAAAAATGATTTTTGGAGCCAAAAAAATTTTTGTTTTGGAGCAGTCTGGCGCAATTTACCTAAAAAATGATAGTTTTGGAGCAGAATGGCGCAAAGATGTCGTTTTGGCGCAGTCTGGCCAAAACTGTTCCACCCCTGGGAAAATTTCCATCGCTGTACATGTTATATACGTATTTCTTTTAGATGGGAACAATTTTAATTTTTAGTTAGATTTTTTGACAATTTTGATTCTGTAGTACGAAAGAATAGCAGCATGGCTGAAGAATGAAATCATTTTCTCTTTTTTTTATGAACTTTTACCTGACAAAGTAGGAAAAATAAATATGACATATTCAATCCAAAGTCTAATATTCAGTGACATTCAACGGGAAAAAATCGCCTTAAATATAATTGACGTAATTACTGAATAAGTCTAAACGTGTAAAAACTGCAAAAATTAGTAAAATGGCGCAGTTTCGGAGCAATTTCTGCTAAAATGCCGTTTTTGGAGTAGCTGGGAGCAGATATCGGATATTGACGCAGTCGCAACATCCCTGTGAATACGTCCGAGTTTGATGGAAAGTGAGTTGGTGGCCCTTACAGAAATCGGGAAAGAGTTGATTTGGCTAAAGCGGGAAACCGATGAATGTAGAAGACAACTCAAAATTAAGAGTAACTCTTAACTTATGCATTTTGTTCGGCGACAATCAGGCTTCGTTAGATTTTGTATAATCACCTTTCGAAAACTATAAGATAAAGTACATAGATATTCGTCTATTTTTTATTAGAGACTTAGTGTACAAAAAACTTTTTCAGTTGCGGTACATTCAAAGTAAATTAAATTTAGCCGATGTCTTGCTTGTAAACTTAGGTTGAAACAATTCAACAATAATGTATTCCTACTCACAATTTAAAAGAAAATATTTTGTTTAGGTTTATAAAAAAACCTGCATTTTTATGGACTTTTGGATTTGTAAAGAAACACAAATTTTGAACTGTATGAGTAAACAACCGTTTTTTTTTTTTTTTTTGCTCGCACCGATTTCCTTATTGTATTGAATAACTGCATCTATACTGAATATGTTGTCTTTAAATATTAACTTGTCTCCAAATATGCAATATATTTAATGTTTTTGTGTGCATAATTGTATTACCAAAATGTACAACTTATTTGCAATTTGTAAATACTTTAATTTTTAATAACAGGCTCACGAACTGCAACGTTTATTGTACTTTGAATATTGGCGAATTTTTTTTTTTTTTTTTTTTTTACTTAGTAGAAAGTATTTCTGAAAAGTTGCAAGTCGAAATGTTAAACATGCGTTGTAAAATGATAATTTATATACGAGTATACATGTTTTTCAGGTATAATTGAAAGTTAATATGTATTACATACAATGCTTTATTTATGTTGCAATGTTTATGGATTTCTGTACAGTTACTTTGCACCAAGTAAGGATAAAAGAATGACATTTACGATCTCTTATCTTCGTTCTAAGAAGATGAGGCTGAATTTTTGGGAAATCTAAACTTACCCTAGTTATTCTTACGGTTCTGCGAAGATTAAACTTATCGAATTAGGTTTAACGCCGTCAGTCATTTCATTTGCCGCCATTAATTCAAACCGTGTATCGAGGTAAACACACAGGCGCCTAAAAATTGGTCGTCCAAACACTGTGATTACCGTAATAAAGTTACCCCCCCCCCCTGACGGAAACTGACATTCCAAAATATGCCATTCGTTTGATCATCGTTAGATCAGATTTGATCAACATATTTCATCGTTTGATCAATTCATAAAAAAAAGATATTTTAAAAAAACTGTAGGGGTGGGCTAACTTTATGGATTTTTTAAAATTATCGTATGAACATGAACGATACATCATTCGAAAGAGCATCGTTAGATCAGATTTGATCAACCATTTTTGGCGTTTGATCAACACCGGAAGTGCCCCAAAATCACCCAAAAGGTGCCCCAAAACCATAAAGTTAGCCCCCCCCCCCCCCAAGTCGGAATTTCGAGACAATTTTGATGTCATTCGAAAGAGAACTTTTAGATCTGATCTGATTAATTGTTTCTGGCGTTTGATCAACACGGGAAGTGACCCCCGAAATGTACCTTAAAACCATACAGTTTCCCCATATTAAATTTCCATATTAATAGGAAAGAAATCGGTTCCTCCTTCCTAATATTTTTTTCATTTTAATTCTACTTTTTTTAAAATTAGGTTTAAAAAGGAGTATGAAATTTACTGGACGGCAGTTTGTCGAAACCTTAATTGCCTATTTTTTCCGAATTTTTTCTGCTGGATTTTAAAACATTTTTACTTAAAGAGGACATTTGAATTTATCCAATGTTTTACAGCAATGTTAATTTTACCAATCAGAAATTTTAAAAACTATTGTATCCTCTTATGATTAAATGATATTTTGTAATATAACTACCCCTGCTTTTCTTCTTATTTTTGATGAGGGTAAATCGACTACGTAAACTGCTTTACTTATTCGATATCTGTGTTCCATGTATGGATAAAAGTTGATGCTTTAAAGTTTCTCCGTTGTCATGTTGAAATACTGTAAACCTCTGACCCCTATTCACTGCAGAGTAATAAATTTCCAAACCTTCTCTTCCCCTTTCGCCCTGTCGAAAATGGCCCTGTAATTCGACTAGTCTTGGAAGTAGCCTAGTTGTGCTATACTTATCGGAGTGTGAAAAATTCGCGATGAGTAAATGGACATCTGCATGTTTTCTTTATAGTTCATTAGTACATTGTTGTTTTGTAAAATCTCTAGACAGCTGAGATGGCATTTTCTGGGTGTTTCTGAAAAAGAAATGGCTCTAAAGGAAAGAAATTAATTCTTACTCCTGAAATTATTTGAATGGTCAATTTTTTTCAAAAACTCAACTAATTTTCAATTTGACAAATTAGACTTTTCTTTGAATGATATTGAAGAAATATTAAATTACTTAAATAAAAACTGTTTAGAAATATTTGCAAGCTAAATATTCATATTAATAAACTCGTGAAATATATCAGAATATATTATTAGAGAAAAAAGAAAAAAGTTTACATTTTAACAGATATTTTATAGCAGTATTAAATAATTTGCCCTTAATAATTGTTTGCTGCATTATGTATTCTAGTTAAAATAATTTATCTTCTTCTAATTTGGTTCATAATTTGAAATGAATTAAACTAAATGTTGGAAACAATATATGGTATGGCCACTTAACGATTTTCTTGTATTCCTGTTAAATTATGTACTTAATAGTCTACATTTAGGCTTATTTTATTTGAATGTGACATAAAATCTTCCAATGTCTTATAAAGTGGCCAGTTACACAGTCGCCAAAGTATGTTTTTATTAATATAAATATTTATACAATATTAAATCAACAATGATTAGAATTATATTCAACAATGAAATATACGTATTAATTAGTTCAACAATGAATACAGCTCAAGAACTGCCATTTATCAGAGACCAGTTGCAATTTTGTTAGATACCTCTACCCCACCCCTTAACGGAAACTGTCTTTTCGATGTATGTCATTTATTAGATCATCAATAAATCACACTTAACATATTTCGTCGTTTGATCAATTGTTTAAAAAATATATTTAAGAAAATGCTTAGGGGGGGGGGCTAATTTTATAGATTTTCTAAAATGATTGCATAGATGTGAACGATAAGACTTGCGATAGAGCGTCGTTGAATCAGTTTTGATCAATCATTTTTTTAATTTGATCAGCACTAAAAGTTTCTCCAAATCATCCCAAAAGGAGGTCTATAACCATAACCTCCCCTTCCTCACAAAACAAAATTTCTGTTTAATTTATTTGTCATTCGAAAAAGCTTCGTTAGATTGGATTTAATTAAAAAGTTTCAAGATTTCTTTATCAGAGGTGAGTTCACAGGTACCTCCAAACAACACATTTTACCTCTTCCTTCATGTCGAAATTTGGGAGCAATTTTGTGGTCATTCGAAAATAAAATTGATATACAGAATTTGATCCAAGTATTTAAGGTGTTCTATTTATTCAGCGCGGGTGCAATAAAAGTGAAACTTAACGGTCTATATGATAACATTCATTCATTTTATTGAGATTCATTTACTGAGAAACTGTAAAGAATTACTACGGTATTGATTCTATACAAAAGGGAAGGAAATCTGCAAAAAAACTAGCACAAAATGCTATTGTATCTCTAATATATAGTTTTTCAAGAATAGAAAAATAACTACATGGAAAGAGAAAGATAGCTGATGTTATTGAAATATTATACTCTTCATTAGGCTGTTATTAATAAAAAAATATTTTCTAAAAGTTTTTGAAATGTCTCACTTCTTTCCTTTTTTAGCTTTCGTTTTTACATCTTGCAAATCTAATCTCATATTATTATGTTAATATAGGAAAACATATGTTCACTTATTGTTGTATTGCTGTCTAAGTGTACTATTAAGACCTAAGAGATTTTCAAACTTTCCACCTTTTTTTGTTCTTTTTAGCTTTTCTTAATCTAATGAAGTTTTATATTCATCATTATAAAGTTTGTAAAAAATATTTATACTGAATATGTACTGCTTAGAACCGAAATTCCTGGTGGATAAACCGCTCTGGCGTATACGCCGTGGGGGGGGGGGGGTTGGAGGAAGGACTAAAATGTCCAGTCATAAATATTGCGGCCTGTCTGTTTGATGCAAGTGGTTTAAGGGGAACTCAGTGAATATCAAGCACTCCCTACGCCTCATTTTTTAGAGGGGGGGGGGTTAGTCCAGCTCAGTTTTCTCACAGCATTCTTTCTTAATGAGTGTCATGTGGTGAAGGAACTGTGAGATAAGTAGGGTCTTGCTGACCACGAAATACGTATGTCCCCAAGTTGTATTTTGATGGCGACCTCCAAAACAGGCGGTGGAGATTAAATTTAAATCATGATCGAAAAATAGAATTTTATATTTAGACATTGATTTATCGTAACTTATCTAAATGTTACAAACAAAATATTTTTTATGTTTAAATTCTGTATATGTAATAATGTTCTCTATGTTGGTATCTTACACTTTATAGCTGGTCATTCTATATGAAATGAGCAAAAATAAAGAATAAACTATTGCTGTATAGTAACCCATTTTAACTTAATGTATGTTTTAGCTTGTACATAAATAATGATACCTAAAATATTTTGATTCAAAATTAAACTCTGCCCTTTTAGGCATTTGAAGGTTTTGAATCAAAATACCTTTCACAAAGGACGAATGCTCAATATTTTGATGTCCTTTATCTTTAAAATTACTACACAAAAGAGTTTTACATAACTGCACGCTTCTGAAAACTGGTCTATGTGTTTATAACATAATGACAATTTTAAAACATAATAGTTAACCTTAATAATTATAACAATTTGAAAGAAGCACTAATTGATACCCAATTTTTATTTTTAACTTATAACAATAATCTAGGAGTTTACATAATCCAGTTTATGAAATCTTATAGTATTAAAATAAATTTATTAATAGGAAAACCTAAACAAAAGCCAGTTTTAATACATACATCGACGATGAAACATTTCTATTTGGTTTCTCTTTTCAAATATTTTTAAAATTTTTTTAAACGGCTGTTGTTTAATTTTGTAGAAGCTGATGTCCATGGAACAAACAGAACTAAAATATATTTTAGTAGTATCCAACAAACTTCCCCACAAGATCAGAGGAATTTAGCTAAATAGAATCTAAATTAAGTAAAAATATTTTAAAACTATCTATGAGGGATGCTTAACATGTACCTTTTCATTTATTCCAAAATTTTGAGAACATAACATTTACAAATCTACAAAAACTGATTCTTCAAAAGATATAGACATAACTTATTTCAATGAATACATAATATGACATAACCATTCAAAAAATTTGTCTTGTTTATTTTCTTCATATAAACATCCTTGATATACAAATGTTGTCATCCGTTTTCAAATGAGTTTAATATTGTATATTTCAGAAATGAAGAACTAACATTTAGATTCCAGTATATTCAGAAGTTTTACACTTCCTAAAATTATTAATTTTAAATATTGCAACCATTTTCTATTATTCCTATTAGGATATCTAAAGTGGAAGGAATCTTATGGTATTTGGGCATCTTTAGAGTACTTCCGGTGTTGATCAAACACCAAAAATGGTTAATCCAATCTGATCTAACGATGCTCTTTCGAATGACATTAAAATTGTCCCGAAATTCCGACATGGGGGGGCTAACTTTATGGTTTTAGGGCACCTTTTGGGGCGATTTTGGGACACTTCCGGTGTTGATCAAACGCCAAAAATGGTTGATCCAATCTGATCTAACGATTCTCTTTCGAATGACATCAAAATTGTCTCGAAATTCCGACATGGGGGGGGGGGCTAACTTTATGGTTTTGGGGCACCTTTGGGGGCACTTCCGGTGTTGATCAAACGCCAAAAATGGTTGATCAAATCTGATCTAACGATGCTCTTTCGAACGATGTATCGTTCATGTTTATACGATAATTTTAAAAAATCCATAAAGTTAGCCCCCCCCCTTTACAGTTTTTTTAAAATATCTTTTTTTTATGATTTGATCAAACGATGAAATATGTTGATCAAATCTGATCTAACGATGATCAAACGAATGGCATAATTCGGAATGTCAGTTTCCGTCATGGGGGGGCTAACTTTATTAGGGTTCTGTGATTGGATGGTCTAGCTACGGAGAATTTCAACCCGGTTGGCGCGCCTATGTATTCGCTAAGCCAATGTTTGTACTTTTTTATTATGATGCAAGTTGCGAATACAGATGAAATAAAATCTAAAGTGAGAACATGACTGAAAAGAAAATTATGTTTTTCAACAAAAAGTATGTTGAGTGTCAAGGGGATAACTTCTGTGAGAAATTCAGAATTGTAGCATAATTTAGAAAGCACTCAGAATCGTCAACAGCAGGTAAGATTTACTGCTTTTAAAGTTTCATTAAATTTATTTAGTTTATTGATAATTTATATTGCTTTTCATTATCTAAGTTGTTTCTCAGGTCTAATTGTATTCGGAATTTTGTATTTTGAGTGTATAATAATGGTTTATGATAAATAAATAATAGTATTAGAACTAATAGTACTGATTAATGTGCAGAAATGTAATGAGTAATTAACTGTTTAAATACAATTTATCAAAGCATTGATTTTTGAAAATTTATCTCTAAAACATTCTCTGTATTAAGTTATTACCATTCAAAACTGATTATATCTGCAAGATATTGGTTTCAAAACCTTATATTATTTATATTTATTATGTGTATAATTTTGTTATTAATTATTAAACTATTAGTCTAATGCAATTTGTGTATAATTTTTTGTTAATTATTTAACTATTAATTTAATGAAGTTTCCTTTCTAATTTTTACTTTCACTATTTCAAACTTATACTCCAAGTGAAAGAGAAAAACAAGTTGTAGTAAAATCAATTCTCTATATATAAATCCTCCAAAACTTTGTGTATTTCACAGAGTTGACTGTAGTACTACAGATTAATATGTAGAAATATTAATAATAGTTCTGGAAATAATAATATTGCACCATTTTCTAATATTGTTTACATATTCAATACCCATTTCTACTATATTTTTTCCTTTATTAAAAAAAGTAAACCACTAGTCAAAATTGCAACAGCTAATTTATACATTTGATGGCATTGAAAAAATTAAATTTAAAGCTGTGAATCTGATTTTATTTGAAAATTAAAACATTAACTGGTGACACAAATCTTTTTCAGTATTTATCTGCTCTTGTAAAATTAAAATTATCCCTTCTACATTTTCAACTTTAGTAATGTATTAGGTGGTATTTTTACACATATTAAGGTAAAACCCTTTTAAATTTTCATTTCTCTTTAAACAGGAAGTTTCAATTTTAAATATTTCGACTCTGTAATTTATTAGAACGGCTCTTTAACAAATCATATTATTTGCATGCATAAAAATGAAAATAAAATAAGTGTTCAAAATCAAAGACCTGAACAAAGGAGGACAATTGTTACTAGAAATTTTGAAATTTACCAGAATTTATAGAACATTTAGAAAGTGCTTATAATTTTAAAGACTTTACCATTTGTCAGAAATTCACATTTCCCTCTAAATCTGGTACATTTTATTGTTTTAAAAATTGCATCCAAATTTTTCTACATGATGTAAATCTTTAATAATTTGTTAATTTATTAATATGCTATGTATGTATATATGTAGATGTACGTAGTGTGTATATATGTGTGTGTGTTTTATCTTAATGTATGTGTCTAACATGCTTAGAGCATGCTAAGGAATAATCACACTATGACTATGCAACTTTACATCCTAGTTTTTTTTATTTCAGTTCTGGTTTCCAACTCTCATTGCATCTGACAAACAAAAAGATTGTTCAGCAAGGAATCACCAATAATATAAAATCATCAGTTCTGCCTAAAATCGTTTGCATTGTGCTCTTAAATAACCTACTTGCTCTAAAATTCTTACTTGTTTTAAGTAATCTGCTCGCTTTATATTGATTACTCCCTTAATTTTTAAGCTTAACTTTCCAAACCTGACATATATATATATATTATTATTATTATTATTGAAGCAAGCTAATATATTGATCAGAAAATACTGTATGCATGCATTATATTTTTGTATTGTACTTTAACCTTATAATATTATGTAAATTTTTCTCAAAATTTAGTTTTTATGCTATGTTCTGAGTGTTCTTTTTTCATCAAATTTACTATGTTAAAAGTATTGCTTATAACAAATAGCTTTACTGTAACTATAAATGTATTGCATAGAACAACTGATCTACCATCTCCATCTAATTTATAAGACCAATTCAACAATAAGGTCAACTCAATGACAAAAATTTCAAAATAATTTAAAACACAGGTTCATGTAGGATTTTTAAGCAGGCCTAGATAATGGCAATCTGGGACCTTCGGGAAAGATAAATTTGGAGGATTTTATTAAAAAATAATTATTTTAATTTATACTTTTCTGTTTATAGAGTTATACATCTATACACAACTGAATGATTTTTATTAAGTTATCTGAAAGATAGTTCCTCTTTTGTTCATGAAAATAAAATATTTAGGATATAAATATTTTATTAAGTTACAGAGCAACAATTTTGTATAATAACCGGCTATTAATATAGTATATGATTCAGAGTGAAGTTTGCTGGAAAATTTTTTTTCTTAGCATAAAATATTTTAAAATATCTTGAGGGAGAAAAGTGAAATCAGTTATTGAAACTAAAACTTCTCCCTTTAAAAATAAATATCGAACAATAGAAATAATAAAAAAATGTTTTTTTGTGTGAATTTAATATTTTTTAACTGCAAAATTGCATTACTAAAATTAGCAAAGAATATTTCAAAGTTTTGTTTTACGATTTAGGAAGCCTATTATTTCCAAATTTATTTAACTATAAAATAACAATTGTTGGAACACATGTTTGTGTTTTTTAAATTTTAGGAATCTATATTTAATTCCCTGGACTAATCTCTAAATGCATACGAACTAAATATATATATAGCTTGTTATTAAGTCTTAATACACATCTAAGATATCTTTTCTAACAATATGGATTTTTTTTTTTTTTTTATGACTACAACTTCCCCAGTAGATTTAGAAATTTATTTTTTTTTTTAAGAACGAGATTTCTTAACAGTATGAAATCACTTTTATGTTACAATTTCCTTATTAGAAAACTGCGTTTTTACTTTCGGATGGTAAAGAATTTTCACCTTTTTGTTTTCAACATGTTTTGTTAAATATCTTTTTTTGGTAAAAGATGGAGCTACAAAAACTGTATTTCAAAATATCTGGCGGATCCATATTTATTTTACTCTAGCAATCTTCTCACATACGACTTTACTGCACGTCCATTCGCAACTCGTGGCAACAAATACATTTTTGGCTTGGCAAATTTGTAAGCGCACCAACTGTGTTGAAATTCTCCGTATCTAGACCATCCAATCACAGAGCATTTGGACGACCAATTTCTAGGCGCCTCTGTAAACACCGGTTACTGTGAAACGGCCTACGTTCACGCGATTGGCAAAAATGAAATACATGCGTGATTTAGAGGCACGGCTGGTTTTTCCAGTGAAAGTTATGCTTCACCTGAGTGGCAACAGTAATATGCAAATATTATGTTAAGTTTTTAGAATACATGCAGGTAGCCAAGGAGGCCATTGGCAGTTGATCTGCAGACGGCTGTTGTGTAGATAGTAGCAGGTAATCGACTAGTTCAAGCTACGCCAATTTTTTTTTCTTTTAATGAGAATACTGAATTTGTGCACAGCCCATTTTATTTTTCTTACAGCGCGAGATTTTGAAATCAAATTAAGTGGTGCAAAATAACTAAAACATAATTTATAGTATTTTTTAAGAATGCAAGTAGCAATAAAAGGACTGTTAACAAACACTTCTTGAGAAATCAAAAAAAAATTTTTTTTTTTGAGGCAGAGTTGTTTGAATACCTGAGCAAAAGAAAATATTATAAAACCAGAGAGTGCTACCAATACATAGGAAAGACAGTGTGTGGAATCTGTTCCACTGTTGCATAAATCCGTAAATGTTGCGACAGAAAAAAGGAATAAAACGAGCCAAAAAAAGGAGATACACCGTGAAATAATGGGAAAAAAAAAAAAAAAAAACCCCGCTCAGACCAAAGTCTTGCTGGGCCACTGGCAGGAAATACAGTGCTTTCCCTTTCATCAATTGAAGTATCAGTCACAAATAAAGATGTCTTTCTACCTTGGTCCCCCTCCGAAAATAATTTCTGGCTACGGCCCTGCGCTGCAGTGTCTGAACAGTCTTAAACCATCTGTAAAGTGTTTCAAAATATTTGGAACTCTAGCCTACTTGCAAGTGTTTAAACTCCTATGAAAAAAATTAGACATGCGAGCTGAAAAGGATATTGCATTTTAAAAAGAAACTAGTTCACAAAAACAATCAATTCTTTTGACAAAGAGAAAAGGTACATAATATAATGAGACCACGCTTAAATTTTAAAAGAAGCAAAACGCTGTTTGATTTACTGAACAACTCATTGTCCCAGAAACCGGAATTTTTGAAAAGTAGAAAATAATGAAACTCCTATTGAAAATATTGTTAGGAAAAGGCAAGCTCTTCTGTGTAAAGATAGATCTAGAATATATTTATTATAGAATTAAACTTTGCAAAAATCCTTTTTAGTCATACTGAAAATTATTATAAAGCACACAATTTAATTTATGACAAATATCTTTTTAACTTTTTTGCAATATAAATACTCCAATATTTTAAAAATATAGAAGAAATAAATTAGTCAGAATGACTAGACATATTAATTTCAAGTAATTATAATGTAGTCTTATGAACTCCCCATGTTGATGAGTGACAAAACAATAGAGGATGAAATACATGTTTAAAAAAAAAATGCAAAGCATGGGATCTTGTATAAAAACTGGAAAACAGACATGCTGCAGATGGATTTACATTCCAAAATATGATAAGTATGATATGAATGAAAACATCTATTAGGATTTCAGATAATTCAGGAAATTTACTAAAATAAAGTTTTTAACCAGTGATCAACATTATAATCATAAACATGTGTATTAACTTACAAACAAAACATTGCCAATGAGGAATTTTCACGTTTTCTAATTTTAATTTTAAACAATAGAAGACAAAATAGTAAACAGCGCAGTACCTATTTTTCTTTCATTTGGGGGCCTAATTAGTGATTTCTAATGGGTCTTATAGCAGACTCTTTAACATCTCTCAAAAACGATACTTGTCATAATATGTGATAGGATGGACATCAGAGGTTTTTAATTTGTGATAAATATTAAACTGTCCAAAATTTAATGAATAAATGGCAGACCATATAGTTATGTATAAAAAACGAACGAACTTCTTAATTTACAGAGATATATAAATTAAACTATAGATATTTATTGACCCGTGAAATACACTTACTGGAATTTGGATGCCAAGAAAAGAAATTGTTAATACTGGTGATAAAAGTATTATAACAAAAAATAATCGATGATTGAATTTATATTTGGCACATGTGTACCTCATCAATTATTTATGCCAAATATAAAAGAAAATTGATTATATAATACCTAAATTCAGAAATAAAACGGGTGAAAATCATGCATACGATATTAAAATCATTAAAAATGTAAAATGATGAAATGAGACAGTTAAAGGAATGATGTCATAATGCAAGAAAAATGTTATTTTCACCTATTTATTATGCGATAAATTTAATCACCTGCTCTTAACCAGGAAAATAATGCTTGAAATAATCAGACACAGAAGTCAAAATTTTGGGAAAAAAGAAGGAAAAAAAGGAGAAAAATTCAAAAAAGAGGAAAAAAAGAGGAAGTTAAATAACTATTAAAAATTAATGTTCTGATTTATTTAATGCAAAAACAAGTGCCTAAATATGAAATATGGAAGTATCTAAATAACTTTTTATCAATATAAGCAAGTACTCAAATTTCCTAATAAAAAAATATTTAAAATAAATTCAAATCAGATGCTTCTTCAATGTGCCTCATTAAAAAAATAAATAAATTCACCAATACGGTTGAACTTTATAATATTAAATTTTGAGGAACCATATTGTTTGTTGTCCTTGAACCTTTAAGAAAAATGCTAGATCTCAGAAAATTATAACTTGTATACGATTTACATAAGGTTACATATTATCTTCTATAAGATTTATAAAAATATTATCTTTAATGATTTTAATTGACCTTAACCAAACAACTGAAAGATTGAATATCAGAATGACCAAAAATGTAGACAAATACAAAACTAGTTTTGTCTTCTAGTTATTGCTTACTATTTTAATACTGAGTTAATTTATAATCTTCTATATCAAGCTAGTTTAAGGAATTCCTTTGTCCAATACAACAAAAAACATTTTCTTTCCTTGAGTGTCTGGACAAGATGTTATTAATTTCATGCACTTTGTTTTTAAATCTAGAAACATATTTAAATCTGTTTTTAGAACTGCAAAAAAGTTTTATACAAAATGAAGAAAAAATACTTAGTAAATGAATGAAAGAAAGGATTCTTCTACCTCATTCCTAATATTCACTATAAATGTATAAAATGGAGAATTGCCACTTATGGGTAAATTAGCATTGTAAACAAAAGGAAAATCATGAGATCAAAATTTTCATTTGTTATAAGCTGGTTTGTTAAAATAGGGATTTCAACAGTACATCAATAATTTAAAAGCCGTTTCAAATAGCAAAGCTTTAAAATGCACTTCCAAACAGAACTTGAAAACTCTGTAACCGCAAAATTTGTTATAACTAGTTTGTAAAATTCTATTAATTTTTCTTACATTGATTTATAATAAATGTTTAAAAAATACAGTATAGTCTAATTTTTTTAAATGGACAATTTCAAAAATTTTTTAATAAAAGTAGCAGATCCAGAAGTTAAATATTAGAGGGGAAAAAAAGGAGGAAAAATGGAAAATAAAGAACAATTTAAAAATATTTATTTAAGTATACATAATGCAAAAACAAGTACCTAAGTATGAAATATACCAGATGCATGCTAAATAATTTTTACTAATATAAACAATTACTAGAGTCTCCCAATCAAAAAATGTTCAAAACAGATTCAAATCAGAAGTTTCTCAAATTGCCTAATTTTAAAAAAAATCTAATAATATAAATGCGCATTTTAGATACTAAATTTTTAGAAGGCATTCCTACAAACAAATTTTTAATTCTGTGACACTAGAATTTCTTAAATAGCAGTAAAATCTATATCTTAATAGTTTGTAAAGATACAATAATTAGCATTTGATTTAATTTTAATCAATGTCTAAAAACTCATGATTTAAATAACATATACTCTGTATAAGGTTATTTTTTAAGTGAACAATTAAAAAAAAAATTTTTTAACAGTAAAATTTCAGGATGATGATCGAACTCGACTGGCTTTCTTCCGGTATCTGAGACAGTGGGTTCGAATTCTACTTTAGTAGACTAACAGATTTGTAACCATTTAGATTGGGCTGAGAGCTCTAGAGTTTACTTTTATGTTACCCGACAGCTAAAATCATCGGAGTTTACTACTTAATTACTACGATTCTGAACGGTTGCGAACAAAGCGGCGGGATTCGAACCCGTGGCAGCGTCCTGCGGATTCAGCTAGCGGGCTGATTTTTATCGGGATTGCCGTTAAAAGTTACGATTTTTCATTAATAAATTTTTTCATCAACTTCAATACAGATGCAAACTTAACAAAAAAAGGTATGGATTTTTCAACAACAATTAACTTCCGTAAGTTATTTGCAACAGTGTTATTTTCTCACAGATACTGATCATAGCACAAAAATTCAGCCAATAAGATGAAGTATCGTTAGAAATAACTATAAGAGGGATTGAAATCTTAATACTATTACCGAGATATTAAAAAAATATCGATATATCAAACAGTATTACGATCGGTCTACATGTACGTGTGTTTGGGGGATAATCTATACGCAGGATGTTAAAACATAATTCTACCGTTTCAGAGCTCCCATATTATGATAGCAGTATTAACTATAATGGCCCATTAAAAAAATGCACATTTTCCGGAACCGAAATCTAGAAAACAGTTGTTTTTCACCAAAAACATACAGTTACGGCTTAGCTGTACTATTACATCTAGAACCACACACGTTCTATATGTTTCATTTGTACCGCGCGTCACACGGCTTTTTTATCTTGAAGCACATGTTGCGAGAATCAACTGATAATGCTTCTCTCCTGCTCTTTGTCAAAAAAAAAAAAAAAAAAAAAAAAGTGGATGTGGCAAACAGAAAAAACAAATGAGAAAAGGGAAGAAATCTTTCTGATTATCGTCAAAATTTAAATATATACAAGTTAAAAAAAAAAAAAAAAAGGATCAGAATTATCCTTGAACTCAATATTCGATGCAGCAATCCATTTTTTAGCGCACAGGCTCGGAGTAACGTTTCTTTTCCCCTCTTGGGTTCAGAAACGGTGTAAACAGATTTCTTGACACTACAATCCAAAAAATCGGGTCCCCCTTTTAGTTTTGACACTTTGATCGTTATTCGCAAACTTCCAAACATCTGCAACACCAATAAATAGCCTAAAACTTTTTTTTTTTTTGTGGGGGGGGGGGGGATCTCACAGAAAGAAAAAAAATAGAAAAACAAAGATGTTACCAAAACAAATGTGTGCAATCCGTTCTGCTGTTACATAACTCCGTAAACATTGAGAGAAAAAACAAATAAAAGGAGTGAATGGCCCAAAGAAAAAAGGAATAAAAGGAGGGAATATGCGAAAAAAAGGAGGAATGCAGTAAAATAAGGAAAAAAGGAGAGATTTCTAAAAAAAAGGAAAAAGAGGAAAAAAAGGAGCACTGCGATGTCTGAATAATGGCATAAGACGCTCAAAAAGGAGGGAAGGGATAAATTTTGAACGTTTTAAAGTTGACAGTGCTTTTCGCAGTGATACAAAGCATATTTACACCAATTTATTTTAGAATCGGGCCAATAGTTTAGGAGGAGATGTGGAACATACATACACACATACAATGACTTTTATTTATAAGATTACATTCATCTCTATTTAAAAAAAAACAATGCTACTACAAATGTGTGTGTACGTGATATATGTATATTTATTTGACTTGTCTATGTCTACAAATAGAAGAGCTGTGATTAGCATGAATAAAATATTAATACATAATAAGTAAAATTTGGTAAATATATAAATAAATGATTTTACACACCTTTGGGTTTTAATTCCTCATAAATCTGCTCCCTTAAAATCCGGGATGGTTTTTCCCAAGAACGAAAACATTGACATGCTGTCAATTTTCGGGAGGATGTCAGACTGTTCTTTAGTAAATCCAAGTAGAAGAGACATTTATAATAAATTGAGATAATAAAGCTATCGAGATCGATTAAAAAAACCTTCACGTTTAAATAAAAATAAATTTTGATAGCTAGAAAATTTCAAGGACTTGCAAAAACAAAATCAGAAAATAGTGCGTGATTACAAGCAATAAGAAAATATTGGATATCATGAACTACGACATCACAACCAATCACAGAGCATTTTGATGTCACATGATTTTCGCTTAACTTTAAAATTAATTTTAAAATTGATGGACCCAGTTTTTTACATTTTTGGAATCTACAAGTCTGGAATTATCAGAAAAATACTAAGTTGTTTGAATCCCCCATATGTGCTAATTCCTCATTAGATGTAAAATATGCTTACCTTTGTGCTACTCCAGGAAAACATTTTTATGGCTTATAACCCAACCATAGAGATTTATTGATCCAAACCCCTATATGTTATTTACACAATGCATTGTATGGATTATACCAACATGGGAGGAAATGGCTCTTTTAAAAATTCACTCTCAATTGAAAAAAAAAATCTTTTTGATTGTCAAGGAGAAAAATTACATTGTTCAAAGTGACATGTTTTTATTACATTTTGTTATTTTCTATATACAAAAAGATAAGATTATTTACAAAGTATTTGTACAAACAGTATGAAACTTTGCGCTGAGCCATGTTTATGGATTTTGCCCAGACATGGTGATATCTGTTAGAAGTTATACTTAAGAAACACAATTTATTTCCAATATTCATGACTAAGATTTTTCTTAAGATTGCAAGATAATAAGCATTAAATTATTTCAAAGTGTTTTTTATGTTCATGCAACAATGCTATTATGTTTTGTTATAAAACTGTTTTCATGGTAAGGTTACAGAATCTTTTTCCAAAACATTTTCATGCATTTTCAAAAAATCTTTTCATACAGATATTTATTTAAGAACCTCAATGCAATATATTTCACATATATAGTACCAAAAAGTATTTTTTAATTTAAAACTTGGGTTCATTGTCAAAAAATCATGAATGGAATATCACATGGAGGAACTCCAGTATGTCAAGAGTAAAAACTGCTTACTGACAAAAAGATTTTGCATTTTCAATTAAGAATAGAACATACATTAATTTTCATCAATAAAAAATATATTGATAGAAATATATATATCGATAAAAATTTTTTTTTAGCTTAGAAATTAAAAAAAAAAAAAAAAAAAATCTGATGAAGAACGGTTAATAAACTTGAATAGACGAATTGTGTTTACGTAGATGGTACAGCTTCTTTTGTAAAATCTGACAATCTTATAAAAAATATAATAGACTATTTATGTACTTGTTTTGACTTTAAAAAAATCCTAGGTAAAATGGGCAAATTGCTAGGAGTAAAGTTCTAAGAAAGAGGAAGTAACCTTTTTATTTATCAATTAGATTATATCCATAAAATATGTAAGAAATTTAACAATCCAATGACTAATTTATCTATTACATTTGGTAAAATTCTTTCTAAAACCAAACAATATGTCTAAGCTCAGATATTGAATTAAAATATCAGAATTAAAATGTTTTAGGATATTTATCATTTCAAGCAGGACTAAACCAGATATCTATTATACTACTATCCCCATTACAGTTCTAAGTAATTCTGGTTGTATTACTGTAATAGCTAGGTGGAACTACTTAAATTACTTGGCTACAGAAGTCAGACAAAAATATATTAAAATTATCTCAGGTAATTTATGATAAATGGCAATTGCTACAGTGATGCAGATTATGCAGCAAATAGGATCAACTTTCCATTGGAGAACTGATTGCTTTGTTACACAATTCTCACAGCATATGGAGGCCTTTAAACAAAAGTACACACTCTATCCACAATGAAAATGAATGTATATCATTATGTGAATCAGCCAGAGAATTAATATCTACTATTTGCATCTTAAATGAATTTAGGAAACAATATTATCTGCAAGAATATATATAGTTACCTCTTTTCTAATTATTACACTGTAATATATTTTAAAATCATTGATTCAAAATTCTCACACAAAACATTGACATAAAGTATACATTTTCTTAGATATTTAAGTCTTCAAAACATGTTTAAATATCAAGCTAAATTTTGCTGGTATGTTTACAAAGCCTTTTCTTAAAATTAGTTTACAAAATTATTACTTTATTTATTTAGTTACATTTAAGTTACATGGGCAATTATGTATGTGTCAGGCAAAGGAAAAATTCTAATTTTTCTTTTGCATGTGTAGAAAAATTGGAAGTAAAATATTTTATAAAATGATTTTTAGTAAAGAGCATTAAGTGAGCAACTTGTACCAATGTACTTTCCCCCGATGGTCAGTACATGCACACAATGGGGACCCTTCAGAGGAGCTATAGCTGATGGAGTGACACAAGTATAATGGTCAAGCCCAAGCACGGATGCAGCTGTGAGATATGGGGGCAATGGCTAAGCAATAATGTCAATATTCATTAAAAGAGGCCATTTTAATGAGCCCACCTGTACACCTGAAGGGGGTGAAGATGTGAGAAAATTTCACTAACAAGTGATTGGAAAAGAGAAAAAAAGGACATTACACCGGGATGTACAAAAAGTTGAAAAAGCAGTCAAGGTTGGAAGCCAGAGGAAACAGGTACATCCAGATCCTGTGTGCAAGCCAGAGAGACTGGGCCAACAATAATTTCCTGATCCTGCATCCGCCAAAGGGACAACCGTTATGCCCACAGCAACATCCAGCAAAGTAACGACCTTTGTGCCAGCACCAATATGCACACTTCCTAGCACACCCACCCTGCTTCCCTGTAATTACTGGAGGTAAACAGACTTAATATTCATGATTGTTACCTGGGTCTCATTTTAATAAGGAATACCATTTTAAAAATATTGATGAATATCAAAACCAAATAATGCAGGTCATGTCATATATTAATCAAGTCATGTATTAAGCTATAAATAATGTGTATAATAAATTTTTTAGTTTAAATATAAGGCATTTACCTTTAATTCCATAGCGTTTATTTTACGGTATTTCCTCTTTGAGAACGAACACTGGCGTATGTGTTGTAAGTACATTACAACACTACTATTATTTTTAAAATTTTCTTTGCCCTTTCATAATATTTTGTTGTACGTTAGAAACTGTCCTTTGTTAAGACAATTATCAATACAATTTTTCAATTTTTTTCTTTTGTGCAACATTTTTGTACTTAAGTTTATTATTTAGCTGATGTTTTTTCCACAACAAGACCACTATAACATAATAGTGGCATGCAATTTTTTGTAAGAAACATGTATTTAAACACATGTATAAAAAATATTGGGCATCAACATAGGGTCAACCTTATTTCATAATACTTTTTACAGATGTGTTATATCTTAATTTCTTTTGCCTTTTACTTAAAACCAGTTCTTTTATATGTTGTCTTTCTTAAACATCATTTCAGAAAGAAAGTTATGTATTGTAATACATTGTAAACTGAGAGATATTTTAGTAAGACTTTACAGTAAAAAATCTTATCCAGAGGGTTATCCAGAAAATAAGGTCCGATTTCCTATAAAACAAACCATCATATTAAAAAAAAAAAAAAAAAAAAAAAAAAAAAAAAAAAAAAGCCTTTTTTAATCTGTTTTTATTCAAAAATCAGAACAGATTTTGAGTATGAAAGGCAGAATGGGATCTGGCATTGTCATACAGCGACATAATTCTAACTATCAGATGATCACGTTAGTCATACACTTCAATTATCAATTGATGAAACATATCTTGTTATCAAAATCAGAGTTATTGAATATATTTAACAGTTGGGAGGCTGATCAAATTTTAATGCAATTTAAACTGGCCAAGACATAAACAGGACACTGTAACAATATAAATGCAAATGATATCATTTTATGAGCTAGGCATGCTGGATGTCATTTCACATGCATGTTTTAATGCTTCTGTAACAACTTGCTATGTGAATTCAGACCTTACTTACTGAATAACCCTCATATTTGCATCCTTATTTTTCACAAATATGTTTAACCTAATGTGTTTCTGATATATTAGGCTATTAATCAATCCTGTTAATTTCCCTGGCTTCTATTGAACTTATTTATTCTACATTCATTCTCAATAAACAGTATTCTGTTCTTAATCAGTCTTATGTTTTAATTTTACCTACATACAAAGAACTTCTAGTAGTCACACAAGTCAGTTTTTACTGTATTTCTAAATATACTCCATAAATTGTCATATGGATAAATAACTAACATTCTACATTAGAAAAGAAGATTTTTGTTTTATAAGAATTTAGCAGCAGTGATGGAATGGAAAACAGAATATATATATATTTGCCTTTTATATAATTACATAAAAAAGCTACATTTGGTTGTTTCATTAAATAATATAAAGCTTTAATATAAAATCAAAAATTAAATAGAAGAAACATTAAGATTGAAATCTAATCCATTGGAGTGAATTTAAAAGGAATACTTCCTTCTGAAATAATATGTAACAATCTCCAATAATAAAAAAGCACTGCATTTAGTAAGATCATTATTTATAATTTAACCATTTAATATTTGCGTATTTCATCAAATGTAAAAATTATAGCAACATATGAGGTCACTCAAAATACATTCCTTATCTGCATTACAGAAAAGAAAAAGATTCAATACTACCTATAGTTCTTTTCATTTGTTTTGTGTCTTTTCCTTGAAAGCTCTTCAGTTCTTCTATTTGAGTCATTCTCTGAATTCAATTTTTCAAATGAACCTGATTTCTTCTGCCTTATAATCAAATAAAAGAACAATTTTTTTTTTTAAATAATCAAGTACATTAAGAGGCTAATCTGCAGTAAATATGAAAAGTAAAATATTTTATACTACCTAGCACTCTTTTGACTTCTTCTCAAAAGGTTTTTAGATTTTCTGTGATCTGCTGATCTACTCGAGTCATAGTCCGACTCATTCTCTGAACTTGAGTTTTCAAATAAATCTAATTTTTTATGCCTGTAGAAAGTATATCTTTATTAACTTAGACTAAAAACTGAACCAAATCAAATTCAAATGAATAGAATTAATTCTTCTTTCTAGTGTTATTCTGCAGTGAATATGAAAAACAAAGTACTCAATACTACCTAATGCTCTTTTTGCATGTTTTGTGCCTCTTTCTTGAAAAATCTTCAGACTTTTTGACATCTGCTTTTCTATTCAGGTCAGAATCTGAACTTGATTTTTCAAATGAATCTGAATTCTCTTGCCTATAGAAAAAATATCTATTACACTTTATTACATTAAAAAAATTAAGACTTTAAATCAATCAAATATACTTTAATTCATTCTCATTGATAGAGTATATCTGCAGGGAATATAAAAATCAAATTTTCAATACTACCCATCATTTTGTTTTGTGTCTTTTTCTCGAGAGATCATTAGCTTTTTGTTGTCTACTTTCCTATTTGAGTCACTGTCAGAATCTTTCTCTGAACTCTTAAATGAATACAATTTCTTCTGCCTAAAATAATCAAATAAAAGGGAAGCATACAAACCAGCACTTTTATTTGATTATTTTGAACTGCTTCCATGTATTTAAATAGAAAAGCAATAGCAACTTTAAATATGCAAATGCTTAAGTTATTTCAAATCTGCACATTTTGACTTATATTTTAATGAAGCTCACTGTATTGAGTTGTGTGAACTCAAGATAACTCAATCAAGTACATTAAGGGGCTAATCTGAAGTGAGTATGAAAATAAAAATATTAAGTAGTATCTATCACTCTTTGCACTCATTTTGTACTGTTCTCTAATAAGGCTTTTAAAAATTTTTTTATATATATACTCTTCTATTAAGTTATAGCCCAACTCATTCTCAGAACATAATTTTTTAAATGAATCCAAATTTTCCAGCATGTAACTTCAATATTACATCAAGCTAACAAATTAAGGCTTGAAATCAATCTAAATTATCATAATTTATTTGATTTCTAAAGTTATTATGAAGTGAATATGAAAAGAAAAATTTTCAAGACTACCTATCATTCTTTTGACTTGAGTTGTGTTTTTTTCTTGAAGGATCTTCAGGCTTTTTGGCATCTATTCTATTCATGTCAGATTCCAATCCATTTTTAAAACTTGATATTTCAAATGAATTAAACTTCTGTCTAAAATAATCACACAAAAGTTTGAATAAATGGAACACATACAAATAAATCATATCTGTTGATTGTTATATACTTAGTAGAAAAATCCTAGCAACTTCAAATATGAAAATGTTCGAGTGTGGACATTTTGACCCAATGGATGTATACTTGAGATAGCTCAAACATATGCATTAAAGAAGCTCATTTGTAATGAATATGATAAGCAAATATACCATTTGACCTATTACTCTTTTTACCTGTACTTATACGATTATAGACCTTCTTCTGTCTGCTCTCAAAATTCACTTTTTTCAATCAATCTCATAAATATGATAATCCAAATGACCTGAATTTATCCTTATTTAAATTTCATTTACAGGAAAAATAATTAGTTTGAAGAAAAACTAATTTTCTATTCATAAGATAAGACTACATGCACTGTATTTCATTTCAAGGAGCATTTGAGATGAATATATATAATTAATTTTGCTTTGTAATACACTTTTAAATTACACATAAAATATTGATTATTATTACAAATTAAAACACCTTATTTACATGTACTGCTTAATTTATATGTTTAATTTACACATACTTAAAGCTTTATTTAGACACAATTTGTATCATATATATCAATTATTCCTATGATAAAGATATTTTTTAAGCAATATTTAAAAAAAAAAAATTTTGGCCTATTATCTTATCTATAAGAAAACAAAAGTCTAAATTTCACTACCTTGCATGGTATTTCAATAGAAATGGATCTATGAATTATACAGGGTTAACAAGAAATAAGGTCCCCACTTCTGAGGACTCTAGAATATGTTATACTGGTCCAAATGAGATAACTGGAACAAATGATGTGCTTGACATTTATCACAAACAATTTTAGTACAAAAGTCTGCTTAACAACACTGTAACACATATGGTATTTATTTAGTATTAAGTCGAGCATTAGTTCCTTGTTTACACATGCTTCCATTGCAAGAGAAAGTGCTACTGATAAAACTGTTTTACCAACAGAACTCCATTACAGCTCTAAATAATTCAGTTGTATAAAGCGGGTAAAAGAAGTTCAATGTCTGCATGAGCCTTATGCAAAATTATTGTTTGCCAGATATTATTTCTTGCTACTTGCAGTTGTATGGTTTTCTGAAGGACAAGATCTACCGTCAAATGCAAGCATCTGTAGAACAGCAATCGGCACCCCTTTCTTGATATTCTTGCAGTCTCATTCTAGTCAGCTGTGGAATATATGGTTCTACAATTACAACTTATTGTTGAACATGAAGGGTGACATTGAGCATGTTTAATGTTACTTTTTAATATTATTTAGCATTTATTAAACACTAAATGTGTTTATATGTATCCCATTATCACCTATAGGCCAAGTGCAGCATCTGAATTATCTGTAGTTCCAATTGTATCTCATTTAGACCAACAGCATGTATTCTAGATTCCTCAGAAGTGAGAACTTTGTATTATAACAGACTTGAAAGTACACAAAAATTTTATTTTTATATATACTATTAATACCATGAATATAAAAAACAAACTGAAATACATTTACTTTCTCTTTTTAGCTTCATGCTTCAATTTTTTTGCTATTTTCCTCATTTTTGCTTCCTTTTCTTCTTCTGAAATTTAAGAAATATTTTCATAATTAATTATATTTTCATAAACTATTGCACAAAAAGAGGATAGAGATTAAGCAGTCATTGCACCTTTATACAATAAATCATTTTAAAATACTGTCAGTTGATAATATTGGAAATCTATTATACTAGCTAAAGCACCACACATTGGTTAATATTTACAATTTATTTCTTTGTTTTCAGATTCCTTTCCAGGGTGAATAAACAGCCCAAATTTACATAACCAGGATTAGATATATAAATAGTTGTAAACATTAAAAAGTGAGACTGCATTTCCCATTAAAAGGATACATTGAGCATACAGCTCAATACATCAATAGTTGACATTGCTCAAACATTCCAATAACCCACATGATGCAAAAAAAAAAAAAGACTAGGATTTTTCAACATTTAGTCTGCTAACCCAGAAAATTGCCAACTATGCTAATAAAAATCTATAAGTACTTTACAATTATTTTTTACTCTGTATAAAATGGCAGCATTTCAGTAACTACATTTGATTTTCAAAAAACAAATTCAAAATTTGATTTTTTTTTTTTTTTTTTACTAAACTGAATAATTTTAGATGATACTGAACACAGCCTTAATAGAAATGTAAAACAAACAGGTTTAATATTGTATTACTAGTAATTGATTTATAAGACAAGTCAGAAGGAAAGGGTAGAATTTATGATATTTAACATGGATATATAATTGGGTAAACATTAGGTACTTCAAATAGTACAAATAAAATAATTGTCTTTATAATAGGATGTTATATTTTTAACAAATAAAGTGTTCAGTGTATTTATTTTTAAAAGCAGGTTCAGAATGTAGAAAAATTAACTTCCATTCTTTTTCTACTTTTTAATTTATTTATTGCAGATTTCTCTGAATGTGGTAGTGCAGTATCACAGGGAGTACCAAACTTTGATTTATAATATGATTTCAATTAAAAGTTTTTAAAAAAAATGTTAGGAATTTAATCATTTAATTAAATATAAGACATACAGTAGAATTATCTTAAACAGATATATAAAGTTCAAAATATTACCAAACCTCGTAACTTCACAAGGGGAGAAATAAATTCTTCAGAATCTGAACTTGTACTGCTGATATCCAAAACAATATCTTTATTTGGGTTAAGCTTCAGAAAATTACGACACTGATATGTAAAGTGGCCAGCTGAAATCGCATAGTATAAAGTAAGAAAAGAGAATATGCAAAACAAGATATCAATAACTGTTCATGTTAACCTTTAAGAAACAAAATATTACTCAAAGCAAATAAAAGAAAACACTATTTAGAGCTTTATTTTTTAAAGATTTTTATCAATCCAATTGTTTCTATCCTAATATACTTTTCAACACAATTTCACCAGACAGAGAAAATAGGTAATGCAGACCAAAAATAGACTTTATAGTTATTTAATAACCCCAAAGCCTTCTAGCTTATATACAGTGTCATTTTAAAAATGCTTATACCTTTCATCTGCTTTAAACCTGCCTTTAGTCCATTTTTTTTTTTTTAATTTGATTTTTCTTCAAAAATGTTTTGACGTATCTACAATTATTATCCGTCCATAGTAGCACAAACATTGCAATTGAAATCCATCATCTACAGCATTTTCTGCATAACAATCAGATTAATCTTTACTACTGTGTTCAGAAGGAAATATTAGGAATGAAACAAAGATTTTACATCTACAGCTCCTGGGTCAGACACTTTTTTTTCATATTGTATGCTTTTTTATATACAGTAGATACTACATAACATAATCATGATAATGTTATTCATTAAATATTATAAATAACCTGTAGTCTGAAACAGACATAATTGTATTAACACAAAAATAATTGCTTAATGCAATTACTACATCACATGCTATCAAATTTTTGGTAAATTGGTTCATTTTTGATGAGCTATTCATAGTGGAATGTCTCATTATATAAGATAGGGAAATAATTTATACATGGTAGGCAGTACATTTGTCACCAATGTCTCAGAATAGTGTTAAAAGAGACAATTTGTAATTGTTTGTCATGTATTGTCTTAAAACCAGAATAAACACTAATGATGTGGAAAGAAAAAATTAATGTGCTAAAGATTTCCATGCTTTGCTGGACATTGCTATTCAGTTTCATTAACAAACTAAGACATTTGTAAATACTGTATCATCTGTTTCTGATGAAGGTACACCCGAAAATATTATCAATTATGAGAAGACTCCAATGAGTGCTAAAATGAAGAATGCTCTTTACATTTTTCATCTGGAAGTGCAAAGCTGATACTAGCAGTTTTCATAAATATTATGAATATGAAAGTTTTGTTAATGACTTAATCCATAAGTAGACCAGGCAATTAACAATTGATGATCTTTGTTCCTTAACACATATGTACTGTTATTTATTTTTTTTTTCTACCAATCTCACTTTTTTATTTCATGCATGTAATTTTATTATCTAGAATAAGAGTTCTCTGCTGAAATCCTCCTCTAATTACAATTATTATATGCTACTATTTTTTAATTTACTATATTTTTCATTTATGATTAATCAACTGGTTGTAGTTATCAAACAGGAGTTTGCCTAATGGGATCCCATTACAAGATGCCTACTGTATATAGTTTCAACATAATAAATTACATTATATAATTTTTAAAATATAACATTTTATTTTCATAAACTGTTGTTAGATATGCTGAAAATGCTACACAGAAAAAAAATTAAATATTTCCTTTGTTTGTATTTGTATAATACAGTCATGAAGTATATGTTAAACAAAATATTTTACTATTCTCTGGGTTAACAAGTATCTTAAAATACTTTTTATTAAAATTTACATTATTTTAATAGTAAGCCACTTTTATTTTAATACTAAGCTCTAGACTGAACTATGTAACTTTTGAAGATTAAAAAAGTATATAGAATTAACTTTAATTACTTATGGTAAAGTTGTACTTTTACTCATTTAATTTTACATAAGAATAAAATAGAATTTTAGGTAACATTAAAAACCTTTATAATCTTACTTTCTTTTAACCAATAATGTCTTATTTTTTAATAAGCAAATTGAAATTTTACCATAACTTGACACTCTAAATATTTTTGTTTACATTTTCTAAATGAAATACTTTTGTCAAAATCTAATTCCTTTATACTATATATATATATATATATATATGTATATATATATATATATATATATATATATATATATATATATATATATCTTTATAATTTATATTATTACAGATATATGTCTATTAATACAGAGTTCAAATGGAAGGGAAAACATACCAAAGGTTCCCTACAACAGTAACCTGTTTAAAAAAATTTATTTTAAAGCAAGGAATATGAATATGCTTTATTTATAGGGGGGGGAGGAATTATTGCACATTAAAGCAATTTTTAGCTTTTAATAGTTCAATCTTTTAATTACAAAATATCTCTGAGGATTAAATAAAGATTAAGTTATTAACAAACATAAATTTGGGTTAAAACTATGACTTAGAAAGTTGAACCTGGGGAAGTTGCTTTAAGTCAAACATTCAAAATTTTAATTCAATCTATCTAAAGTTTTTGGAAGTGTGGAAGTAATATCAATATCAATTATATATATTTTCAACTTATTTTGGATGGCTAGAAAAGTTAAGATTAAGAAAACCAGAATGTGGATGAGGAGAATTTTTAACTCTAAAACAATTTTTGATATGTTACATGTATATGTATAAACCCACCAGAGAAGAGAAAATGTACATATCCTATAAAAACAAAGCAAATAGCTGACTTTAAAGCTACTTCTTACTGTACTGTAGTAGTTTAAATTGTGGCTACATAAAAGCTGTTTACAGTTTTACTTCATATGTGCTCATAATGGTAGACTTTTATATCTAGGCTTGGGTTGTGTATTTTCATCTATATTTTGGAAAAGACATTATCCTGTCTCATTACAAATTCAGTTGTTCTTTTATATCTTTTGGATTTCCTACACAAGAATTGAGTACACGACTAGTTCTTAATTGCTATTTTTTAAAAAAAATCCAGAATCTTTACCATCATCAGAATATATAAAAAGTCATATTTCATATATCTTTATATAAAGAAATTTCAACATGTTTACTGCAAATGCAATATGTAACATGCAAATTTTTACTCACCATTATAACTGAATTGGTTCCTATTATTTTTAATTGCCCAGGCTTACTAGGCAATGAATGAGCCTAAGTATTACATAGTCATGGCTGCATTAGAAGGAAGCAGCTAAGTCTGATGGTCATCTGGACATGTCTACCCAACAACTGCTAAGCATTGAATCATGGCAAAGATACTTTATTTATAAATTTCACTACTATAGCAAAAGATGATGCAGAGATATTCCCATGAGAGAGCAGCTTAGTCAACATTATTAACAGTCAGAAAAGAACTTAGATTATTGGAAAAGTGAACAATTTTTCTTGACTAATGTAGCAAAATATGACAAATGGACAGAAAATTAGTATTTATTTCAGAGTTAGCTTTAGGAAATTGGTAAAAAGAATTTTAAGTCATTGAACATTCCTTTAAATAAGATATTATGCTGATGGGAAAATAGATATAAAAGAATGAGAAGGGGAAAGGAGAATCTTAGATATTTTAGGTGTAGTAATTTTATTACATATATACATATTACCCTACATCTTCTATTCTGATCATTTTATAAATTTAAAAAACTTTAATAAAAAAAATGTTTTAAAAAGCCTTATGCTTAGTAAGCATTGGGCTTTTTAAAACTTTTTATTAAAGCCCAATAACTTTCAAATTAAAAAATTAGATAAATTACTAAGTACTTACGATAACCACATTTCTTGCAGGCAGGTCTTATGCTATCAGCAGTCTGATTGGTCAGTCTTGCCATTAAATCTATAAAAAAAAAAGGAAGAATGAAAGGAAAAAAATTATGCAAAATTCCAAACTTCTATATATTAAGAATACTAAAAACTTATGCAGAAGGGGAATATGGTTCTCATTATATATTTTCATTTACACTGGAAATATTACATTATATATGGTGGAATATTACATCACATAAAAAACAAGAAACCTAATATATACACACAGCATTATTACAAGTTTTATATTTTCTAGTAACTTCTTCAATACAATGTCTAAATTTTTGTAGAACTTTATTATAAGTTATCAGTTTTACTAATTCACTTTACTGACTGATACCTATTTTTAAACTACTAATAAACACATTCCATCATTTGACAGTACCAATTTCACAACCAATTTTAACTTTTTTTTCATCAAGTACCCATGGTTTAAAAATGTTGTAAAAATTTTAAAAAGGTAAAAGTAAAATCGATCATACTTCAGTATTAAGTACTCAATTCAAATTACGTAAAATTTACAAAACATCGTTTAAACTGAAATAACTTCCATTTGGTTTACCACAGATACATGTATAAATCTTGTACCCAGTGTTTGATTAATTAAAACATAAAATGCTTATTGTGAATACTTTTATTTAAAAAGGAATTTATCCAATTAAAAACCATTAATTCATGCTCAGGAACCCGTGTAGGTAAAAAAGAAAAATTTAATTTTAAAAAACAATTTGAAAAATCAGCTCATAAATTCTACAACAAAACCTCAAGCGAGGTATTATACTACTGTACAAAGAGACCTTTGAGATTACTCTCCATATTTCCAAAGAATGAAGAAAGTCTGGTTTAAAGCAATACGATCTACTTGTTCGCAACACGAGGAGACACATGCGCCTGGAACCTGGTATTCAACTCGGCCTGTGATTGGCTGATAAGTACATTGGCAGTGATTTCTAAATTTGACGAAATATCTTGGCGACGCTTTCCACGATTAGCTTCTTATGCATTGATTTAGATTGCCTTCTTATCTATTTATTTCTCTTTATTTATCCATTATTCTTCTACTCCTTTAATATCCATATATTCCTTTATTTAGAAGAACTTGGAAGGTACAAAGAAGAGAAATTGAAAGTTCTAATTGTAAATATTGAAGATCTGTGTTTTATCAGAAAACGTATTTAACAAAGCATGTAAAAGTTTCTAATTTCGGTAAACTATAATTAATTTACTTTGTAACTTAACTTTAATTAAATATCCTTTATTTAAATATATACTTGCCCCCTCCCTTTGAAAAAAATTCTATGTACGATCCTGTCTCTTTCTAATGGTTGAAACAATATACAAATTCACGGAAAGCGTCGCCAAGATATTTCGCCAATTTTAGAAATCGCTGCCAATGTACTTACCAGCCAATCACAGGCCGAGTTGAATACCAGGTTCCAGGCGCTTGTCGAGGAGACTGTCAATAAATTCAGTTCTATTTAACAGAAGCGTCTGTGTCCAGTAAACCTCCAAACTCCAACGCATGCGCACTGTAAACGGAGGGAGGCTGGTTTTGAAGGGTTATACTTCAAAACCAGCTCATATTTTCTAGAGATTTCGCCAACCGTAGTGCTGAATTTATATAGTGTGCCGTCGCCCAGGGAATAACACGCATTTTTATAGCACGCCGCCACGTGCATTTTTGTGGTTCACTTATTCGCTAAGTTTATATTTTATTTCATGAAAAATAAGCCCATCCTATGGATGCAACATTTATGAAGAACTTTTTATTATAAAAGATCACTTAACTGCTGAATTTACATAGTAATTCGACACCACGTGCTTTTTTTGTGGTTGACTTATTCGCTAAGTTTATATTTTATTTCATGAAAAATAGAATCATCATATGGATTCAATATTTGTAAAAAACCTTTTATTAAGAAAGATTCTTTAACAAAACATAAAATTATGTGAACATGATTTTGAATCGGAGATTAGGAAGTTCATCGAGTGACACAAAATTTGGATTCATAAGCATTTAAGGGAGTGTATAGATGATCATCATACCCAAATTGAAGTTGAAAATTTTGAATTTACCGATTTTGATAATAATTTATATCACATTGGGGTAAAATAGACATGAAGGGGACAGTTAACAAAAGTATGTTTTACAAATTATTTTCTACTAATACAATATTGTAAGTTTCAGGGTGACAAACTAAAATATTTTACCATTTTAAAAAAAAATTAAGATGAGAGTAATTATAGAAGTGTTGTTTTAAAATAACAATTACATTGGTAATAAATATGTCCTATCACACCCTTACATGAGGCAGGAATGGGGCATGTTTTTGAAAGTTAAAATACATGCATAATTTTCAAAAATATGAAAAATGACAAAGAATGTATGTCATTCATGAAGATAAGCTTTATTGATTATTGATAACATCTATTTTATCTATTTACATACTGTAAACAAAAATATTCAGTTCATTTGATACCAAAGAGTTTAGGGAATATTTTAAATTTGCTTCTAATAATACTAACATGCATTTACTTTTAAGCATTTTTATATAGAAAGAAAAAAGTTAAAAAGATTAGATAAAACTATTCTCGCTCTAGTAAAATAAGGGGAAGGTTCAAAGATTAATTAAACTTATGAAAAATGTTGATACATATAGAATAACTAAAATAAGTTAGAGCTATGTTAAAAGTCATACAGTTACACTTAATATGATAATCAATGTAAATAATTATGAGTGTGAAGTGAAATCAACTAAAAAATTAGATCATAAGCATCATTACATTGTTGAACAGCGAACGATGGCCGAATGGTTAGGGTGCTGGCCTTCGGAACCGGAGTTCATGGGTTCGAATCCCACTGTGGCATGGATGTTCGTAGCCGTTCGGAATCGGCTTTAAGCTGTAGGTCCCGGTCTCATTAGCCCTCGTGTTGCAAAAAGTAGACCGTAGCACTCCAAACCAAACCATTGTTGAACATCCAACTTGTATCATGCAATATAAATTGACGTGCACAATTTGTAAAGGGTGCTCTCATCTGTTTCAGTATACACGTGCGAATAATTTAAAACAGCATATGTAAACATATTCATGCTAGTATACAGGTATATGAGAAATACCAAAAGAAAGAAATACATATATTGAAAACAGCGGTGGTGAAAAAGAAATTTCTAATATTTTGCAAATGTATAGTTTGAATAGTATCTAAAAACCAGAAATTAACATTCTTGAAAATGTTCTGAAAGGCTGTGAAATAAACACTAAAATTAAGAAGTAAAAAAAAAAAAAAGAAAATACTATACATAAGGTGCTAAAATTAAGCAACAAAATTAAACATGTAAATTTTAAGATTCATGAACATTTTAAAAATGAACTACCTAGTAAGAAAATTAAAACTCCTAACAAACTCCATAAGAAGGAAAAAATCAAATCCAAATTTAGCATTATTAAAACCCTTAGATAATGAAAAGAAAATATTGGTGAAAATTTCACACATTTAAATAAAGAAGTGCTGAATTTACATTCTATGACTGATTATAAACATTAATAATATTGAGAAAATTCTGTTTTCATTATGTTTAAATTTTATATTGCAACATGAAATTTGTATTTTTGTATTAAATAAAATTTGCTGGTTACTTCCTACACACACACACACACACACACACATATATATATATATATATATATATATATATATATATATAAACACACAAATGTTCAAATATGTGTGTGTGTATATAAATTTATTTATTTTAGTCTTCTGAATGATTTAGGTTTCATTTATAAGTGAGATAAAAAAATACATAAACTAATAGATAATAAAAAGTTATAATGTAAAAAAGCAATGTAAAAAAAATAAACATTTTGAATAAAAATTCAATTAGTCAAGTTTGTTCAGATTTGTTATCAGTACAGAGATTTTAAGTTTCATCTTTTTTTAAATGTTTCAATATGAAAGAGTTAATCAAAATTTTATTTTTTTAAATAACTATGTTGGTTTGATTCTTTAAATAAGTTATATCTCTGTAAATAAATGCATTTTCACACAAAATTAAAAGAAATTTTATAAATGATATTCACGAAATTTATATCTATAACAATGTTTTAATTAGCCCCAGCAAATTTACAAACAAACATTTTCTTCATAACATACGTATTAAAGAGATAATTATTTAATACCATTAATTTATATCAGTAAAAACCCATGGGTCATAAATTTTTGTATAACATTGTTTAATAATGTTTTGTTATAATTTGTTATATTATCATATAAAGATAAAATTATACTTTGATAAATAAAATATGTATCAAATTAACTAAAAATTGGATGTTTTTTGTAACATAATTTGTCACTTACACATATCCTAGAAATGTTGTTAGGAAATTCCTGGCATAGGGGGCAGTTTATCAACATATGACAATTTAAATTGGAAGTGCATAATTTTTGAAAGTCCTACTCACACAGCTAATTAGAGTAGTAAAAATATTACATAAATGATATCATGTCTGTTTACCACGTAGACTATAGAGCAGTGGATATAGATATCCATAAATTTACAAATAGCTGTTAGAGCATTTTCCACTAAAAAATTCATTAACTTTTATGAGGTTATATTTATTTATCCATTAACTTAACCTCATTAAAGTTAATGATTTTT